>OX578137.1:68018239-68493239 GCA_951213105.1 Amaurobius ferox | reverse complement strand
GCATTGGGGACCAACCTTTGCTTTGCATTGGTACCGTGAGCGTTTGCCTAGGCTGGAAAAGCAGCTTTAAACGGGAGGGGGAGTCGCAATCCTCCCCAACCATTAAATGCAAAGCATTTGGTTATCCCAAGTTCCTTTAAATCTTCTTTTTCTTGGATTACATTCTGCTTCGGAGTATAGAGCGGCTTGGCGCCTTTTCCTGAGTAGTGCCTTTGATTTTTGTGGATATGCATAGGAATTCTTTTTGAATTTGTTTACTGGATTTTATATGATATATATATATATATATATATATATATATATATATATATATATTATATATATATATATATATATATAATATATATATATATATAATATATATAATATATATAATATATATATATATATATATATATATATATATATATATATATATATATATGTATGTATGTATTTATGGCTCAGTGATACCGAGATAATAATTTCAATCATTTTGAAAAATTGCATGGATACATTTTATTTTATTCTTGCAGTAATTACACCTCCCTCCCCCCCACACACACCGGGGATTTATTGTCATGTATGGTAACAATCGAAACATTATTCTAAGCCCCTTAAAATGATAGATAACAAGGTGTAATTGTAATCATTTGAACTTATAATACCGATTTTTTAACTTTTTTCTTAAGGAATTTGACAAAAAAAGACAAAATAGCTACTGAAAATGGGTTATAGCATGAGAACATCGAGTTGAGACACACACTTAATTTACTACATTAAACTTTCTAGTTAATTTTCATTGCGTCAGATATAATTTTTTAAATTATCACAGTTTTTACCGCCAATGTGGACCTATACAGAATTCAAAAATATTATATAAATAAAATCTTATATGTAGATTTATGCGACATGAATATGCTTCAAATACTGTCACCACGGATATACAGTCACTAGGAACCACCAACTAAGTCACTAGGAAAATAAACAATAACAATAATATTTTAAGAATGTTGGTAGAATACTTTTAAAGCAAATGTGGCATTCAAAAAGTTTCACAAGTATCCATCCGACTGCCTGCTTGAAATTTATTCTTTGAAGCACGCGTTTGATTTTTATTCCCTAGGATGTACAACATGAAAATATATCACATATTTTCTCTTTTGAATTTTTCAAATGCTTATGAATAGCTCCTGTTAGTGAAAAGGTGCTTAATCTTTAAGTTGTATTTCTGTATTATTCATGCTTACATTTATATGTTAAGACGAATGAATGAAACGCGGTATAAAAAGAACAGATATAAAATTGTAAAATGAGAAAAGTTTGAGTTTCTATCATGAGTTGTTGGAAATTGCCATCATTTGTCACAATGTATCTATGAAATATGTTGCACATGGAAGGATGAAACACGCCATTACAAAAAATCTTTTGTGGGCAGCTCATGGATTTTCTTATATAATGCAATAAATTTACTGCTTCTACAGTAAAAAAAAATAATGTATTAGATTCATGTTATTGTATTTTAATGTTGAATTGTACGTTTGCAGATTTCCGGATGACAACACACAACTCTAAATTTCACACAACTCTAAATTAACAATTATCAATATTGATAGCATCCTCAATAAGAGATATAGTATATATATTAAAATAAATAATTAATTCATCAATGAGACGTCAGTAGCTGAATACCCGTTAAAAATCATCGGTCTTGCAATGAGTAACCCCTGAATATTGTAAATTCATTTATAATTCGCATTTCACATTTATTTGGCAAATCGAATATTTTAGTGTGCAGAACCGCCTAAAGAAGTAAATATTTGAAAACTTAAATTCCGCACTTTTTCCTTTCGAACTATCTACCCGCACACCAAATTAAAGTATCTATCTCATTCGAAAGAATACTATTTTATCATCTCCCCTTTCGAACGTTTTTCTGTGGAGCACACCCATTAATGAACATTTTTAAAAAAATCTGTTCGTCTTGGGTCTTTCATCAGACGATTGGCGCATATACCAAATATCAAGCCTCTCTCACATTTAAAAGGCAGAGTGTCTCATTTTTTCCGAAAATCGAACATTTTTGCATGCGGCACTCCCTAAAGTAGCAAATATTGGAATTCTGAAATTGCAGACTATCTTCCTTTTACAATATATCTACCCGTACACCAAATTTGATGTATCTATCCTATCGGGAAGCATGTTTTTTATCACTTCACTTTTCGAACATTTTCCTGTAGTGCACCCCCTTAAATGATCATTCTTTAAAAACAGTAATAATAATCTTAGGATTTGCATAAAATGATTAGCCAATATACTAAATTTAAAGCCTCCATCGCATTGTAAAAGAGGCGTATTTCATTTGTTCGTTAAATCGAACATTTTAGTGTGCGGCACCCCCCTACAATAGCAAATGTAGAAAAACTGAAATTGCAAATTTTCTTCCTTTCCAAGTATCTATCCGTACACAAAATTTGAAGTCTCTAACTCATTGCCAAGCATGCTTTTTCTATCATTTAACTTTCGAATGTTTTTCTATGGAGTACCCACCACCATAAATATGCATTTTTGAAAAAAACCATTCTTCTTGAGTTTTCTATCAAATGATTCGCCAATATACCAAATTTCAAGCCTCTATCAAATTTTAAAGATCCGTTTCTGATTTATTCGGTAAATCGAACATTTTGGTGTGCGACACTCCCTTAAGTAGAAAATATTGGAAATCTGAAATTGCAGACTTTCTTCCTTTCGAACGATATACCCATACACCAAATTTGGAGTCTCTATCTTAAGGCAAAACGTAATTTCCTATCATTTCACTTTTCGAACGTTTTGGTGTGGAACACCCCCTTTCGAGAATGTTTTCGAAAATTTCGATTTTTCCAGGGGTTTTTATCGAGATCGAGCCATGTACAAAATTTCAAGTCTCTATCAATTCGGTAGGTGCCTAAATAAAGCGTGACAGACAGACAGACGGACACTTGACAATTAGTATATATAGACTAGCCGAATACCCGTTGAAAATCAACATTCTCACAATAAGCAATTCCTGAATAGCATAAATTTTGGAACAATTCATGTTTCACATTTTGTCTTAAAATTGAATATTTTGGCGTGCGGAACCCCGTAAAGAAGAAAGTATTTGAAAACTGAAATTGCTGACTTTCTTCCTTTCAAACTATCTACACGCACATCAAATTTGAAATCTCTATCTCATACTGAAGCATGCAATTTTATCATTTCATATTTCGAACGTTTTCATGTGGAGCACCCTCTTAAATGAACATTTATGAAAATCTCTATTCGTCTTGGATTTTTTTATCAAATGGTTAACCTACATACCAAATTTAAAGCCTCTATCAAATTTTAAATTAAGCGTTTCGCATTTATTAAGCAAATTGAACATTTTGGTATGTAGTACCCCCTAAAGTAACAAATTTTGGAAATCTGAAATTGCACACTTTCTTCCTTTCGAACGATATCGCCATGTACCAAATTGGAAGCTTCTATCTCGTCGCAAAGAATGTTTTTCCATCATTTCACTTTTCAAACGTTTTGGTGTCCAGAACCCCTCAAAATTACAAATGTCGGAAATTTTCTATTACACACTTTATTTTGAACTATATGGTATATGTAGATAAATAAATATTTAACAGCGGTGATGAACATTAATATGATTTTAGTTGGAAAAATTTATTAAATTAATATTTCATACCGATTTTTAATTGTCTTATAAAGTCTTAAGAAAAATAATTCCAAATATGTAAATATATATTTATTGCCTTTTGTATCTATAAACTTATATTTCATAACCATATTCATCATAACATGGTACTCTGAAAATATGGTTTTATATAACGTAGAATGAATCAGTTTGATTTATATGTTCTGATTTCCACTTAATGCGGTTTTCGTATAACACAGTACAAACTGTTCTGTATTGTACTAATTCTGAGTTTCTTATAACGCGGTATGCGGTTTTCATATAACAAGGTACGAATTAATCTGATTTGCACTAAACTGAGTGTCATATAACGCCGTATGAATTAACACTAGAACAACAGAAGTGGTCATTTTGACCACATAACTAACTACGTTGAGAAATGGTTCCTCAAAAACTACTAATCCCAGCCCATTGAAATTTTATGATTTTTTTATTTTCTTTGAAAAAATGAGTCGAAGAAACATCCTAAATGCTATAACTATGATGATTTTTTTTAATTAAAGGTATGTTGTATTTTTTCTATGTCGGTCAAATGACAGCTGCCCGTCGTTCTAGGTAGTTCAAAATATCCGTCTTTCTAGTGTTTGTTAATCGCATTATGAGAGGTTTGGATGTACTGTTGAACCTATTTGTACATAAATTCCAATCTGCTACTTTTTTTGTAAAAGTATTAATGACATTTTCGTAGAAATTAAGAGTTCTTTTTTCTCAAATTTGAAGAAAACTGCAAATTTGAGAAATAAGAAAAACAAAAATTGGTATATTTGCTATTAGATGATGCTTCATCACAAAACAATAAGAAATTGACAGATTGATTCTCTAATCAGTTTATTTCGTGCTCATTATACTTGTAAGCATGCAAAGCATCATTGATATCGGGAAGATTAATTTGAGCTTGGTGACCAAAAATCTATCATCAATCACCGTATCACAAATTCTGCTGAAATATTACAGTAAAGCAATTTTATATTTTTAAACTGATGTTAGGTCAGCAATGTCTGTCTTGCTTTGAAAGGACTGCATACCACTGGACAAAATCTAACTAAAACTGATAATATTCGGGAAACATTTGAAAAGTTTCTATAATTATGACAGGTGGCCACCAGTCATGACCAGAGCGTTGAAAACTATTTCATAACCACTGCCATTTGAAAACTTGTTTCGGTCACAGTGCAGTTATAACCAGAATGGCCAAGGATTTTCTCCATCAATGGTATGGTATCACATGATACACAGAATACGTGTTTTGCTTAAAATATTGTCTAGAACTGTGCAGAATAACAATGCTGTTTTTTTCTCTGGTGAGTGACCTGATAACTGATAAACAATACGGACGGGATAACGGAGATGACCATTTAACTTTTCAAACACACATTTGACGTGTGCAAAAGTTTTACAATAAAATCAATGCGCAACTCATTGATTGTTTCGAAGCTAGACCAAGTCTTGTTTAACATAAATGATAACAGAAAATGAGTATCGCAAAAAATTACTTACTTCTATAAAAGAAAGTTTGTTGAATGACCAAAAGTACATACAAAATTAGTTCATATATATCTGCATGTGTGTATGCCTGGATTCTGTAACTATTGATTACCAGACATTAGGTGGTTTGTGTAAAAGTGTCCTGTGTTTAATGCGGAGAAAAACCCACCACACTTTTAAGAAATATAAATACTTGCAATCGAAACACTTGGCGAATAAAGCGTGGTGGGTTGTTCTCCAAATTATCGAATGTGGTTAGAGTGTGGTGGCTTATTCTCCGGATTAACCAGTGTGGTGGGTTATTCTCCGGATTAACCAGTGTGGTAAAAGTGTAGTGGGTTATTCTCCGGATTAACCGGTGCTGGTATGAATTGTTATAAATAATGTCAAATAATTGATCAGTTACACATGCAAAAAAATTTTTACATATAGATATATTTACAAATACTTGGCCAGAAAATCACTGGGGAGTTTGCTGAGATTTTATAAACAGCAAAATCTTCATTGTGTTCATCTAGACGTTCAGACATTCAAAAAAATATGCACTCTTTTATCGTGTTTTTTTATACAAGACTGATAATAATTTGATATTTTTGTAAATAATACTTACATTGATATAAAACACTCTTGAAATGATGTCAGATTATTGTTAAAAGGAAATAAGTGTTGTTATACATATTAAAATATAACACTTACTTGAATGATACTTAATTAAAAAGTTATATCCAGCATAATAATCATAATAGCATTATAGCGTAAAAAAGGAAAAAGGATGTAGGGGAAGCAAAGTGATGAATGGATTTCAAGGTTGGATCCAGAGGGGGTACGTGCCGCCCCCACCCCCAGAAGAGCTAAGTAAAGACTAAAAAAGATCAATATTTTTCAAAATTATGGTTTCTATAATTATTTTCCAAATTATGGTTTATATTTTTTTAAATACGACCATATAGAAACAGCTTCAAAAAGTGCTACGTATATGAGCAAAACAACGCAAAATGATATTATAGAACGTTGTGGGGAAGTACTGACTTCCAAGATTATTCAATCAGTGAAAAAACCAAAGTACCTTACTCTGATTGCTGATGAAACAAAAGATATAAGCATTGCAGAGCAACTGCGTATATGCATACGTTTATTAAAATCACAGATACGACAGGAGAAAAATCTTGTTAATGTCAAAGTGAACCAGATATAAAGTTTGAATTTGAACATAAAAGTTGTAGAAGTCAAGCTTATGATGGAGGATCGAATATGAGTGGGAAATTCAAAGGTGTTCAAGCTTTCATTTTAAAAAACAGTCGTTTTCATTTTGCTATCACTGTGCTAACCACAAATTAAATCTTGCCCACAGCAAAGCTTGTACAGTAAATAGTGTAAGAAATGCTGTGGGTGTTATCTCCGCAGTCGCCAACTTCTTTAGAGAGTCTGCTAAACGAAAAAAAATTTCTTGAAGAAGAACTGGATTCACTTGTTCCAAATAACAAATTCCATAAAATAAAAAAATATGTGTGAAACACGCTGGGTCGAAAGACACGATGCCGTTCTCCTCTTTAGGGAAATGGTTATATACTTACCACTTGTTTTGCAAAAGTTCAGTGATATAGGGGTTAATGTTAATAGCACAGCTTTTTCCTTACTACAATGCAATACAATCTTCAGAATTTGTTGTTATCCTAATTGTACTTGCCAAAATATTAGCAATAACATTGCATCTAGCTCGACAATTGCAAGAAAAGTAAATTAGTTTATATCAAGCAAAGGAACTTATTGAAATGGTGCTGAACACTCTGAAAGATTGTCGTGAAAACGAAAAACATTTTCAGGATGTTTTTAACGAGGCAACTGAAATTGCGGAAGAAATGGAAATTGAACTTAGAGACCAAAGAAAAGCAAAGAAACAAGTATATCCGTCGAATTTCCTACTGATGTAATCGAGGAACATTTTCGCCTGACATTGTGGTTGTTGTTTTAAAACCATCTTATAAGCAAAATTACGGATAGGTTTTCGAATGCCAGTACTGAGACCATTACTAATTTGCAGCAGTTAATTCCGCAATATTTTTCGAAATCTTCCATCAAAGATATTATAAAGAGTTTAGAAGTTTACAAGGAGGGTTTTCCATGTTTTCCAGCATCAGAAAGAGAACAATTTATGTGGAAGCAAATCTGCGGAAATGGAAAGGAAGAATACGGATGTCTCATAGAAGCATATAAAAGTGCCGCAAATTTCCCAAACATTAAAGTTATTTTGCAAATTCTTGCAATCCATCCTGTGTCAACAAGCACAGCAGAACGCGCTTTCTCAACACTACGCCGAATTAAAACTTATCCGCGTAATACCATTTCAGAGAACCGGTTTAATGGTTTAGCATTAATGAACCTAAACAGAAATGAATTGTTTGCAGCAGAAGAGGTTTTAGAAGTTTTTATCATGCAAATTTAAAAATAAGTTAAATTTACAGTACATGTAAAGTGCATTTGTTTAAGATTTTAAACAGTAAATGTGAATAATCTATCTATCTATATATACTAATCACGACTATGTTCAAATTATGTTATTAGCATGACCTAATACTAATTGGTCAACATTTATTCAATATCGTGGAAAACATTTTAAAAGAGCTAACATGCCATGATAAAAATATATTTTATGCAAAACCTAAAATAAATGTCTTTCTATTGAAAACTTTGAAAATTGTATTGTTTCTATTGAAAATTGTTTTTGCATGAAACTTTTTCCAAATACATATTGGGGTATGCTTAAATTCATGCATATTGTGTTACAAAATAGTATATAAAAGTATTGATACTTTCAAAGTCAAATACAAAATTGCAAAGTCGTTTCGCATGTTTTAACGATCTACCTTACTTTCTAACTAGAGATTTTTCGATAAAACAATTATATTTAAAACAAAGACCATTTAAATAATTGCCATTTCTCGAATATAAATATAAGCATTTATTATAAATATCACTTTAAATAACAAGTTCTAACAAAACTAACTGTGGCTTATAAGTGTTTTCGCACACCTTTTAAAGAGTCAAAATCTCAATGACGAAGCTTGTTAAAAGTAATGAGATTCCTACGGATGTGTTGCAATTATAGCAAATATACATTAAATATACATATACTCTATATCAAGTGAGCGATGACCCTTGTGCATACGATTTTAAATAAAATAAAATAATATTTTGATAGCAACTGCAACAGAATCAGTTTGTGTTTTACAAATACGCCTTAAAGTTAAAGTATCTTATTATACTTTTTCTCTAGAGGCAATTTAATATCTCGCATTTTTACGTTCATATAGTTTGAAACTTTGATTTTTACTTTCACTAGATAAATAGTATTATGTATAGGGAAAGTATTATGATGGGGTCGAAAGTTCGACTTCAAATTTTGGACTGATAATCATGTTTTAAGTATAACGGAAGCCGAATCAACCGTTTTTAATGTGATGTCTATGTACTTGCAGTTATGTCAGCGTCTAAGTCTGTGTACTTGCATCTCTCTCTCTTTCTGTGTGTGTGTGTATCTGCGTGTGTGCACAAATATTTCATGTTATACTTCATTGAAAGGTCAGTTTGTCTTTCTCATAATTTTAATATATCGACCACGTAAACATGTTTCAATACAGTTTTGACAATGAACTTTTGAGTAATTTTAGTTCAGTTTTGCAATTTTTCAATTTCACACTTAATACACAAATATTTATGATATATACTATTTAAAGTACTTTTTCTGAATTTTTAAATATTTCACTTTGCCCACGAAATTTGGTATGGAGGTGACGAAAACAAATTTCGCATAACCAAACTCTGTCTAAATAGGCTTTATCAAATTTATGTAGTATTTTAGAAAACAAATAATTTTATAATCAGCTGGCTTTAAAGCTTTTAAATATGTTCTTATAAAGCATTACCGTCAATGAACAGCGCATGCGCATTTAATATGTATTTCTTAAAACATGAATTTTTTAGTATTATTCACCGCAGAAATACAGTTTTGTGGCTTTTCCCCCTAAGGTATTAAAATCCATCAAGACTCATGTGACAACCTGCAAGTCAATTAAAATGAACTCCTAGGCAAAAGTTTACACAAATCTTAATACAATTCCTACAATCCGTGTAATTTAGTGAGATGGATCTTCTACAAATGCAAAAATTATCAGAACATGGAAATTTTAACAAATCAAATTAAAAATTTTCAGCATATCAATCAACCAATCCACATCAATATCACATACGTTTGTATACTAATAAATACATCAAGTATGTGCATAATACATGCATATCTTATTTGGATCCTTCGTGATTGGAAAGTTGCTGGTTCAAATACATAGAGGGCCGTCCATTTTATTCATTTTTTATTATTATGTCCTGCTTATTACACATTTTCTGTGATCTAGCATTTCATTTTATTTCAAACGAAAATTCAATTGTGTAAAGTAAGGAATATTTTCATACTATCTAGACCTAAGCATATACTCGGACATCGCACGGCCTAAGTTGGGTTCAGGAATGTGAGATGACATAACTTTAGTAGAATACATTTGTATAAAAATTAATGTCAAATCTAACTTTAAAGGAATGGTAGCAAATGGATATTCAAATAAAAGCACTGAACGGCAAACAATAAAACCTTGGTTTATGCAACAATGACGATGTACATAATGTCTCCATATATGACATTTTAAAGCCCTTAAATTTATTAAGGGTGTATCAATAGATATCTATACACATGCGTGAAAAAATTTGATGTACAGGAACGCGAGAATTAAATTGACTAGATATCTAATTCCACAAATCAGCATGTTTTGGAAAATGTTGTTAAATTTCAATCCAAAGTCGAAACTAAAGCAAGCCAACCTCAAAGTAAAGGAGAAGCTTTGCAAATTGTGCGCCTCTGTGAAATCCAAGTTTGAACATACAAAAATATCATAGAAAAAGCCAGACAAGGTTTTGTTTCGAAATAGTATGTCACTGTTCCTACGACTAAGAAGAAAACTAGAATAATGTGTATCTGTATAAGAAAACCAATATGTTCGGTACACTATACGATGAAATACATTACGAATACAGACAGGTATACAGCTATATTAAAAAGAAATATCTTAATAAATATAAGAATACAATTTAAAAGACCGGGTGGAAGAATAGTGTAAAAAAGTTCTCTTCAAACAATTTGAAAAATAACACATATATTTACAAAGAAATTGATTTTTGATATATTTTCAATCAAATATATTTAAAGTGTCAGAGCTTTTATTTTACCAAAAATATATTAAAATACATAAAAGTTTTTGTTTCAAAATGAAAAACTATATCGCATGATAATATGTAATATTACACAAATCTCTCCTTGTTGCCAAATTACAATGCTGCTTATGATGAAAATATTCCATCCATACGAATAACAACGATTTTTCGAAATAATATAATGTATGAGCTTATTATAACTACTTCTGTTTATGAATATATCCAACTTATTTGAAACTAAGAATTTGGCTTATAAGTGTTTCCTCATGTATTTTAACGAACCAAATACTCAGAGACGACTTCAACGAAGCTAGTTAATAGTAATGAGACTCCATCGAAAATGGTGCAATTATGGAACAAAGACGTAAATATTCATCGTTGGATATGCGGGGTGTACTGTGGCTAATATATACAACTTTATACAATAGATTCTTCTTTTAGACAGCAAGCGTGAAATGTTTGTATTTTCCAAGGAAAATTATTAAAACATTTTGGAAATGTATCTATTAAATCTTACGAGAACATAATTTATGTTCACATGACATACTTTGGATGGATTTGCATTTGTGTACATAATTGTAACTTACTATATATAAATATATTTTAATGCAACATATTAATTTTTAATAAAAAATACTAATTTTACACATGCATTTTCATGCACATTACTTTCTAAGTTATTTGCAATAATATTAAACTCGCTTAAATATGATTATATATTTCTCGGAGAGTTTTAAAACCATTATTATGATATTATATTTACAATTGTGAAAATATTCTTAGAATGACAAGCACATAAGCTTTGTTGCATTTTCAAAATTTCAAAGAAATATAAAGTTTATTAAGCTGTTTCTGCAACTGAAAAAGAAATTAACTTTCAGTCAAAGATTGAATTGGTTTTAATTAGACGACGTTAGAAGCCGAAGATAACATTAGACGAAGATAACATGAAGTGGACAAATAAAATACTCGGGCCTGAACAATAATTGTTGTCTAATTTTGAATTTTATATTTAATAATTTGTGTGATTAATACTACATTAAGGTTAGCACATAAAGTGTATTAACAAATATATAGAATATTAAAAGATACAAATCTAGTTTTAAAATATGTCCGAAAATTAACCAAGACAAACTAAGTGGATGGCTTTTATCAGAAATGGGTCTTACTCCACATTTCGATTTTGAGGCTAGTTTTTACAAATTTGTATCTTTCGAATATTTTAACTACCTAGGAACAAAAACAAACTGTAAAAACAATATTAGCTTACAAATCGAAAAAGAATTGTGGCTACAATTCGATGATTGCTCTTGACGATTGCGCTTGGTCAGCAATACCATGTATCAAAAGATGTTGTAACCTTAGAACGACCTAAAACGGGTCACTGGATAAATATTCCATTTGTTCCATTCTACCTACTCAGACCGTTCGACCTACCAAAAAGTTTAAAGCATCTATCTGTTTGGACGGCCGATACAGTGCAACCCAATTTAAATCTGAACCAGTGGGACGATATCCACAGGGTGGGTGACACTCACTATCCTTCCCCTGCCACCAATCTCTAAGAAATATTTTTAAACCAACAGATTTTAACACGCGCTTACTTTCAGTAAATATGGAGATATTTTGGGAAGTGGCAGAAATTGAACTTGGTTCCCCCGAGTGCAATAGCCATGCCTTAAACGCAGGACTATCCCATCCTGCCTACTTGCTGGGAATTGTTTCCATGAATGGGAAATAACAGGCGGGAAATTAACGACGTTCTTAATGGGATATTCTAACTGAAGCCTCCCAACAACACGCCAGCGTTCAGCTTCTTTTAAACGCATACTTTATGTCGTAAAGCAGCTCATCTAATCCAAAATTAATCCTAACACCGTTCTAAAAATTTTGAGCATTTAAACCATAGGTTCTCAACGTGGGCAATAACGCCCCCTTGTGGGCGTTTGAGACTTTCAGGGGGGCAGTAGAAGACCCAGAGAAAATTAGGGGGCGTTGAGATGGTACAGAGGGGCGGTGGGCAGATGAAAAAATATAGGTTAAAAAAGACAAAAAAAAATACACGCTAATCACGTACTAACTAAAATAAACTTCAATATTGGTTAATTTTTGTTATTGTATGTATTTTAATCATTTTTATCACGTGTGCGAAAATTCACATATTTCGGTAGTTCGGGAAGTGGATGAAAATTTAACTAAAAGATCGCATTACATTCAGATCTACATTAAATTGGATGATATAAAAAATTTTAATTTGAAATTTGAAATAAAAATTTTCAAATCTTCCAATTTCACGTGAAATATTTCATATATAAATACAGGTAAAGTTAACGAAAGCTTGTTAATAAAAAATAGCAAAAAATATGCTTGTTGCAATTCAGTTATAACAAGTTTTTGTTAAATAACGTGATTTTTTCAATCCTGCAAGAATTGACAGTATTTTCTGTGCTTGTTCTAACCCGCCCTCTGCTTTCGCATTACCCTTGCCCCCACACTTTACTTCGGCGCCGGGTGTTATAAACGAGTCACTGCATGTTTATCTTATTCCTGTCGATGCGTGTTATTTGTCTCCAACCTATATAAAGGCAGTGCTCATTTTATTTCCAATAGCATTATCGCGCACAATTGATGACAGGGTTTTAAAAGTACACTAATACTTCTCACGACTTCAGGACTAGATAGAAGGCATGAAAACTATATGAAAGGATTTCGACAACCTAATGTTACAACTGGAAAAGCTAAAACTGTGCCTGTTGATGTTATCAAAGCTGTTGATGTGACAATACCGATTGGTAATTCAACAATACCCGTTCCAAATGTGAAAATGTATGTTTTCGAAAAGACAGCAGTTATTATTGATAATACAACATCTGTAAATGATGCTAAAATATATGATTTTTCAAAACAATCTATTGTTCATATTAGTAAGAAAAATGAAATTTCCAAGAAACCTTTAGCTGTGAAATTGAATGTGATGTCAAGGCGACATCGTCAGAAAACTTTGCCAAGAATAGAATTGAATCAAAAACAGCAGCATTTGAAAGATTGTAATTTAGATTCTCAAGACGATTTTATAATTCCAAAAAAAAATATCTTCGACTTCTATTGCTTTGCAACATGCTAAACTTTCTACTGTTCCTGTTAATAGTGTTGAAAAGAATTCAAAGACTGTTGCTAGTCCAAATGTTTCATCTGAAATTTTCAATTTTTCCGTTGGTACAAAAAAATCTGTTACGGATGGAAAATCATCTGATGCTACAATGTCTGGTCTTTATAAACAGTCTTCAATGTGTGGCAATGAAAAACGTCACATTTCAAGAACACCTTTATCTCATCAATTTAATAAAATTTCAAAACAACTTCGTCGTAAGAGTTCGTTAACAACACGATCTAGTGCAAAAGAGCATTCTTTTCATCTGAATGACTGTATTGTAGATTCCGCAGAGGATTTTATAATTCCAAGGAAAAATAATTCATCTTCTGTTGTGTCGGAATGTACTCAATCTCAAATTGTTCCTGAAACGAATGATTCTCGATTAGAAACTGGTGTTAAAGAATGTGCAGATTTAGGCTCTGAACAATTAATAGATATTATACACCAGCATTTACTTTCTGAACAGTTTTCTGAAAATATTTAATTGTTATAGATTATGTTTTCTAAGTTCATCAAAACTCAACGTTAGTTTGATATATTTATTAGATGTCTTTTTTTTCTTTATTTGAAATTTTTCATATAAAGCATAAGATTGTGTTTAAAACACTAATTTTTTTTTTTATACTTTAAATAAATGGATTTATATAAAATTATTTGTTTCTGTATGTTATTTAAAGTTGTAAATCTGTTGAATATAAGGATATATTTTAACAAATATATATTAGCTCTTTTTAAGAATTGTTGAGTATGTGTGACTTTATAATCATTATATACATGACTTTTATAATCATTTTACGAAATATTAAATTCGAAACAGTTCATCTACCTGATTCTTAAACGTGAAATGTTAAACGAACTACATAGCGATCAATATTGTTTTAATAAATTGTAAATGCGCTATCCAATGTATGTTGGACTGTTTGATTGGATTCATCCAAAACATGACTAACCTATACTCTAGTGGTTCACTTCATTTCTGTGAAATGTTTCCACTATTCATCTGTTATTTTCAAATAGAAAGTTGAAAGTCGCAGTTCAGGCTGTGATTTTTAAGATATATTGAATACTTGTTGGAAAAAATTATAGATGTGCGAAGCAATATATGGTGGTTTGTGCAATTTGACTTGATCTAATTTTAGAGTATTACTTATTCCTTACTGGTTCGAATAATTTCTGATAAATGTTGTCATTATTTATTTTTTTTTTATTTTTCACATACAGTTGAAAGTAGGCTGTGAAATATTGACTTCATTTACGGATATATTGAAATTTCTTTTCAATGTTGGACTTTAATTGATTTTTTTTTTTGCTAAAAGTTTCCCCCATTGGACAAACAGGAAATGAATAAAGGGGTTTCGTAGATCCCCTTTCGTACTTCCAGTAGATCATATGTATACACTTTAATTTGATTTGTAATGAAAGTTATTGTTATTTTGTGGAATGTAATGTTTTTGATTTTGCATCCCCCCCCGGAAGGGATATCACGGAATTGATTGTATGGTTTTGCATACAAGTTGAAACTGAATATATGCATGGAATTTGATTTGATTTGAATAGTAACTTTTTGCTATTTCGCGGGATTTAATGTTTTTCATTTTGCATCCCCCCTGGTAGGGATATCACGAAATTGTTCGGATCGTTTTGTAGAGTAATTGAAAGTGAATATATGTTTCTATTTTGGTTTGATTTCCACCGTAATTGAGTATGATATCGCCAAATTTGTGTTAAGCCTAAATTGCGCATTTTACTTTCCCTCTGCGCTAGCAGTGAATTGATGGTGTCATTTCGTAGAAAAATTTAAACTGACCATATATACCGAGTTTCATTTCATTTGGAA
This sequence comes from Amaurobius ferox, assembly GCA_951213105.1. Taxonomy (NCBI): domain Eukaryota; kingdom Metazoa; phylum Arthropoda; class Arachnida; order Araneae; family Amaurobiidae; genus Amaurobius; species Amaurobius ferox. The sequence continues at coordinate 68,477,801 of OX578137.1, read as the reverse complement.
TGGAATTTGGTCATATTCCGCTTTTTTTCTCGATCGTCATCCTCCCAAGTGCTAACCGCGCTCGATACTAAGTGGGTTTATTTCTGTTTTCACTGTTTGGACTGAGTTGAAAGTTGGGGAACATGTTTAGTGTCAAGTCCCCTACAAACTCCCCCATCGGTTTCCCAATTCGATAGTTTCTGAGAAATTGATATTTATTTATTTTTCACATATCTTTTTTTTTGGAATATTGGATTTGTTTGAAAGTTGCAGAAAGTGTTTAGTATAGAGTCCCCTACAGAAACCCGCCATCGGTTCCTCAATCGGACAATATGTGGGGGAGTCCTAGGACTTTACATGTTGATCCAATTTGGAGTGTTACTTATTCCTCAGCGGTTCAGTCCAGTTCTGTGAAATGCAGGCTATATTGGGCCTTTTATTTTTTTTCACATACACTTGAAACTCGGGTATGAGGTGAGTTGTGCAATATTGTATTTAATTTGAGGTTTTTTTTGCTAAGAGTTTCCTCCTTTGTGCCATCACGGAATTGATTGGATGGTTTTGTAGAGAAGTTCGAGTAGATCATTTGTCTACACTTTCATTTAATTTGTATTTAAATTTCTCGTTATTTTGCGAGATTTAATGCTTTTTGCTAAAATTTTCCCCCGTTGGCCTATTCCGGAATTGATTGTATTGTTTTGCAGACAAGTTGAAAGTGAATATATACATGCAATTTGATTTGATTTGAATTGTAATTTTCTGTTATTTCGTTTGATCTAATTTTTGCATTTTGTATCCCCCCCCCCCGGTAGTGGTATCATGGAATTTATTGTATTGTTTTGTAGACAAGTTGAAAGTGAATATATGTATGCAATTTGATTTGATTTGAATAGTAACTTTTTTCTATTTCGCGGGATCTAATGTTTTTCATTTTGCATCCCCCCCCCCGGTAGGGATATCACGAAATTGTTCGGATCGTTTTGTAGAGTAATTGAAAGTGAATATATGTTTCTATTTTGGTTTGATTTCCCCCGTAATTGAGTGTGATATCGGCAAATTTGTGTTAAGCCTAAATTGCGCATTTTACTTTCCCTTTGCGCTAGCAGTCAATTGAGGGTGTCATTTCGTAGAAAAGTTCAAACTCTCCGTATGTACCGAGTTTCATTTGCATTTCATCAGAATTAAGTGTAATTTCGTTTGATTTGTCGATAGCCACGCCCCCATGTAACTTTAGATATGAGACACGACTGTAGCGCCACACTATATACTCTCGATAGCCACGCCCCCAACTATTAATCCGTCGAATGTTGTTTCTTCTCTAATTTGTTTTCTTTGCATTGCATTCAGATGAAAGTTGGCAAACGTGTTCAGAATTAAGTCCCCTACAGAACCCCCCCCCGTCGGTTTCGCAATCGGATAATTTGGGGGCTATTTATAGCAATTTTCCATGATTTTAAAATACTGATCCAATTTGGAGTATTACCTAGTCCTCAGCAGTGCAGTCCAATTCTGTGAAATGTCGTCTTTCTTGGGCTTTTATTTTTTCCCATATAGTTGAAACTAGGCTATGAGGTGAGTTGTGCAATATTGTCTTTAATTTGCGGTTTTTTTTGCTAAAAGGAAATGAATAGGGACTTTTAATATTACACTTTGATTAATAATTACACTTTGATTTGATTTGGATTGCCACGCCCCCATGTAAATGCAGATATGACCGACGCTTACAGCGCCACACTTCCATTCGTGAGAAATGTTGCTTCTTATCAAATTTTTGTTCTTCATTCCGGGTTGGGTCGAAATTTGGCCTAGTTGTTGACAATCTATTCTCCTACAGAACATTTCAATCGGATAAATTGAGGGGTAGTAGGATAAATCGAGGGCATTCCCATGAAAGTGCAGAAATGGGCGAAATATGAATAAAAATGTGTCTTTTAAATCTGTTGCGATCGAACTTTTTTGAATAGATTATAAATGGGCTATCCGATGTATGTTGGACTGTCTTTGCCACTCTCCCAAGTGCTAACCGCACTCGATACTAAGTGGGTTTATTTCTTTTTCTCAGCAGTGCAGTCCAGTTCTGTGAAATGCCGTCTTTCTTGGGCCTTTTTTTTTTCCATATAGTTTAAAGTAGCGTGTCAGGCTGTCATATATTATGTGGAATATTGGAATTGAGATTTCATAGAGAAGTTCCACTAGAATGCACTTTAATTTGATTTATACTGAAATTTCGTTTGATTTATCGATAGCCACGCCCCCATGTAACTGAAGAAATGAGAGACGATTGCAGCGCCACCAACTATTAATAGTGCTGAATGCTGCTTAGAATCTAGTTTTTCTTCGTCTGTTCGGATTGAAGTAAAACTTGGCGCACCTGTTTAGAATCTATTACTCTACAGAAATCCTGCAATTGTATGATTTGCGAGGTAGCAGCAGTATTTTCCATATAAGTGCAGAAAAGAATGCAGTATGAATAAAAAAGAAATTGTGTTTCTTTTTACTTTTACCAATAAATTCATCTCTTTGTGTAATAATAATCCGGTATTCTATATTGCTAGTACCTGTCACTTACATGTTTTGATATAAATGGTTTGAGTTTCATCAGAATTAAGTGTTTTTCTCGATAGCCACGTTCTCAACTAATAGTAGTCCTTTGAATCTAGTTTTTTTGCTAACAGTATCCTCCGTTGGACAAACACGAAATTCATAAAGGGGTTTAATACACAACTTTCTGTATGTATACACTTTAATTTGATTTATATTGAAAATTCGTGCTATTTCGTTTGATATAGCGATAGCCACGCCCCCAAGTATTAATACTTTGAATGTTGTGTCTTCTCTAATTTTTTTTTCTTTATGTTGGATTTTGCTGATACTTGGGAATCCTGTTTTGAATTAAGTCCCCTGCAGAAATCTGCAATCAAATAAAGGGCGGGATAGACATCTCATTTCCCATGTAAGTCATATAAGTGCAGAAATGGTCGACGATTACAGCGCCACGCTCACAGACTACTATACAGATCTGTCACTCTCGATAGTTTCGTTTTCGCGGCGGCCATTAGAGATAGACCAAACATTGGGTTGGCGCGCTCTTGGCGATGGTCTAGTTTGATCCGAGCGCTTGGCGATGCTCTGGTTTGAGTCCAAGCCGATTTTCAATGTTATAACCCTATTTCGCTCGGCGAAAACTTAGAACAACAGACTAGATTGGTTTGAGTAACGTGAAAAAGGATTATTTGTTAAGTGTTTAGATCATTTCATAGAAATGGATTGATAAAAGAAAACTGGTTGCGTTACAGGGTATGTAATTTATATTTATCAAAATTGAAATAATTTTAGTTATCACCATCTTACATCCGTGTTCATTATAAGTATACACGTGTTCATAAGTATACACGTGTTCATATAAGTATACATGTGTTCATCATACGAAATTAGTGCTGTGTTGTTATTACTGCCGGATTAGACTAAATTTTAAGAGGTAGTGGTATAATTAGTTAAAAAATATTTTCCGTATTTTTATAAAATGTGAAATAATTGATATTTGGATAGCTTTTTCTTAGTTGAATGTGATATAGTATGTGTATATATTTATGTAAAATTTTTATTAAGTGCCTTATGGTGGAAAATTCCCCCCCCCCTCGGGTAATTAATGATTGAGTTCCACAACTTCGATAGTGTATTTATGTAAATTTGATATTTACTATCCCAGAATAAATTAAGGATCAAGTAATTAACGATCAACACGCTAGTATACTTTTTAGACTGAAAATATTATATAATATTTCAGTCTTTTAAGTATGTTAGCTTGTAATTTTTTGTGCATTATGTTTTATAGTGAGACAATGCAATATGTCTATTTTTTAATCTATTTTATGATTATTTGAATTAAATATATAACTATGTTTATTTAAATATTCTTAAACTAATGAATATGTTTATGTTGCAGATTAATGTATTTTTAAATCCTGATCCTTTCTACAGTTTCAAAAATTATAAAAGTACAGTCCTCAACATTTTGTACCCTCCCGTTTAAAAAAAAAAATTCGCCAAGCGAGCGATAACGCGCCAAATCTGGCAGACGCATCGTAGTTCAGTTGGTCCAACTCACGAGCTCTAGCGTCTATGCGACATCCCATGTTAAAAATGTTGCCATAGGGTCCTATGGGAGTGCACCTTCTGAATATAGTATTCTGTGGCCACGCTCAAGTAGCGGTCGTAAGAAAATCAATACTCTCGATAGCCACGCCCCCAACTAGTAATATTCCTTTGAATCTAGTGTTTTTGCTTAAAGTTTCCTCCGTTGCTCCGTCCAGGCAACGTTGTTCCTCATACAGCTCACTTGATTGCATGTCGTCGAGGTCCTTGGAGCTGATCGCTGTTGTTGGTATGGGTTGGAGGAGGAGTTATAGCAGAATTTGATGTTGGCCCTAACTCGCCGGGGAATTATCGAATTGAGCTGAAACTCGGCAAACATGTTCAGTATTAAGTCTCCTACAGATCCCACTCGTCGGTATTTAATTTGTATAACTTGGAGGAGGAGTTATAACTTGGGGGAGGAGTTATAGCAGAATTTGATGTTGGCCCTAACTCGCCGGGGAATTATCGAATTGAGCTGAAACTTGGTAAACATGTTCAGAATTGAGTCCCCTACAGATCCCCCCCTTCGGTTTTACAATCGGATAATTTGGGGGCCATTTATAGCAATTTTCCATGATTTTAAAATATTGATCCAATTTAGAGTAAACCATTTCACGTAGTAAAAACCATTTCGGAAGCAAAAAAGAAGAGGCGTCAGTATAGTGTGGACTATATTAAGTACGGATTTATCGAAAATCCCACAAATTCATCATCGCCAATGTGCCTTATTTGTCAAAAAACATTTTCAAATGAAGCGATGAAGCCTTCTAGGCTTCAAGATCATTTTAATAAAATACACCTGGATAAGACAGACAAAGATGTGACCTATTTTCAATACATGAAAAAAAAAGTACGAAATTCAGCCAACTGTATCAAAACTTTTTTCATCAGCTTCTAAGCAAGACGATGACGGACTTCGAGCTTCGTACAATATCTCATTGCTGATTGCAAAAACATGCAAACCACATACTATTGGGGAAGATTTAATTTTACCAGCAGTAAATGAAGTAATAACCACTGTGCTCCATAAACCAGCTGCAGGTATTATCCGAAAAATTCCTTTGAGCAGTAGTTCTGTGCAAAGACGAATTGATGAGATGGCTGAAAACATTGAAGTATCATTGTGCAATCATCTGCAGACTTGTCAATTTTCAATTCAGCTGGATGAGTCCACATTACCAAGCAATAAAACATTGTTATTGTCATACGTGAGGTTTATCAAAGATGAGAAAATATGTTAAGAACTATTGTTTGTTACTAATTTGGAAACAGATACAAAAGAAGAAACCATATTTAATACACTGGAAAAGTTTTTGTGAAGAAAAGGAAATTCCTTTTAATAATATTTTGTCAGTTGCTACGGATGGCGCACCGGCTATGACAGGGCGTCACAAAGGCGTCATAGCGTGCTTAAAAAATAAAGTTCCTGACATGCTTGCTGTGCATTGCGTAATTCATCGCCAGCATTTGGTTGCAAAAAATTTGAGTGAACGCCTCCATACATCACTGCAATATGTTATCAGAGCAGTTAATAAAATCAGAAGTAACTCGTTCGTTAAATGCCAGATTATTTTGTCAGCTTTGCATTGCCAATGATGAAGATTTCAACCGACTGTTGCTTCACACAGAGGTGCGCTGGCTGTCAAACGGTACTTTTTTGACTCGATTTTACAATCTGTTGGGGTCTGTGATAGAGTTCCTAGGAAACAAAGACACGGAATTGCGCAACAAACTTATCTCATCAAAGAACGATATTGCGTACTTGACAAACCTGTATAAATTGTTTAATGATGTCAATCTCCAACTTCAAGGCAACGACTTAAACTTGATTAAGACAAAAAATAGCGTTGCTGCTTTCATGTCCAAACTGCTATTATACAAAAAATATATCGGCAGACGCGAATTCAATACTTGCCAAATTTATCAGTAGTATCATTCAAGCACGACGACTTGCTTGTTTACTGTCAACACTTGGAAAAGCTCCACAGTGATTTCAATGAATGATTCCAGGACATTTTAAACAGGGGCATACCAGACTGGGTTTTGGATCCTTTTTCAAGTGCCAACACAGCAGGATCATCCCAGTTAGAAGAAGAACTAATAGAACTGACGACAAATGAGGAATTAAAAATTTAATTCAAGAATGGCTACCAAGAATTTTGGCTGCAGAAGCCGATTTTGCAACTGTACCCAGGATTATGGTCGATTGTTCAACGATTTCTGATAGCATTCCCATCTTTCTATTTAGCTGAACGTGGATTTAGTGCTGTCGCAACGTTGGTAACTAAAAAGAGAAATCGGCTCCATGTTACTGAACGCGGCGACTTACGGTTGTTTTTAAGTAAATTGAACCTGATATTAACAAACTCCTTAAAATGTATCAAATTCAACCTTCTCATAAGTTATAAATTCAATGTCTTTTGAATGTTAATAAAAATACTTTTCAATATAATTAAGTATGCGCTTTAATTTTTCTCATTGAAACAGTCTTCTTTAAACTCAGAAATAGGATAGGGCCATATCCTATCTTACGACTATAGTATATAATATTACACTTTTAAAAATAATCATGGCAATAGCTGTTTCAGATTCGCAAGTAAAGAAATTTGGAGGGGCATTAGGAAAAAAATATTCTCAAAGTGGGCGGTGGGCTAAAAAAGGTTGAGAATCTATGATTTAAACTGTTAAGTGCAAATTAGCCGCTCTCGCCCACATCATATTTTCATATTTTTTAAAGAAAATCGCTATTGGACACTGTGGCGTATAAAATTGAAAAGGTTAGCTTAGAACTGACAGTGAACTTTAAATTTTACATTGCCGATATGATAACCCGCTAATTTATCCTCTGTGTATTGCGCGGTGTTATCTGAATCTCAACTTGATTATTAGACATAAGTATATTCCCTTTCACAATGAATAGACATTTGCTTGCTGAAACTAAATTTAATTAATACTATTATTCACACTAAATTCTAGCATTGATTAAGTTCACCATCAGTATTTATATAAACAAATTATTAGTGCTTATATCATTACAAATTATCTTGGTTAATTAAAGCGGCTGTGATAAAGTTCGTGTCATTGTTATTGACTTCTACTCAGGTTATATAATCCTAATGTGGTGATATACAAAGTTTATCTTTGTTCCGTTTGAGCGCAGCATTTTTTTGTCCTTCCTCATGCACCTTTCAGACATTTTTATAACTTCCCCAGTCCTTAGAACTATAACTATGAACTGCTCCCTTGAATTACACTGTCCTCGAAACTATTAAATCTCTTTTAGTTCAAGAAGAATTCTCGACTTTTTTAAGAAAACATTCAGATTTACTTTGTCAACGACGAATTCTAGAGTCCTTTTAAGAAGCATTTAGTCTTGTTTAGATCACGACACATTTTCGAGTATCGAACACATTTTCCAATTTCGACACATTTTTGACTTCCGACGCCAACGACGAAATTGAAGAAAAGTGTCTCATCTTTCAGTTGTTGCATGGGGGTACTTTTTGAGTTTCCCCCTTGGCTATGTTTTTCTCTTTCGTATATGTACCACTCTTTTAAATTATACACGTGTTTTAATCCATACTAATTTATGTATCTCAGTACCATAGGCCTGGCGCAGCATATCCACTTTGGATCTTGTGCCATAAAACCTTAATCAACGAACCAACCTTTCTTATATGTGTGCCTATTTGCTCAAGTTATCTAGGCGTGGCCCAGGGCGACTTCCATTGGATAGTTCATGGAGCCCGCGGCTTTGTTCGTGTTCCCAGTTGTTATTTTCGTGTTGTAACCATTCATTTGTCGATCATAAATAAATGTTTTCTCATTGTAAGATTAGGCTTAATAATTTAATTAATCCTCGTGTGTGTGTTGCTGGTGCCATTTTGCAGCAGAGTTATTTCTAAAATATGTAAATACTTCTTTTCTTTGATCGTAGTAGTTTGATGGTATGGGTTGACTTTACTTTTGAAAACCACACTGACCGTTATGTTTTCTCAGGCAGCACAATGACAATGAAAAGGGATCTTGATTAAGTTCTCGATCCCTATGCAACTTCAGTCGGTTCAAATTTCTGTTTAATAAAAGACCTGATCATCAATATAGATCCAACCTCGAGGAGGATCTAAATTAACCTTAGGAAACCTAAACTATTGAACGTATAAAGTAAATCGTGTTAAAAAAAGGGCATTGTTTGCAAAGAATCTACAATAGTTTATTATAAATGAGAGGTCCATGTATTAATTGTATTTGAAGTCAAATCCACATTTGTCTACTCTTATTTTCAGCATTCGAACTTTTCTTGGGGCTTTGAAATAATGTTTATTTGCAATAAATATCAAAGAGATGCGGTTACAATGAAATAGAAGCAGGTATTTCAGTTCTAAATCCCTATTGCTGCAAGTGCTACACTGTTCAAAGGAAAATGATGAAATCAAAGTAATTTTTCCGTGAAGATTTCGTATTGGCACTAATTCCGGCATTTTATTTTTTCATTTGTAGAACATATAGAACAATGATTGACAACCCTCAGCTAAGTCTAAAATTGGTAGCATTTCTGTAGCTCCCCACAGAGCATAAGAATGGGGAAAATTAAAAGAGGAATCTTGTAGTCCGTCCATATGTACTGGTAAAATTATAAAAGTGCGTCTTGTATGTAAAATGGTTTCATTAAATCCGGAAGTATGTAATCCATGAAGACAGAGATTGAGATAACGCCTCTATATGCGTATTCCACGTTATAAAATAAGCAAATACGCCTTATAAATTAGGTAATGCGTATTTTTACGCACCGTTTTTGTAAACAAAAAAGAAAATATTTTTTATAATCGCAAATGAAACATTTTAAAACTCATTTCGTATTGTATTAATTGTGCTATCAGATAATATACAATGTATTTTGCTTAATAACACAAATATAGAGTATAGTACCTGTGTTCCGCAGAATAAAATCGCCGCTAATTGAAATATTATAATAATTCGTAACTACTAACTGTCCTCTTCAGTCCCACTGAGTATGAGGAAACGTGTTGCGCCGCAAGAAAACCACTGCGTAGAGTTGTATAAAATTTTCCTGATATTAATTTAAAGCAATTGGCCGACGCTCTGGCTGAACCCTCCAGGCAAGTGTTCCCTCGTGCTCTCTTCTGCCGGGTTGCGGGTATGAGTTCCACCTGCGGACATTGTTGTGTTGTTGGGCGAAATGTGGTCCGCCCCCTCTGGTGTGCCGGAGCAACGTCATGTGATAGCTAAATGGTTCACGATTCCGGTTGATGCTTAGGTGAATGATGGAATGTATTAAGTCCTGGCCATTAATAAAAAATAATTTTAAAGCAATTGGCGGCTACTTCGTAGAGATATGTCTTACGAACTCATATTTTCTCAAATGTATTAAAGATGACCTACTTTTTATAGTTGGTGTTATATTTATTTAGGTAGAGTGTAATCGGACTAATGATAATTACATTTTTTTTAAACTAACCGCACCTTCTGAAAGTCTGTCCAATTGGATTTTGAAAACGTCGTTTCGTCTTGAGTGGTGAAAAGGCTCTCGCCATATTAAATGCGATATTTAACAACTTCATACAATCAGTTTGTATGAAAGCTATACGGGTAACGTTGATTTCCGTGATGGTACAGGAGCAAGTATCGTCTGAGAAAACGAAGAAAAAAATGGTTTTGAATATGACAGCCACCTCAACATGAAAGATTCACTGAAAACCAGATACATGTATCATCTCTATTTTCTGCAACATGCATTAATGTCTGTATTGCACAGTGCAAGGAGTTTTATGTTAAATCACTCCGGTCTAAGTTGTCTAAGAAACAATGACATTTGTTTTGTTATAATAAATTACTTAAACATTACTGGAGTTTTAATATGCAATGAATACTATTTCATAATAATCTAACATAAAATGATCAATAATTATACCATCAGGAATAAACAGCATTGTCGAAATATAAGAATACTTTAATTATTAATGCATCCATTTGGCGCTATTTTCGTTAATTTAGCATACTATTTGAAAATTTTGGTGATATTTTTGTCAATTTGCTACCATTAATGTCGGCGACAGTTCGTCAAATTTATCCACTTTGCCAAATTTCTTGCCATGCGTCATATGCAGAGAAAAGGGATTCTCCTAGATAGAAATAAATAACTATTTACGAATTGCTGGGGGCAAAATAAAAAAGTATTACACAAGGTATATTCTGCCGTGAATGCTACGAACAAGATCCACGAGAATGATGTTAGCAAAATTGTCGCATAATATTGCACATGAATATTGAACATTTTTCACAGTAGTTAACCCTTTTTCATCTAATATTACTTTTGATATATTTATTTGAAAATATTGAAATGTTTCTCAAATGGTTCATGATGGCATCTTAAATTTTATATCTTTAGATTTTAAAAGAAAAATTTATATAAAATTGATTATTAATGCAACAATATTGAAAGTTCTTATTTTATATAATACTATTTCTTAAATTTCATTCGATAATTTGCGCGTTTTCCGATCATTTGTTTACGCTTAAAATCAATAGAGTTCCAGTATTTACCGATTTTAATAATCGTATACAAATACGTTTGAAACGCTTCTCCCGTTCTTGAGATATTGCACACACAGCCCTCACCTGCAAAACGCTCGATCCGTGTTTAGAAATGCTTGATACGTGCTCTTCTATAAAAAACTTGAATTCGCGTTTTCGACTCCATCACAATATCGTTCCTATACATAATACTATGTATGTAAGGAAAGTAAAAATCAGTTTGATTAACATTTATATGTATGCTTATGTTACATTCAAGTACTTCCAATTTATTCTCTTATAAATATTAGAAAAATAAACATAGAAAAATAAACATAAACATGTATTTATTTTAAATATAACATAATAAGAACAACATATACAGCATTAAAATAATTTTACAACGCATGTGGTTTCTACATTTTTATTTCGAATTTCATCTTTCAAGCATACAATTCAAAGTATTCAAATTTTCATTCGCTGATAGAAATAATATGAAAATATATCCCTAGTCTTCATACAAGTATTTTCATCCCTTGGGAGTCCAACTGCTCATCAATCGATATTGTCAGTGTTAACATAAGCATGAAAAACTTCCAGAGTGCTATTTTTTTCCGTTTTGTGTATTTCTGTTCCAAATGTATTCCATTTTAAGTACTGCGAATGTAAAAACATGATATGAAAAAAAAGTCAGAAGAAATATGTAAAAGTGTTTTTCTTTCTTTCTAGCAGCTGCATGTTGCTTTGTTGAAATTTCAGATCCTTTTCCATAATGGGTCTCTTAGATTTTTTTTTCGGATTGAATAAAAGTGCAAGACATTACACAAAATGCAGAAGGGAGCGTTTAAAAACATATTTATTTTTTAAAGTTTACAGTAGACTATACTATGTACAATGTTGTCATAATACGAAATGGACAAACAAGAATTATAAATTAATGAATTAATAATGACGTGTTTATCTGGTTCTTCAAGTCATGAATATCCTTGCATTACTCGAAACGAACTAATGATCAAAATTCGGTTTATGCATCATCTGATAAAGGAATGATGTTAACTCAGCTACACAAAAACCTAGGAGAACTGGATTGCTATATTTTCATGTAAAACTGCAATGGCCGCAGCTGAATGAGCACAGTGCAACAACGTGTGCCCCATTTTAAACATACATAACACACACTATTTTATTAGTGTAGTGCGGAGTTTGTTTTTTTTCAGAAAAAAGGCTTTCTTTCTGAAAATTATTTTTTCATTTTTTTGTAATTATGATATTCATTTTTAAATTTGTAGGCAATGGACGAAATCCCAAAAAGCACAGGGATTTTGAGAATAAAAGTTGACATTCAAATTTTCATATGTCTTTTTAATTTCCATGTATATTTTTAGGGCATCTGGCTTTATCATGTTGAAAATTATCACACCACATATTCACAAAAATGAACATGTAACTGAAAGGAACATATTAAGTGTTTTGTTCTATTTTCCAATTGGTCTGGATCCAATTGGTTCCCGATCCAATTGGTTCCAGTTCCGGTGGTTTTCCAATTGGTTCCAGATGGTTTTTATTAATTTCTCTTCCTTTTATTTCCTTTTTCTTACATAATTTTCATTTTATTTTTAATTTTTATTTCTCATTTCATATTTTAATTATTTATCATTTTTCTCTAACCGTTTTATGCCTATTTTTCTCTTTCAATGTCAACTTGTACTCGATTTATAGCAAATTTATTATATTATTTATATTTAATTTGTTCCAACTTTTCCAACATACTTTCACGAATTAATTCGTAATAGTTTACTTAATTACCAAATACACTATATCTTAAATGGATTAACTTTGCTTGTTGCTCTTACTAATTTCGACTTTTCTAATTTTGCACATCATGCTAGTAAACAAATAATCAGAACATCTACCTTTGCGCTGGTTTAATTTACAATACAAATTTATTTATAGATACATTTAATGTGACAGACTATTGTATTTGATTATTTAATTTAAATCATTTTTATATAAAATACTACCCCACTTTATATTGCAGCATTACCCAAATCAACCAGAGTTCGACAATCTTCTCTGAGTTGATCGTGTGACTGATTTGTTCCATTACATGAAGAATGTTTTACTAAAAATGAATGTTGTATATCTTAGTACATTAAATCTTTACAACTCTTAGAATTTTGACAGTTAGGTTACCCTAAATAGTTAAACAATCAGTTTGTTGCGGAATGTATTATATATCAAATAGTCTGTGATGTAGTTAGAAAATAATGTGCGTAAAAAATTCGTGCGCATATAAAAGTAAATTGATTTCCATCCTTATATACTAAGTTCAGACGATTTTTTTTATTTTAATTAGAGCTACAGCAAAAAAGTTGGCTTATGGGATATAAAGTACCCACACAAATATTTTATCAAAATTGCCAGAATTGTTTTCCCAGGGGTATGCATTTGTTTCCCCAGGGAAGTGCATTTTAGAATAATTCCTTAAAACTATATTGGATCTAAAAGGTAGTGTAAAATATTGAGTCGAATTTGAATTTCACCTATTTAAAACATTCTTTATAAACCCACTATAATGCAAAAAGGCTGATGTGGGCAACACATGACTTTCTTTATATAATGCAATGAATTTACTATTTTTACAGTAAAAGAAAATACGCCAATCTTATAGTAGATGCTTATATTCTTTCCAAGATACTGAATTTTCGTCAGCGAGTCGTCATTTTCATTGATTTAGCGTAATTTTTATCCATTTGGCGAGATGTTCGTTAATTTGGCAACATTTTAAAAAGTCGCCAAGTGGCGACATTCCGCCAAATTTGTCGTCAAAATCTCGCCATGCGTTATGGACGGAGAAATAAGTTATTCTTATAACAGATGTATGACTATTGGCGTTCAAATACAAACGTATTACACAAAGTATCTTTTCCCATGATGTCACCCAATTTATCGCGTGATACTACTTATGAAAATTAACATGTTTTTCAAAGGTTAAAGTATTTTTTTTCTATTTATGGGATGTTTTTATAAATTTATTTGAAAAATGTGCAATATCTCGGGAACGGTTGATGCTAGCGTTCTAAAGTTTACGTTATTCATTTTCCAAGGAAAAATTACATAAGAAATGTCTAATTGCGTAACTTTATTAAGGGTTTTAATTTTTAGATGATTTTTTCAAAATTTCACTCGAAAATTTAGGGGTGTTTTGAACATTCGATTGCGTTTTAAAACAATAGGCTTCCAGTATTAATGGATTCTGATTTTTATACCAAATTTCATTCGAATCGCTCCATTCATTCGTAAGATCTCGTCTCCACAGACTCACTGACACACGCACACGCACGCACACACACACACGCACACACACACACACACACACACACACACACACACACACACACACACACACACACACATACACATACACACACACACACGCACACACACACACACACACACACACACACACACACAGACATCAACACAAAAATGTTTAATTCGTGATCAGGGATGCTTGAAACGTGCTTTCCCGTCGAAAACTCGAATTCGAATTTTCGACCCCGTCACAATAATTTCCTTATACATTATGTATATAAGGAAAGTAAAAATAAATCATTGTGATTGTTAAGTATTTCTTCGTGCCTCTTAAGGCAAAAGTTCCAAAATAATTTCATTAATATGTGATAAACTTCAAATACATCTGAAATTAATTCTAAATTTTCTACATTTTATATAGCTAATAAAAGTTATATTATACGTTATTCATAATCCACAAATGTATATTCCATGTATATATAAGTTTTTAGTTCTATTTTGAATAAAAAAATCTGTCATTTCAGCAAGTCTGACCTCTTAAATAAGTATTTCATTATCATCATCGTTTTCTAAATAAAATATCGTAACGTTGATCAAGATTATTTTCATCGTATTAATTTTGAAAAAGATAATATGTATGTTTCTCACAGTATATAAAACGACAAAACTGTATATAGTTATTTTGTTTCGAATCTAGTTTTCCAGTGCATCAATCATGCATTAAATTACGATCATTCTAAACAAAAATTAGCATTTTACTCAAAATACGAGTATTTGACTGTAAACAAATAAAATTACAAGCTGCATAATGATATCACCATAATGCAGGGAGATAATTTCCGTTTCTGAACAAAGTAACGGGATAACTACATTTGTATGAGGATATTAAAATGTATTGTAAAGTAAAATTATAACAAAGCACTTTCATGCTTTAACCAAGATTGAGCTTGCATATGAGCTGTAAGATTTAATCATAACCTGATGTAATAAGTCTACAGAAGCGGAACAACTGTGTTGTTTACAATTCGGAGCTCTCAATACAAAATTGAATTGGGAGTCAGTGAAATAATTTTTCTGAAAATTAAATTCCACTAAATATATTTCCTTATGGAATATTTTATTCTCTGTGGAATTAATTTTAATTATAATAGATCAAAAGAAATTATTCAAAAATATTATAATTCAATGGAATATTTTATTCTCTGTGGAATTAATTTTCATTATAATAGATCAAAAGAAATTAGTCAAAAATATAATAATTCACAAAGTGTTGAATTATTTATGGAAATCCAAAATAAGTCGAATAAACATGCATTATATATGTAATAATCTTATACATAAGTATGGATGATCAATTTGTGTGTTTTTATTTAAGCAAAGTGATACTTCATGGTGTTCACGACTAGATATATTTTCCATAATATATTTAAAATGTATTTTTCTATATAGTAAAGCCAAACATCTAGTAATGTGCAACGCAATTATGTGTTTGTTTATCAATCCTGCTGCTGTAGTAGTAAATATACCAATATTGATAATTCTGAAATTATGAAGAGACAGTGTATTTTGTTACCTTTTATGGCACACTAAATATGAGGTTAATAAGTTTGGAATTATTACAAAATTCTTAAAAGAACTTTGGTCGATTTTTTTTCTCAGTTTAGTAAAGTGTTCAAATCGGGTCATCACAGACATACATAACCTACTAACTAAAGTTCGAAATTGAATTTAGAATTATGTACTATCGTAAAGTAAGTCAAATGTTATCTTTCAAATCAGAGATGCAATGACTATTGTTTACAGAATAGAAATGAAACTCCCTCTTAGTCAATCAGTTTAATCCGTTTCTTTCAAGTGTTCGTTTAAATATACGTTTGATTATGCTAGGAGATAGTTTGATTATGCAATAAGAGAATGTAATTTTTAGTACTTGTCTTACAGTAAAACAGCATGACGTTAATTAATTATGTCTGAAATCTTACCAGAAGCTATGGAATAAAATTCTATGAATGACATTTTAAGCCATTTTCTGTGAAAATTTTTTAAATAGAAAAACTCAACAATGTACTTTTTTTCTAATGTAATCCTAAGGAATAAAAGTATGTTTAATGATTTGAAATTAATTCATTGTTTAAAATGAAGTTTATGACAGAGGAGTTATGTATTAAAATAACTTTGATTGGAGTAAAATTTTGAAGTATATTCCTATATACTTTGAAGTATATTCTTATATACTTTGAAGTATATTTGAAGTAGATTCTATTGAAGTATATTCCTCTTCTTACGGAAGAAGGGAGACAAGCATTTCAATGCACTATATCGAAAATAATTGAATTCTTTGTTAAAGAAGTACGAGTAGTTTTTCAATCAGGAGGAGATATAACTACTGACCTTCAACTCTACATAAATGCTGGCAATAACCATCCTGCTTTAATACCTGCATGCCGATAAAATCACCCCATAAAACTTTTATGCAAATTTGCTTTTGATTTAGAACTTATATTCCTAATTTTTCAGAAGTGAACTGACCATTAAGTAGCCTGATAAAACACCAATTGGAAAAAAGCAGAAGAAGGAAGAAGCACTTTTCAAACAATTTAGTCAGTTTGCTTTAAAAGCATAGTGATGCCACCCATCAGTTCATGTTGTAACCATGTGGCCACCATGTCACAAAATCAGAAATCAGGCAACTTTTCTTTGAATGCAGTTTAACTACAAGATCAGGGACTTGAAGAACACCGTATAATTTATGCGAGTCATTTGCTTTTCTTGAAGAACATAGTAATTATATTAATGAAGACATGGCTGCTGACTGTCTTTTGAAGAATATTGGAGGGTGCATCGCAGAAGAAAAAAATATGATTACTTCAGATCATCAACTTCTGAAATGAATTTTGAGTTTGTAGTCGTGTATTGGTGGAATAACTACATGGGTTAAACTGTCATCCAATCCCAAAACTGCAATATTTTCAATGGAAAAAGATGGTACAACATGCATACCATAATGTTGTACCACGTTTCAGTGTCAAATGTGTAAATAATTAATTGACATTCTACTCATGCAGCAATTTAACATGCAAAATCAGTAATAATATTATAATACTAGTTATGACGATTATAATACTAGTTATGATATTTCTTTCCTAACAAGCTACCCAAGCATCCCAAAACCTATCCATGAACAACATGGACTATGGATATTCCCAGAAGACTATTAAATCTTTCAAAAATGAATCAAAATGCAAAAATTACGCAAGCAATACAGGGCAATGATACATTATGAACCAATGATCCAATGAGTGCAATACAGTTATGCCCCGCATTCAGAGTCCGAAGAAGCTCAACTGATCCATCCTGCGCAGAAGTGCGAAATAGTCTTGAAGGAATATAACTATGTTCCATCCGATGGACATTATAGAAGATAATAAACTCATGATAGAGTATCCTAATGAAACTATTGGACTGGAATTCGTTAATATACCATGGGGTATGTTACAATATGCAGTGAATATTATAGGTTCCAATAAGAAACGAGAAACTAGTCGTTCTACACTAGACCCAGATCTATAATAAGCGATCCGAGACAACTCTTGTCAAATATTTATTCAACTTTTTCCTAAATCCACAAGAGCTAAAAGTGAATATTAATATTAAAGATTGTACTGCTAGATGGGTAGATCTGTTTTCATTTCTCATTGCTACAGCTAAGGAATACGCTGTCGCTATTTGCTGCAAGTTAAAGACGCATTTCTACATTCTTGGCTTAATAGTGACAATAAAACTCGATTTATGAACTTTATCGTGGAACAAGTTTACTATCTCTTAGATGAATTCCATCCAGAGTAAAGGAAGAAACGACGTCTGAAACTACGGATGATGATACAGGTATGGAAAGAAAATCTGGTAGAGATGTAATATTATCCTTTTTTCATTTGAGATTTTAGGTGAGATTCTGGTAACCCCTGCTATGATTTGGACGCATTCTATTCTGGCCACCCTTTCTTCGTCATTGTCGCCCGTTTATCGTCTTTTGTCGCCCTTTTCTCGCCCTTTCGCCGGCACGGTAAATTCGCAACATACCATTCTGATATCGTTTTTTGCATCTTGTGTAGCTCTTTTGTATTATTTTGTCACCCTTTTGTCGTCTTTTGTCGTCCTTTTGTTGGCAAAGTGAAAATAGAACTTTTGTCGTCAACGTGAAAATCGCCTTTTTTCGCCAAGGTAAAATTCAGAAAATTTTCTGATTTTCATGTTGTGCTCTATGAGCCACATAACACCTGTTGCATAAACAGCTATTGCTACTTGCGACCTCTGACAGCCAGCGGTACGGGATTCTGTGATGTATTTTTAGAGAGTGTAGACCCATGTTTGAATTGCTACAGATCAATTGTTGCACAAACGGCGACAAAAGGGTAATTTTTACGTTGGCGACGAAAGGGCAATTTTTACGTTGGCGATAAGAGGGCAATATAAAGCGACAAGATATCGACAAAAATCGCGGAAAACATTGACAGAATTAATTGTTGCGAATTTTACCTTGGCGACAAAAGGACAACACTGGATGACAAAAATGGGACCAAGTACACGGGACGGGCTGCCAGAGTGGAATAATCGCCAAATCATAGCAGAAATTGGCAAAATCTCAAATAAAATCGCCAAAAATGTTAAAACGATGATAGTACATCTGTTCCGAAAATTCTAATATCATTCACTAGCTAAGTTTTCAATGGACACGGAAAAAATGTGACACAACGGTTTCGCCTTTTTGCATTCTGGCCGAGATTGGCGCACAAACAATGACATTTCTCATGATATTCGAATTATTATTCGTAATGACAATTTTGCATCAGACATAAAACATACAATTTGTAAAAGTCTGCTACTATCAGGGAAGCAGTGAAAGATTTATTGGAACAGAATAGAAACATTTAAAAACGGAATGAATTCAAGGTCGAGGTCATGGGCCCCAGTTCTGGCCAGGTGACTGGTTATGTAAAATTCACTGCAGTAGACAGTCTCACACTTCAACGGAGAATCGATATTCCCATGCTCTGGATTAGATCTATTTTAAAGTGAGGTGAGTGGAATACAAATAATAGATGGGTTCTTGACACCCAGAGCTAAACTTACGGA
Organism: Amaurobius ferox; assembly: GCA_951213105.1. Lineage (NCBI taxonomy): Eukaryota > Metazoa > Arthropoda > Arachnida > Araneae > Amaurobiidae > Amaurobius > Amaurobius ferox. Next base: position 68,458,703 of record OX578137.1, on the reverse strand, counting down.
GGAGGTCTCCTAAAGATTTTGATTTTTTATATTTCTTTCTGCTTTGCGGAAGAGATATTTTTTATTTTTTTTGTTTGTGGTTCGCGTGCTTGGAGAATTTAGTTGTAACGAGCGCTTCTTTACGCTCCGGGCGATCCCGAAGAATTCGCCCTAGTTTATATATAAAAGTCCTTCTATCTGTCTGACTGTAACGTTGAGCGATAAATTTGGCGAAATTGGGGACTAATTTGGCTAAATATTGCCACCTTGGCGAGGTATTCAATATCGTCTAAATTGCAATAATGAAACTAAATTAACGAAAATGACTTGCTTATTGAGAATTGAATATTGCTTATTGCGAATTGAATATTGTTTATTGCGAATTGAATATTGCTTATTGCGAATTAAATTTTGCTTATTGAGAATTCTACCTCTATTTACATAATTGTCAAGTTATATTTGAACGGAATATAAGTTAAAACAGTACTTCGAAAGAGTTTAACATGTTGTCATAAAAAAAAAATACCAAATATTTTATTTAGCTTTAAAATATTTTGCTATGGATCCTGTACATCATTTTTAAATTGTGAAATACGTAAATGCATTGCATTATGTAGCGAAAGATATGTGATGCCCACATCATTTTTTTTTAAAGTGGTACTCATTTCGATTTCACTAAAACAAACTGCTGCTCCAAATAAAAGAAGTTAAACAACTTTCTCGTAGAAAGCAGTCATAAGTCAATTAGATGAATAAAATTTTTTCGAGGGTGTTATAAACCATCTTTCTCAGGCCCAAACAGAACAGTTAGAACCTACTTTAGAACAGTTAGAACAGTTAGAACAGTTAGCCCTTGAAAGAGCTAAGAGCGAACTTCTTTTTTCTGAAACTGAAGTGATTCAGAGATTGCCCTGAAGTGATTTAGAGCAAAGTCTGAAGTCCTAATTTTGAGCGAACTTTATGAAACTATACGCACAGTTGTTCATTCTCAGTTTTTTTTATAGCCCCAAACTGTTCTAACTATTGCGATTGGGCTTCAAATAGGAGCTGATAACGACCTAGAAAGAATTGTAGCCACCAACTGACTAATGGCTACTTTTACAAGGAAGTTGTGTAATTTTCCATTTACAAAGAAATATGATATTTCGGCAAAAGAGTTTCGACTCCATTGGACTGAAAAACTTCAGATTTTTTAATTCACATATGTATATGAACATAAGATAAATTTTCAAATATAAAAAATAATCTCGGAATTCAATATATCAATAGCATTTTTCTGCATTGAATAAGAATGTACGAATTCTCTTTTTTAAATAAAGAAATAATCTTGAAGAAAAAAATGTCTCTACAAATTGTTACTGATTCCTTCGTTACTTTACTTCTATTCGAATGGGAATCATTAGGTTCGTCTGGAGGACAATAAATAAGAACAGCAGTGACAAAGTTTGGTATTTAAGTATCAGACTCAAATTAAATGTAATTCTACATGAAATAGTTTAAAACTGTTTCAGACAGATTTCTTTCCTGAAGTTGAACTGTTTAGTTCATCTCCGTATATAAATATAAAGGAATCTAAAATTACATTTAGGACTAAAACTAAATTGAGACAATTTAATTTGGCATATTTCTGAAGACGTAGAAAAATCTGTAATAGGATGATTTATTTCGTCTGCGCAATTCACTTTCTTTAATACAAGAATATACTTTAAATACGCAACAAATAAATCAGATTTCTGAAATTTATTTCTCTATTAAAGTACTTTAGTACTTATAAATGTATATAATAATTGAATATTTTGAAATTAGTAGTATTTGAGTTCTTATATCTATATCAATAACGCTTTTTGATTCTTAATACATCCATTTTAGCAAAATGTTTAAGGATGGAAGTTTTAACTAACGACTTTAAATTTACATGTCATGTGAATTGAATTATGCGAATTTGTTTGTCTTTTAGAGATATGATAAAATATTTTTGAATTGCAGAGGAGTGATAACGTCAAATTGTAAAAGATATTTTAAATATAATATATACTTAATCGGTTGGTATATTTATAAACTGTATTTATTATAACTGTATAAGACACATGAGACATTTACATAAGATATATATAACGAAACGAAGAACACATCCTGTTTAATAATATGTACTATTATTTGGCGGCTGCCTTTGTGATAGATAGCAAACAGCGCATATTAAGTATTGTTATCGATGTATCCCAGATATGAGTAATTTATCAAGTGAGATTAATGGACCAAACACAAACAAACTAAAACGTGTTCTTATTAGTATGAAGTTTCTCACAGAAATAATTAACTTTTCACCACTTTCAGGCGTAACTACTGTTTCAGCTTCTCAGTTGGTTTATTTTACTGGCTGCGTTTTCAAAGGGTTAATTTGCTACTTAAATCAATTCATGTTACTGAATAATATGTTGGTAGGAGCAATAACATCTCTATAGATCATGTGCAGATTTTACTGGGGATAATCAGTGCAAAATAATCATTGCAATATACATTTACACTGATTATTTTGCATTTAGTGCATTATAAATTTTACTGGGGTTAAGCATTGCAAAATACGAAAGTTTTTTGTTCTAACTATTTGCTGAAAGTTATTGCTTGAGCGAGTTTAGAATTAAATTCGTTGCAAAGAATTTCAAACAGAATTCAGTAGTGAAGACTAAACAGCACTTTTTAGATAGTCTTTTGCAATTAGAATCATTTTAATTTTTGATTTGTGTTTTTATTATGTGACCGCAATTGCATTTTTGTTATGTTTTGGGAATATTCTCGGGATCATTTTTTCAAATAAACTAAAATGCTACTAGTTGATCATACTACAGGGTGATTTTTACCTCTCTGTAAGACTTGCATTGAAGATAGGAACACTAAAACAAACATTTTTTTAATGAATTTGTGGTTCTGTAGACGTCGCGTTTTGGTGTTAGAGGGCCTATTGAAAGGCGTGAAATTTGGCCATTTTCCTCTGTCGTCTTTCGCAACGCGACTTCGTATGTATAAAATTGATCATATCCTGGAACTTTCGAACCCGGTGCAAAAGCCAGTGTTCGATACTCGCATCGATAAATCTGCAAGTCCATCGGTGACAAGAAAATTGGGGGAAGATGGATACACTCTCTGTGGTTGCTACCATATTCCGATTTATTTTGAGTGGCTCTTTCCTGGAACTGGAATGTTTGATGTAAAATAGCACTAATATTCCTACAGCAAGTGTTTCATTTTCATTGGCAGACCTACACAATATACAGATGTTAAGAAGGACGATGGCGAAAACTACTCAATTCTTGCTCCGTCCGACCGTGCTATTTACACAAAAGGGCAAACCTGTGTGCACATTTAAAAAAAAGTTTGTTTTAGTGTTACCTACCTTCCATTAAATGGTGCACAGCGAAACTATTAAATATCACCTTTGTTAGGAGTTCGGAATAAACTATCTAAAAGAGCTACATATTGCATATTGTGTTAAATATCTAAATTTCAACAACATGATGACTTAAAGCCTAGACGTTGCAAAATTTACGCTTTTGTTTTAAGAGTTCATTGCTAGATGCTGCCCATGAGATAGTAGGGAAATTTTGTAAAATACTACTCAAGGAGCTTAAAATAATAATAAGAAATTCCATCTCCATCGTTAAGTCGTTTGCACTTTAGGTTCTGTTTCTCATTACAGATCGGTCAAGGATGATATGATCCGGATTTAAAAATTAAACTCCGAGCTTTTGCAATTATTTTGGTTAGTGAGGAACAATCTGTTTCAGCGGCGAAATAAGTGTAGACTCTATTAATTAATTAATTATTCTATCACCATAAATGAGTGGCCAGCGCAAAAAGGTTTACACCTGATAAATCCTTGCTTCAGACATTAAGACTACTGAATGGGAGTTGATTTTCTAAGATGGTACTTTAAGGTTTAAGATACATCAGAACAAAAAGTATTGGATGCAAAGTTTGGGTTCATAACTCAATGGCGATTTCACTGCAAACTAATAAAACACTAGAAACTGATTTAAATATAATATTGCTGATTTATATAATTTATTACTAATCAAGATATATTATCTCGAATCACTTCAAAACAATTATTTTGAAATATACGCTGTTGGGAAGCCTCTGGGGCCTGAATGTTTCAGCCCATTCTATCCCGTATTATCATTACTCGTCATTTGTTCTGCTAATAAATTCACGATGTGGAAAGAAGCTGAATCAAATCAGATTGGCTAACTCACTTCATGATGCAAAAACTCCTCGTTTGCGATAGTTTGTAAGTGTCCCTCTGATATGTGTTACTTTCACACATTAATTTCAATCAATTTGACAGCTGTTGTGAATTTTTCATCTTTTTCATAAATCATGTTCAAAAAATGTGTTGTGCCAAATATATTGCACACCTATTACACAAAAATAAAATTGTAAATAAAATGAACAGATATAAAACCTCGAGTTGTGAACCAACCCCAAATTGTAAGCAGACGTCTTGATGTATGCAACTTGAGACATGTTGCTCTTAATATATCTATATTAAGTTGATAATTTTTATATCTTCCTATGTTAAGCAATTATATTTTAATTTCAAGCCATACATACTACATTTGCTTTTGAATTTACCGCAATGGAGGTTATTTTTATGCTCATTCTAGTGATTCCATACATTCCGCTATGGGTAAGAAATTTCGTATTTATTCTTGCTTTTTCGCTTATTATTTTTCTGGTAAAGTCTAAATATTTTCTTCAGAGAAGTAATTTAATTATACCTGTCTCAGCATTTAAGTCCAATACAATAGAACACGATCGTCATACTGTTATGAAGTATGCTATGGAATAGTGGGTGTATTCAGAATACAAAAATATGAATTTGAATTTCTGGATAAAAATTACTGTTATTTAAACACTAATAAATGTAAACAGGAAAATCTAAATCTAGTAACTCTATAGCTGCATATCTATTTTACAAGTTAACAAAGCAACTGTGTTAGATACGTTCCCACTCAAGTCAACATTGAACTAATTCACAAAACAACCGATTATGTTCTCAAAATACTGGCATATTTCCCAATTCACTTTGATTCGCAATATGTCAACTCGGCCCAAATGAACGATGATCCACTTATATACTCTCTAAATAATCCTGGAGAATATATGTAAAGGTCACTTCAAAAGTAATAGATATTTCGAGAAAATTCGATTGCATTTCCAAACTCACTACAAAAGCAGCCAAATTTGAAATATTTCTCACTATACTGCACCAAGGTGACGAAAAATGCCGCCAAAATCAAGCAATCATTTCCTTCAAATAAGGCAATTATTGAATATAAATATGTTATATTCTTGTTGAAAGATGGCACACCAAGATTCATTTTGAGCATTAGTAACAATATCTAATTAAAGGTGGTTGTAATAAATCTCTTAAGAAAGCACTCCCAGTATAACAAATCTGTTGAAAATATTCATCTGTAGTTAAAGAAGATAGTTGGTGAAAATACGATTATTTCTCTGAGATTTTCTCAATGCGAATACATTTAATTTCACTCATTATTAAATTATGATCTTATTTATAAAATTCATTTTAAACATACATTGATAAAAATACTCAAACATATGCTTTATTTTTAGTGGAGGGTGGCTGCCAATTATTAATTTCTCTAGTTAACATAAAAAAAATTTAATAAATTTGAAATGCAATATTAAGCACAAATAAATTAAATTAAAATGACATTTATTAAAACCGGCATCCAGGTAGCTCAAAGTATAGATAATTCACTGGTTCTTAAAAAAACCCTTATATTTTAAAAGTAAAAGTAAAAAAACAATTTATTTTCACATCAGCAATATCAAGACTCAGTAAGTAGATATAAATATACTATCCAAATAGAAATATATCAGAAGTTGAAACTTAACCATGTCACAATAAACGTATCCGAAGCAGTTATACGCAGTTATACATTTTGATGATTTAAACATTTCGAATTTCATTGTTATAAATGATTATAATTTTATAAAGTGTCTTCAAATTTATTAAGCTAGCTCATTTGTACTGAATTTCAAGTTTCTAGCTGAATTGATTTTTAATTATTGACCACCTAATTCTGCATCTCTATCTCACCTAAATAATCCGATTGCGGAGATTTCAACCTCCATTAAAGAATCTCACTATCCAATATCGAAATTTGCTTTTCAGTCATTTCACATTTCAAACGTTTAGGAGCACCTCCTCAACTGAAAATTTCTTGAAAAATTCGATTTTTTCCGGATTTCCTGGACCGATTGAACCGTGTACCAAATTGCAAGTCTCTATTATTCGGGAAGTACCAAAATCAAAGTAACAGATATACGGACATAGAGAGTAACACGTGGAAATTATAATATATAAATATATTTCCATTCTATATTTGCGGATGACAAAGGGTATTTAAACGATTTTGAAGTAGGGCTGTGGCAGATGTGTAATGCACGACATGCATTTATTTTGCATTTTTGTCAGTCAAGGTATGCAAATGTTTGCGTAGAATGACGGTTAACTATATTTCTTTGAAATATAATCAATAGTTTAAAATCCGTTTAAATTGTCGTATTTAATACATTTAAATTTACAAGAAAATTACAAAATTTAGAAACATTCCACGCCATTAACAGATGTCACTACTAAATAGATTCCGACGAAACAATACCACCGGGCAAATTATGCATAATCCAGTAAAAATCAAACAGTCAGAATTGAATTTTATATTGCCTTACCCATCATTATTCAACTGTACGGAGCATGTGACACAAAATGCATGACGTATAATTAGGATAGTTTGTAAACAGCATACAATTGACATGTCATTTACAAAAGCCATGACAGAACTTACAATTGTAAATTTTAATCAGTATACCTTGCATGTAAGCTAAAGGATCTACCATCACTAGTATTTAGATATGGAAATAAAATATCTCAATTTGAGCATTTCGTTCAAAATGAGTTTCAGTTAAGAGATTGAGGAACTACAAGCTTAACAGAGAGAGGGTAAAACACAAGGCTGTTATGATGCACCCATAAATTAAGTGACTGAAATGCAAATTTTTCCTTTCAGCTGTTTCCTTATGACAAGTGTAGTGGGATAGAAAAAGAGTCAGGTAAGAAGTTCTAAGAAGTTCAAAGAACAATTATTAGCAAATTGTTCAAAGTAACTACTGTTCGAGATTGCGAAACATCGCTGTGAGCAGAGGTGGGTGTAAATCATAGTTGTCGATATTATGCTGCATATTTTGAGCGAAATAATATTCCGATGTATAGACTTCTTTGTTGGTGAGACCCAGACCGTCAGACCTACCAGAAAGATGTAAGGTAACTGTTTGGATGGCCGGGAAGTGCCACCCAATTTAGACGGGAACCCAGTAGGGGAGTCATCCACAGGCACCATACCCTACGTCTCCTACCACCAACCTCTCGGAAGTATTTACGGACCCACTTGTTTAATGTGATCGTACTCCGCGTGAACACGGAGGCAGTTTTGGCATGGAGGGGAATCGAATCCGGACCTACCGAGTGCAATTCCTGCGGCTCACTCAGGATAAGACCCCTCAGGAGGCTTACAGTAGCTGTCTGTGTGGCCGGATAATGAAAAGTGTATAAAACCTGACGCTAAGTCACACTACATTATAACCTCGGATCAATCACACTTTCATCGTCAGCAGAGATACTGTGTTAATTAATACAAGAAAGATCAATCATGCTTAAAGCACTGATTATGAAACACTTTCCAACTTCAATGCAATTTTATTTAAACAAGTCTAAATTGCAATACATTCCTCGGTAATATTTTAAAACTTATCACAATACTACATTAATTTATTATATTTGAAAACTTAAACCTTCATCGAAAAAAATGAACTTCATTCAAATGATGGCATTAACATATAAATTGCCTGGTTTAAGCATCTTTAAAATGTGATACATTCCTCGGTAATAATTTTAGAATTATCATAATACTACGATAATTTATTATATTTGAAAACTTCATCGAAAACAACTGAAATTCATTCAAATGACGTCATAGAAAAAATAACACGCCTGGCTCTCTCTATAAAAGCAGTATTTCATTCATAAATAATTTCCCATTCATGTCATTCATCTGAATACTATAATAATTTATTTTATTTAAAAATTAAGACCATGGAGCTAGCTACACGTAATTAAACTCTATGCGTAAAACTTCATAAAAAAATCGTCCTTTTCTTTATAAAATCAATGAATATTTGATTCATATCAGCTATGCAGACTCCATGATCTAAATGATTTTGTGTTAAAGAAATACAGCAAATGCAATACAACTCATTCTACATATTTTGCTGTTTACATTTTACATAGATGAAAAATAGGCTTCGCTGTAGAAATAATCAAATTTGGATGAGAATTTAAACTCAAATATATTGTAATTGCGTTGTTTCAGTGTGCACAGAATTTATGCCAAAATAAAGTGGTTTTAGGACAGATACAACACTCAATATGAATTAAAAAGAACTTTAAAAATCACGATTTTGAGACAAGATGGATGCCATACATCATTTTGAAATGGGTCACGTGATCTTTTCATATCATAGTCACGTGATCAATTCATATAAGAGGTGTTATTATTATTTTAATTTTTATTTAAAAAGCTACTGAATATATTTCGCTAATTTTGTTTTTATATTTTATGGAACAATTTGAATATTACCTAAAATTTTCGAAGCAATTTGTGAATTTTAAATCCGCTTAAAAAATGTTTGAAAAATTAGGTCCCATAGGGCTCAATGTATTACATTTTTTCAACCCGGGTTCAATCCAAAACTAATTGAGTGATATTATTCATTTATATTCCCTTAGGTCCTACAGACCATCTCAACAACATACTAAAATTTCATTTTGATTAAGTCATTTTTGAAGCAGTTATCGTGCTAGCTGACAGACAGACAGAAAGACAGACAGACAGACAGACAAATAGACAGACAGATAGATAGACAGAATGAACAAAGTCATAAACACTTTTCAACTTTGTTGTAAAGTGTTAATATAATCAAATATAAATGCAATAAATAATTTGGAATCACGTCTGATGCTATAATAGCAAAAATTAAGCACACATCCACAACAGAAGGTCTTTATTTTACTACGGTTCATCCTTGTCTAAACGTAGATTCTTTTGTAAATTGTATTTATGCAAATTTTGTCGCTATATCTGGTCTATATAAGAACGATGCAAATTTTATTTCCGTGTAGCCACTGATGAAGAGCGTACTTATGCTCGAAAGCTCTATGGCCGTTTTTCTAACATTTGTACGTCTTATAGGAAGTAAAATAAAGACCATCTGTTGTGGATGTGTGCTTAATTTTTGCTATTATAAATGCGATGTTAAATATTACTGCGAAATTTAATAATAGAAATAATTTCTATTGAATAATAATTAAAATAATGTTGAAGTTGGAGCAATTTAAAGTTATTTGCTTTTTCTCCTAAGTAAAATAGTTCAATGTATGTATATTAATCATTTTTATTAACACTTTACAACATAGTTGAAAAGTGTTTATGACTTTGTTCATTCTATCTGCCTGTCTGTCCGTCCGTCAGCACGATAACTGCCGTAAACATGGTTTTATCAGAATGAAATTTTAGTATGCTTTTCAGACGGCCTGTGGAACCTATGGGAATATAAATAAATGATATCACCCAATTAGTTTTTTATTGAACCTGGGTTGAAAAAATGAAATACATTGAACCCCATGCGACCTAATTTATCAAACATTTTTTAAGCACATTTAAAATTCATAAATTGCTTCGAAATTTTTAGGAAATATTCACATTATCTAATGAAATATAAAAAAATTCAGTAAAATATGTTAGGAAGTTTTTTAATTAAAAATTATTTAATATAGGAAAAAAATAATTTATTTAAATTCTGACTTTTGCGATATCCTCCAGAAAGAAAAAATAGATATATTATACAATAAATATATTTCCAAAAGTTTAATTATTTTGTATATGAGAGAGGTTCCACAATTTAAAATAAATTTGGTAAATAACAGTTTTTAACACTTTCCAACAAAGTTGAAAAGTGTTTATGACTTTGTTCATTCTGTCTGTCTGTCTGTCTGTCTGTCTGTACGTTAGCACGATAACTGCCGTAAAATTGACTTAATCAAAATGAAAATTTAGTATGTTGTTCAGACGTGCAGTCAGTTAGTATGTTGTCGTACGACCTATGGGAATATAAATGAATAATATCACCCAATTAGCGTTGGATTGAACCCGGGTTGAAAAAATGAAATACATTGAGCCCTATGGGACCTAATTTTTCAAACATTTTTTAAGCGGATTTAAAATTCACAAATTGCTTCGAAAATTTTAGGTAATAGTCAAATTGTTGCATAAAATATATAAAAAAAAAATTCAGCGAAATATATTCAGTAGTTTTTTAAATAAAAATTAAAATAATAATTACACATCTTATATGAAACGATCACGTGACCATGATATGAAACGATCACATGACCCACTTCAAAATGATATATGGCATCCATCTTGTTTCAAAATCGTGATTTTTTATTCTTTTTAATTCATATTGAGTGTTGTATCCGTCCTAAAACTACTTTATTTTTGCTTAAATTATGTTGTTGTTGAAACCCAGACCGTCCGACCTACCAGAAAGGTGTAAGGTAACTGTTTGGACGGTCGGGAAGTGCCACCCAATTTAGACCGGAACCCAGTGGGGGAGGCATCCACAGGGACCGTACCCTCCTTCCCCTACCACCAACCTCTCGGAAGGACTTTCGGACCCACATGTTTAACGTGATCGTACTCCGCATGAACACGGCGGCAGTTTTGGCAGTGGCTGGAATCGAACCCGGGCCTACCGAGTGCAACTCCAGCGCGCTAACCAATGGGCTACCGCGCCCCTGCTTAAATTATGTGCAGCTACATACTAAAACAACACAATGACAATATATTTGAGTTTAAATTCTCATTCAAATTTGATTATTTCTACAACTAAACCTATTTTTCACCTATGTAAAATGTAAACAGCAAAATATGTAGAATGAGTTGTATTAGAATTACTGTATTTCTTTAACACAAAATAATTCAGTCCATGGAGTCTGCATGGCTGATATGAATGAAATATTAATTGATTTTATAAACAGAAGGACGATTTTTTTCGATGAAGTTTTAAACATAAAGTTTGTGAATTGTAGCTCCATGGTCGTAATTTTTAAATAAAATAAATTATTATGGTATTGTGATGAATGAAATGGAGAAAGTTATGAATGCAATTCCGCTTTTATAGAGAGATCCAGGCGTGTTATTTTTTCTATGACGTCATTTGAATTTATTTCAGTTGTTTTCGATGAAGTTTTCAAATATAATAAATTATCGTAGTATTATGATAAATTTAAAAATATTACCGTGGAATGTATTGCAATTTAGATATATTTAAACCAGGCAATTTATATTTCAATGTCGTCATTTGTATGAAGTTCATTTTTTTCAATGAAGGTTTAAGTTTTCAAATATAATAAACAATGTAGTATTGTGATAAGTTTTAAAATATTACCGAGGAATGTATTGCAATTTCGTCTTTTTTAAATAAAATTGCATTGAAGTTGGAAATTGTTTCATAATCAATGCTTTAAGCATGATTGATCTTTCTTGTTCAATTTTTTTAACACTTTACAACAAAGTTGAAAAGTGTTTATGACTTTGTTCATTCTGTCTGTCTGTCCGTTAGCACGATAACTGCCGTAAAAATGACTTAATCAAAATGAAATTTTAGTATGTTGTTCAGACGGTCTGTAGAACCTATGGGAATATAAATGAATAATATCACCCAATTAGTTTTGGATTGAACCCGGGTCGAAAAAATGGAATACATTGAGCCCTATGGGACCTAATTTTTCAAACATTTTTTAAGCGGATTTAAAATTCACAAATTGCTTCGAACATTTTAGGTAATATTCAAATTGTTCCATAAAATATATAAAAAAAAATTCAGCGAAATATATTCAGTAGTTTTTTTAAATAAAATTTAAAATAATAATTACACCTCTTATATGAAACGATCACGTGACCATGATATGAAACGATCACAAGACCCACTTCAAAATGATATATGACATCCATCTTGTTTCAAAATCGTGATTTTTTTAAGTTCTTTTTAATTCATATTGAGTGTTGTATCCGTCCTTAAACTACTTTATTTTTGCTTAAATTCTGTGCATCTACATACTGAAACAACGCAATGACAATATATTTGAGTTTAAATGCTCATCTAAATTTGATTATTTCTACAACTAAGCCTATTTTTCACCTATCAAAAATGTAAACAGCAAAATATACTGAATGAGTTGTATTAGAATTCCTGTATTTTTAACACAAAATAATTTAGTCCATGGAGTGTGCATGGCTGATATGAATGGAATATTAATTGATTTCATAAAGAGAAGGACGATTTTTTTCGATGAAGTTTCAAGCATAGAGTTTAATTTTTTGTAGCTTCATGGTCTTAAACAAAGTGTTTAAATAAAATAAATTATTATAGTATTGTGATGAATGAAATGAATGGAAGAAAGTTATGAATGAAATCCTGTTTTTATAGAGAGATCCAGGCGTGTTATTTTTTCTATGACGTCATTTGAATTAATTTCAGTTGTTTTCGATGAAGTTCTCAAATATATAAATTATCGTAGTATTATGATAATTCTAAAACTATTACCGAGGAATGTATAACATTTTAGAGATGTTTAAACCAGGCAATTTATATTTCAATGCCGTCATTTGAATGAAGTTCATTTTTTTCGATGAAGGTTTAAGTTTTCAAATATAATAAATAATGCAGTATTGTGATAAGTTTCAAAATATTACCGAGGAATGTATTGCATTTTAGACTTGTTTAAATAAAATTGCATTGAAGTTGGAAAGTGTTTCATAATCAATGCTTTAAGCATGATTGATCTTTCTTGTTTAATTTTATATAACTTTTCATGATATATTTATTTGATCGCGTTTTTAATGCACTTTCCTACGAATTAAAATTTGGTCCTAGATAATTAAAATTTGGTACACAGATTAAATTTGTAGAACATTTTATTCCACAACAATTTGATGGATCTATTAATATGGATCCTGCATTTTTTTCGAAATGGCCTTCAAATAATCTCCGTCCACTTCTATAAATCATTGTTGTAATATTGTTAAAAATTCTGATGTGGACAGCACATGTCTTTCTCTGCAGACTCATATTCTCTTTATTTCTTCAATAATAATTTGAGTTTATCTGCACAAAATAACAGCCATAAGTATTTTAAATGATATTGAATTTGCACGTTAAACTCAAATTTGGTTCTAATTTGATAGCTGGACTTATTGTCAAAGGTGGCGTAGCGATAACGCGAAAAAACTAGAATATCTCAAGAACGGCTAGTCTTAGAGTAATGGGGTTAGTCTACTTCTTTTTGTTGTCAAAAATCACGTATAAAATTGGAATTTAATTGATATAATTGAGCACACGTAGTCTTGCATTTTTATATTTAACGATTTTTGCGGGCCATTTCGCAAAAACAGCCCGTTCCTTTTTCCCGAATCGTACTAGAATAACCTTCAAGTGATTTATATAACAAATTTTGTTAAATTTGGTATATAAATCACTTGTAGGTTATTGAAATATTATACACCAAATTGTGTTAAATTTGGTCCATTAGCTTTTAACTAGAGTGGATAAAAGCAATTTCTGCCTTCCATTTCGCAAAGACCGCAGATTTTTTTATTACGAATCGTACTATAATCAAATGAACATCAGGGTTTCCCACAAAAAACTAACCAACCAAATTTTATTAAATTCGGTCCATTAGTTTTTCAGTTAGAGTGGATGCAATATCTTCACAGACACACAAAAACACACACAGATACTCCCTTACACACGCAGACGTCTTCCTAAAAATTGTTTTTCGTGTTCTGGAAGCCCCAAAACGTGTAGATCCTTCGAAAACTCGAGTTCCGATCTTCGGCACGATTCCAATAATTTGGATACATACATACGCACACACATATATTATCTATGTATCTGCATTATCTGTGTATCTAAATTCCGTGCCCATACAATTGCAATAGTTGTGATTTTAAATGTTCCCCAAAACTTTTATTATTTCTTCAACGAAGCCTAATTTTAACTTATGCAGAATGCAAATATCTCAAGCGATTGTAAGGTGAGTTACATAAGAATTGCTGAATTTTTTTCACCCAAAATCATTTAGCTCTTCTGTCTGAAATGCAAGTTATATGAATGAAATATTCATTGATTTTGCATAGAAAATCAGATGATTTATATTTCGATAGAGTTTTAAATATTTAAATATAATAAATTACTGTATTACTGTGATAATGTAAAAGATATCACCACTGAATGTATCACATTTTAGAGATTTTTAAATGAAATTACATTTCAGTTGGAAAGTGATTAATAATCAATGCTTATGCATCTGATTGATCTTTCTTGTTTTCAGATAACACCGGACAACACACAAACAATTGGTGAGTTATCATAATATCATGGTATTAGTTAAAACGCAATTACTCATCTCCTTAAATATTAATAATTATCGCACTAGTTAGAATACAACGATCGTTTTATAATTTTTATTCTAACCAATATTTGGCGACAAAGGGTATAAAATGTTTGCAAATGGTAGCATTAAAACAATACAAAATTAGAGAAATGACAAATTGTCAGTTTTGAAGGCTGTTAAAGCTCTTAAAGACTAAACTATATTTAAAATATATTGGTCAGAAATATAGAAGCTTTTCAAAACCGTATTAATTTTATATTTAAAATATATAAAAATACTTCATTTCCTAAAATATCAAAAATCATTTTATTTATGATGAATGGAACTTTTCCAAACACAAAATGTAATAAAACTAAGATAAATGTATGTTTAAAATACGCTGCATTGAAATCATGCATATTTATGTCCTAAATATCAATAAAATCGTCTTTGAGGAAGTCTCATTTTGAAAGCACTTTTAATGTATTCCTTTGAATGGTTTATCGTGTAAGAATTTTCTTTGAAACACAGTTAACTTTCAAAAGTTACAGCAAAGTAATAATAGAAGTGTGAAAGATGCAATTACGGCGTGGAATTTATATTACTTGATTATTTTAGTATTCCTCTCACTAAATATTTTTTTTTCTAACAAAAGAAGCAGACATCGATGTAAGAAGATTATTCCTTTGAATAAATATTATTATGTTATTTATATGTTTATCTGTGATTTCCCCAGTATTTGTCAGTATTTAAAGAGATGGATCATAAAGCTGTCGATAAAAAATCCATTTCTGAAAGTAAAAATTTTATTTGGAATTGATTTTATTATATAGGAGCGAATCCTTTAGCGTTATTCATTAACTTACCACATCGTGCTCTCGAGGAAAAATGGTCCTTTCTAATGACACAAAATATCTCAAATGAAAAAATGTATCTACCCAGAAAATAAAATTAAAATTTCTATTAAAATATCAGTATTTACTTAAATAGTAGTAATATCCTAAATGGTGTAACTCAATGGGATGCTAAAATCATATCTATTATCATGAAATTTATGCACATTACTTACTATCTTCAATGTGGGGATATGTTGTTGTTGAGACCCAGATCGTCCGACCTACCAGAAAGGTGTCGAAAGCCCAGTACACCCGACTCATCCCAGGACATAGAGTAACAAAGTGGATGGCCGGGAAAAAATGGCCCTACCAGAAAGGTGTAAGGTAACTGTTTGGACGGCCGGGAGGTAATGTGGGGATACGTGACATTTTTCACAGGCGCCCCGAAATGAAAATGCCATAAAACTAAATGGTGTTTTTTTAACACAATTACATATCGAATTATTAATGTTAAATAATTATATATAAGAAAATAAGATATCAAATTTAATTAACAATATATGCTCATTGTTATATGGTTCATTATGAAAATTCAGTGAATACCATCCAATAGATCAGATCTGTTACAAAACCTGTTACAAAAATACGTATACCTGTTATAAAAATACGTATTCTGAACCAGCTGTCAAATTACTTGCACTACTGAACTCTAAAACGAAGACATTTACTTATTACATAAATTAACTACTTATTACATAAAATAAGAATCGGATATAATTTTATCACAGTAATATTAATATATATATATATATATATAATAACAGTTATAATATTTTACACAATCAAAACACAAATTGAAGCATTTTTGTTTTGTTTGTTTTAATAAACCAAATTTATTTTCACCCTGACATAATTCACGCTGAATGAAGGTACATTGAAATATTTATGTTATATGAGAAAGAAAGTGCATGTATAACAACGTATATAAATATCAGTTTCAACGATTTCGTTGAATATAATTATTATAAAAATATTATAAATCAATAAAATATTATTAGTAAATGAATAATTATAAATTAATAAGCTGTTATAAATTAATAAAAATATTTTAATATAAAAACTTAGAAGCCTTATAGCTAGCATCATTGAGAGAATTTTCAAATTCTCCAAATTCTACGGCTAAATCCGAATTTTGAGCATTAACTATAAAAATCTAGCACGATAGCTACCGCCAAGAACTCAATTCTGGCAACACGTACCGATCTTCGATGAATCTAAAATTCCTAAGGGAATTACATTTTTAATTTACAATGCTGGATTGTAATAAAAATTCCCAATTATCATTTTATTTGCGAATTGTTACTACAGATAAGCAGTGTGACTCCTTTTCCTCACAAATTTATAATTAATGAATGAATGGTACCAAAAAATATTTTGGTAAAGTGTGTAATATTTCAAATAGTTGCTGTTAAAATATAAAGATCGGATCGTCAGTCAGTTTTTATATACCCCAATTTTAAAATCGATTACGTCTTCAAAAACACAAAATTATACATTTTTGAAAAATACGACTATTAATAATACTGGTTGCATTCAAAGCTTGTTTGGAAGAAAAACTTTCAATCTTTTCGATGGTATTATTAGTATGCAAAATTTGTAATATTATTTCGGATAGCTAAGGCATCTAATTCTTTAAAAATCGCTTAAAAAGACGTTAAAGCACTCAATAACTAAAATACTATTTTGAAATAAAAAAAACATGTTGATGAGATGTTTCTTTCGGAATCCAAGGAACTCCTGTGCAAATGTCATAATTGTACAATGCTAATATTTTCCTCTAAAGGTGATACAAACACTGTAACAGCCAACTATTTTTATTATTGTAGATATATGTACGGATGATCTTTATTTCGTTTTGATTTGGTTAAATTTTCAATTTAATATGTCAATATATATAATTTTAAAAAGTAAAACGGAAACATTATAAATAGAAAGACAAACTGAAATGCTGAAATTTTAAATTAAAAAAATTGATATACTAAGGATTTTATAAATGCATGGACAAACAACAAATTAAAGTTTATGAAACAGAATATTATTTCTTGTTTTAAAAGATTTATATGTATAGGATAAAGTCTTTAATGAGATTCATCTTCCATTCAAGGTCGAATTTATATAATACAAATAATACAAATAATAAAAGTGAAAAAAAAATAAATCCTGTGGTGTGAATCATAAATAATTTCCCTGTATTTGATATTGGATATATTAAATTTTCACATTCATAATTCAGCACATTGGATATAATATTAAATTTTATTTTATAATTTTAGCTTTTAATTTATATAAAACAAACATTATTTCTCATATTCTGCATTTTTTGCTCTCGCTTGAGGTGAGAGATGCTAAAGGAAGATAAAAAATGAGTATTTTAAGTAGAAAATTTATTGCACACCAAACTTCGTAAATTTATCTCAAAATACCCTGTTTCGGATTTCTCAAAATGCCCAATTTCGTATATCTCAAAAAGCCCAATATCTTTTGATCCTATTGTGCACTAAATCGAGACTTGCGAAGTTTAGTGCACTCTGTCGATAAAGTCTGAGCATGGCTTAGATATTCACTCGCCCTGGGCCATGTAGACTAAACAAAGGTATTATTAGACTCGGAGTAATGGCTGCTATAAACGTATTTATATATTGTTTACATTAAATGACATATCAAATTAAACTTTTAAACAAATGAATATTATATAAAATAAAATACCCAAATTTATCCTGCATTCTGATTTTTTAGATAAAAATATGGCGAATTCATAAAGTTTAATTTATATTACGGTCACGAAAATTAGTTGTGTGTGGTTGTAATTTTGAGCTCCTAATAATAAATTAACCCTGCAGTGTTTTCCTTATACAATATCACTAACACTTTCACCATTTTTATGTAGCTGGTGTTAAATTATTATACAATGCAACATTATCCCATAAAAATATGGTGCCACGAAATATGAATACAATATTTGGTATAACTTGCATATAGTGTAATTGCGCGTATACACTGCTGGGCAATTGCTAAGGAAGGATGCCATTATCACTCATAGCAACCATAATATGAAAGGAAGCAAAATGTGAAAAATTAGAATAAGTGCGGGATACAGTAAAAAGCGGTGTGCGTATGCAAATGTTTCATTTGCACATCTGTCCGTCGAGATAATGCTGAGAAAAGATTTAAAGGCTTTGACGCGTGTGGACAGTTGTTGTTCCAAGTTTAAGTTTTACAGGGAATATTTAATTGACGAACTTGAAGTTTTCGGTATGTCTTCCGGATGTCACATAGATGATTTTACGGACCGTATTATTTGAAAGATCGAAGAAGGGCGAAACACAACAGATGTTGACTGGGAATTCGACATTGTTGTGACGTTATTTCATAATCTCGCAACACCTGTGTGAAAATCGCAAATTATTTATTAATTATCAAGATTCTTTATTTTTACATCATTTTAAACCATGTTTTAATTATCCCTCTTGTCTTTGAAATTCATTATTATACAAAATGTCCAATACTAAAAGGAAAGCTTTTAGCCATTTTATTATTCTGGGAAAACAGTATTCAGAGATATGTATATTTGGCCGTTATAGTTCAAAGTTTTTATTCCCAGGCAAAGCGGATGGAGCTTGCTCGAGCCCTGATAAGGTTTATACAAGGCTTGCATTTTCGATGCAATAAATTTTGGAATTAAACTTATGGAGGAGATTGAGACCTCGCGGTGAGGGTATCCTGTATCGGCATATTTCCTTTTCGGGACCTTGCCGTAAGTTGAAGAGGGTATGTCTGTGGAGTTTTCTATTGGTCTAAAACTGTAAATAAGCCTTCTCGCAGATCCGAATGATTCGGGGACCTGAATCCGACTAGTTGCATAAAACCATGTTGCAAAGATATTTCGGGGCTCTTCTTTCTGTCTGGTCGTCGACACTCACATGTCGGTCTGGACCATTTTCAATGTTGCTCACCTAGGAGTGCGGGAGTCGGCCCCAAGTCGATCCCTGGCCTCCGTGGGCATGGGAAGGAGAGCCGAAGGAGACGTCAACTTCACCGACGGCCATCGAGGAACATCGACCGCTGATGATGGAGAACGAGAGACCTGAATGAAACTGTGCTCTGGCCGGGCCTAAGCGTTTTAAATGCCTCTAGGTGAGCCGGCTTTTCTTCGAACGAGAATGTCTCGAGGGCAATACGGCGGATGTATGATCCAACTTTCTTCTCTACAACGGCGTGTTCTGAGGTAAAGTGACCTCTCGTTACAACTACTATATCTATTCCCTGCAGTTACGGAAGTGTAACTAATGTTCTACATCTATGTAAAGTAATCTCTGACTTCCGTCTAATTATTATATCTGCAGATCATCTTAATTCAAGTAACGTTAATATCCTGCTCTTCTAAATTTACTAAGTATATCGTGTCTCTGAGTGCGGGGTTTTCTCCTGTGTTTTAAGACCATACTTTAATTGTCAGTTTATTATATTCTTATGTGTTGCTACCCCATTTATGCTGTTGAAAGCTTATTATTATCATTGGTTAATTTCGTGGCAGCAGTTACATTGGTTAGATCCTGAGTCCAGTGTACTGTACAGTTTTACAGATATCAAATGTTGAGCTGAAAGCTATTCAGCTTATCATCTTATCTGCTGCCTTCTTAATTACGTTGCTAAATAAAAGAGATTATATTTATATCCAAACACCCGTGTGGTTATTTACCATCTTGTCTCTTGAGATTGTGCATTTATTTGCGCCTTACCAGGTAAGGGTTTGGTTTATTTTAAAGTGTACTTTGTGCAGCAGGTCATTCAGGATATTCCTGGACGAGAGTCTTTCTAAATTATCCTGGGTTGTGCCAACAATCTTCACGGCTTAACACATTCACGGCTTAGCATATTTGCATCTACCACTTAATTTCGTATTGCATATAACATGCTTGGTGCTTAGCACCGTGATTCCACTATACGTATTTTCCGCCGTCATACTAAAACTGCGTGGCATATTGGGCTGGGTACATATTGACTGCGTGACATATTGGATGTGGACAGGGTATTCGACATCGCCCACAGCGTTCTTCCACGGCTGTGGCAAGCATTTAAAAAAACTAATGGGAATGTGTAGCAAGCGTCACTGGGGAGGTCGTGTTAGAATTGCGACTCCTGCAGGAGACATGTATATTGTCCTTTGGCCAAAAAGGGACCGAAGCATCACAGCACAGAAGGAGGCAAATCAGTTTCTTGCTTCAACAGGACAGCGGATGTCCAGAAAAACTGTAGCCAGGCGTTTGGAAGAAGGAGGACAATACGCCCGCAGACCTGTTGTGTGTGTCCCATTGTCCAGACTGCACCGTACCGCCCGTTTGCAATGGTATCGTGAGCATCGCAATTGCACCGAACACGACTGGGCTTACGTACTATTTTCAAATGAGAGCAGGTTCAGTCTGTCATCGGATTGTAGACGCCAACTGTTCTGGCGTGAGAGTGGTACTGAGAGACAGCCGTGAGGACCTAATTTACCTCTTGGCTAACAGGTTTTTACCCCACGACTGAGGGTCGTCTACAGACGACCAGCCTGAGGGCCTAGAAAAGGGCGCAGTGGTAGAAACCAGACAGAGCACCAAAAATAGACAAAACGCCAGAATCAGATAAGGAACTCCAGAAACCTTAACCACACACACCACACCCGGAGAACAGCATCTGGAAGCAAAAACAGCGCAGATGACCCAGGGGAAGCTTTCCCAAGATCAGGTTGGCAGGGCTAAAAAAACCCCAACTCCTGAGGGGAGAAGGGGCACCACGGCGGCGGGAAGCGATAGATGTCGATTGCAGTGACCAAACAGAAGGACCTAAATAGGAACCAACAGAAGTAGTATCCAAATAATTTGTTTGTTTTGCAGAATATTTCAACTTTCTACTCTTCGGTAGTTATGCAGAGGTAGTATACAACTTCAAGAGGCGATGTCGTAACCGGGGCTTAAACCTGTACTGCCAGGTTAACTTAACCTAGGAAAGAAAGAGAGAGAGGAAAAGAATTAACTAGAAAGACTAAAAATAAAGGGCCAGGCAAAAGGCGGGAAAAACAGAACCAAAAAGCCTGCCAGATATGGCAGAGAGGCGCGCGAGGGGCGAGGGGCGGTGGCCCGAGGAGGACGGTGCTGGGACAAAAACAGGCGGATAGCCTAAATAATAGAAGGAAGTCCAAGGGCGAGGGTCCTCGCCAAACTAAACAGAGGACGCAAGCCCCGGCTTCGTCAGGGAACCAAACAAAGCTCCCACTACCAAGGTGGGAGAGAAAAGAGCAAGGATAGTACCCCTGCTGACGCGGACTGAAGATGACCTGAAAAAGAAGGCATCTTCTACACAGGCATTCTAGAAGGCATCTTCTGGGGGAGACTCCAAGACCTCCCGAAAAGCGAAAACACTATGCCACTACTTCGGTGGCGAACACAGAATAAAAACACTGGGACAATACCCCAGATCCAATCCTCAAAAAAGGATAGAAGAGAAAGAAGATGAAATTCCTGAGAAAAGTCCGCACGGGCTGAAGGGGATAGAGTAGCCTGTGTGGGAAGGAGAGAGGAGAAGAGTGCTAAGAAGAGAGAGGAAGAAGAAAAGAGAAAGGCGGAAATCCTACCAAGGTAGGTAACACTGGGGAGAAAGACCCTCCAGTGTCGGAGTGCCGAGCAGGAGTAGACGTACTGCTTATCATCCAGAAAATATCTAGGAAAGGGATCGATATCCGACATGCCGCATAATGGTAAGGACCGGCATTATGATCAATGGCCGCACGCCCCTACATGTGGTTGCAACTGGGACTATGACCGGCCAACGATACATTGATGAAGTTCTACTGCCTCATGTTCTCCTTTTGCGTGGTGCTGTTGGTGATGAATTTGTTTTCATGGACGACAACACACCATGCCATCGAACACTCGCTGTTCAGGATTGTCTAGTCAACGAGGTTATTCAATGTCTCGTATGGGCAGCACGTTCTCCAGATCTAAACCCCATTGAAAATTCTTGGGATGCTTTGGGGAGGCGACTTGCAGGTCGAAAATATCTTCCAACAAAGAAGAACACCCTCATCCATGCACTGACAGAGGAGTGGGATAACTCAACTCAACAGCTGCTGGATAATGTTGTGCAAAGAATGACACGATGTGTGGAATGTTGCATTGCACTCCATGGTGGCCATATACCGTATTGACACCTTTCTTAAAGGTGCCTGCTGTCGTTCATATGCATTTCCCCTTTCTCCGTAAGCAACATCAAATGAATGCTTTTTCCTTTCAGATATTTCAAATCCTTCTATATTTTCCAGAACAGTAACAGTAAATGATCTTTATTCTAATGTCCGAATAGTGTGGGATGAATATTTTATTCTGCTAGGCTTCCATCTGCGCTTAACGTTGTGCTACATTGCACTATGTGATCCGTCCTTAGCAATTGTCCAGCAGTATACATATATACATATATATATATATATATATATATATATATATATATATATATATATATATATATATAATATAGAAACATATTAAGGTAACTATCAGCAGATTGTGGATGCAAAATAAAATTGAAGCATTCTACATTTTTTGTAGAGTTAAAATGTTTTCTTATAACGAAGAAAAAGGATATTTTTACTTCCGAAAGAAAAACCACTTTTAAGGTATCTTAATTGTTATATTCCAGTCTTTTAATTTAGTTTTTACTTTGCCCACAAACATCTCCAAAAATTCTACCTGAAAAGCAAAGTGTGTTCACAAATATGCAAAATTCAATTTGGACATAGATGGATTCTATGTGAACATTATTGTATAATGGTGTAAATTATCTTAGGTCACTTTTCTTGCTCACAGGAAATATCATAACATTGCCAGAAACATGCCTAAAATATATTTTATTCATGTAATCGTTATTGCAGCCGATATTTTTTCGAAGTAAAATATCCTCAAATCTCTTTGAATGGTTTGTTCGGCACTATTTTCTTACGAGTCCGTGAATCGGTGCTTCTTGCGTAGAAATAAAAATATCTACAGAACGGCAAAACTTTCTTTTTACGAATTCCCTTCTCATAGATATTTAAATAGAAACGGTATGCACGAGGCGGTAATAAAAATGATTTCTGAACCCTAACATCAGAAAAATGTGGAAAATATATTATTTCCATTATTTTCCTTTCTATTCTGGAATCTTTTGTAGTTCGAAACTATGTTAAAGGGAGTCTGGAAATGTTTTGTCAGCAAAGAACTATATTTAAAGATATTTATTCGTGTGCACGCGTTTTATGTTTAGAATTTAATTGATCCCAAACACGAACAAAACATATACGGCAATCTTAGGCAAATTTTAGGTTTCCTACTTCTTTAGAATTATGTAACGCTAGCCTAACAGAGTTCATATATACATAAATATATATATATATATATATATATATATATATATATATATATATATATATATATATATATATATATATATATATATATATATATATATATATATATATATATATATTTATATATACATAAAATATAAATAAAAATTGAAAGATTTTAATCGAAAACTATGCATAAACTACTGTATGTACAAAAAAACCCATCTCTAGGTTATCTATTACAAATGAGTAACTATAGACCAAGAGTAAGGATATTGATAGAAGGTAACATATCACTACAATGGAAAGGGGGATGAGAAGAATATTAGGAAACAAAAATCACAATTAAAAAGTATATATATAAATATAAATAAAAATGAAAAAGAAAACACGGCAAAAATGAGAAAAGGCAATAATAATAATTAGCTCAAGATAAAAGATTAAAACATAGAGAAAAATCAATTGAAACTACACAAAAAATGACGGTTAGTTCGAAATTGCATTCTCATCAGGACAGCCATACAATTCGAATTAAAACCGATAGAATAGCCAGTTTCTGACAATGGCGATAGTATTTAACTGTAGCCACCATTGGATAGCCACCATATATATATATATATTAATTAATATATATATATATATATATATATATATATATGATTATGCTCATATATATACAGGGTTTCTCAAAAACATCCGCTTTTATTCCTTAAATATTGATTTTAGACTTATATAATAAATTACGAAGTTGCGAAAAAAAGGTACAGAATTTTATGAAATCGATTAAAAAATTCCAGGGAATTAAATTTTAAGAAATATAAAGTTTGAAATTTTATACGGTTCCCTTAAAAAATTTTCTAATCAGTAAAATGTGCTCTATACACTAATAAGGTGAGGTACAAAATTTCAGCATTTTATCATAAAAAGTCCCAGAGATATGAAAAGACAAAAATACTGTCTTAAACCTCTTTTCGATGCATCAACATGGGTTCTGAGAGGGAAAAACATGTCGGCAGATCGTGTTTCAGGGGTCATACACAATGTACGAAAGAAAACAATGATTACATAAATAAATAATAATTTTGCAATTTATTGGTACAAAAGCATCTACACTGTGTAGAAATAATAACTTTTTACAAAGATTGCAAAGCTTGTTCAAAATATTTTCCATCCATGCCAAAGATCCGTTAAAGATAAGAGACAGATATTATTTGCCTATGATGCATTTCTGCGTTACGTCATTTACACTCTTGCTGTAACCATTTACATTCTAATTTGTGCTTAATACCTCACCAAATTTGCTTAAGCATATCTCTGGGACTTTTTATGATAAAATGCTGAAATTTTGTACACCACCTTAGTAATGTATGAGGCACATTTTACTTATTGGGAATGTTTTTGTACGGGGGCGTATAAAAATTTAAATTTTGTAATTCTAAATTTGTAATTTCAAATTTAATCCTCTTAAAACTTTCATCGATTTCACAAAATTATGTACCTTTTTTTACGTAATTTTGTAATTTAGTATATATGTTTAAGATCAATATTTAAGGAATAAAAGCCGAGGTCAATGTTTTGGGACACCATGTATATACATATACGTATATATATTTATATATATATAATTTTATTACACTAAAATTCCAGGCATGAATTTATAATTTATGGATAATTTATGTTTTCTTCAAGACACTTAAATATTCTTACGAATGCGTCTACATGGAATACACCATCCCAATTTATTCACAGGGATATATTACTTGAATAGTAAAACTTAATTTAGGCAATCGGTCTCAATGGAATAAGTATCCTGAATGATATATCAGATGGAACCATTTTAACAAAAGTTAAAGATAAAAGTTTTAAGAAAGCTGGTAAAACTAGAACCAATGAGAATAGATTTTGATTCACTAATTTGACTATTTCTAATTTGACTATTAAGCGGAGACAAAATTCAGAGAGTTGGAACTTATTGTATTTCATTTTTGAGACACTTTCTATATTTTCAGACATTGGTTTTATAGTTATGGTTATCTTAAATTTATGAACTTTATTGATTGTATATTTATCAAAAAGTTTGAAAATCATTGGTAATTGAACCTTCAACTTCTTACACTGATGTTGATAAATGACCCTTATAGTACATATTATTCCTAGGTGAAAATATCGAAAAAAAAAATATAAAAATGTTTTATTGTCGAACACATCAATTTAAAAAAAAATATTGATAGAAAATATTATAAACTTATCTACCCATTTGCCATTGAAGAAAAAGCCGACGCGGTGGCCGAACTGTCAAGACAAGTGTTTCCCAGCCATCGTTCGGCCGTCTGGTTGTGGGATCGAGTCCCACCTTCAGGCATGGATGTTGTGTCCTTGGGCGCAGTGTGATCCTACCCCCACTGGTGCGCTGGGGCAGCGTCATATGACGACTAAAATGTTCACGGTTCTGGGCGGTGTATAGGCGAATGATAAAATAGTCAATTGCCTGGCCATTGGAAATAAAAAAAAACATTAAAAAAAATTGAAAAAATAAATACTTTACTTTCATTGCAGAAAAAAGCTGGTTAAAAAAACCTGTAGCATAAGTATCAAAAAACCACAAATTAACAGTGCCAACTTATTTTGGAAAAAAAAAAAAAACGTCTTTTACATTTAGGTTAAGGGAAGTATATATTTGTGAAACAGAAAAAGCGAAAGTTGTATGTTAAAGTTACCAATAACGGTCCTTTGCACTTTATGGAAATGATTTTGCTAATTAACCTTTTAACTACAGCGGTACATCAGCTGTGCCACTGAAAATATTTTCTTCTAGAACGGCGCTGGTTCAACTGCTGCACTAGACATTTTCACCACCACTTTTCTGGGAAAGAAGGAGAACGCTATTGTACCCAGTTCATTGTCTTCAAGGATGACTGCAGTCCTTCCTCCAAGTTTCTTCTGACTGAAGGGGAAACAAGTTACGAACAAAATACAATGTCATCGGAGGTGTTTATTTAGATGGGTGGAATTTTCAGTTATTTTGCTGTTCTGGAGTTGAAAACATAGATTCTTGGAGCCGTAACGTAAAGGCTAATTTTTATGTATAAAGATCGTATTTCTTGCGGCGATTTGCGTCTATCTGATAGCCTTGATTCTTGACTATAAGCTCTAGCTTGAATTTTCCATGAAAATCAACTTTTGCTTAGCACCGCCATGTCAATTATATCCAACTCCTCTTGGGTTGTTTTCCAAAGTCCGTTCAGTGTTCTTGGTTGCCGTTTTCCTAAGACTCGTTTTAACAAACTGAAAGTGCAAAAGTTTATAGGGGTACATTTTATTTCTGTTTCTGATTCTTACTTTGCTAAATATGCGGCAGTTGACTTAGACGTGTGACTAGAGGCAAAGTCCTTAAGAAGCTCAAATTTATTGATGTCCTTTCCATATAAGGCTGGGATTTCTTCTTAAAAAATTGATTCTAAAATATTCTGCTCATAGAAGAGTGAATAAATTTCAGCTTTACTTGATACTTTTTTGAGTTTTGATTTACCGTTGTAACAAAATTTTGCAACTATCATGTATATATTTTTATGAAATTCTCTATACATTGACAAAGCCATTTCGTGCGGTCCTTTTCGTCAGTTGAGCTATAGAAAATTGCTCTTTTTTATTACAGTCACTTAAATACACCCATGCATCGCAAGTGTTACCACAAATTTTCATTTATCAGCAGCTAGGTGGTTTGCATGTAATTTTCTACAATTTGTTTTTCTTTCCGCAATATGCTTTGGCAAAAGTAGTTGAACTTTTGATCTAAACATCTACATTAACTTCAAATTTTTTATGAATGATTTTACTCACAGTGCCACAAGACATTCCCCAGTTTCGATGCAAGGGATTTTTGAGTAGGTGGACATTCTTTTAGGATCAGAGACTTCACTTTCTTGATATTTCCCTGCGTTCGAATGGCCTTAGAATTTGAATTTGCAGCCACTTTTTCATTTTTACTTTCAGCGAGACAATTTTTCTCTTTCAAATGTTATATATTAAAAAAAAACTTCCTTTGAAATGTAATAACCTCGATTTTTACAATTTGTTGATGCGAATATTTTTCCTCGGAATGAGCATTTACGTAACCTTCGAGCCATCTAACAATTTCAGGAGCAATTTTCAAAATAAATATTTTATTCTACATTCCAATTAAAAGGAAACAGTAACAGACGATTGCATTGAAAATGCCAAATCTTTATTTTAAAATGCTAAAGAGAAACATAAATGCAAAATCGTTTCCATAAAGTGCAAACGACCTTCTGTATAGAAATCACTGATGGTGAAATATTATCCACAAATATGAATTTAGAAGTATCAAACGAGAGATCTAGCCTTCAAATTATTACTTCTTTTCAATATAAATTGATCAACTTTTAATTTTCTGGTATCTTCAATCTCTATGAGTGTAGCAAACAATTTTCGTCTTTTAGAGAGCATTGTATTGTTTCCGAAAATAGTAGTTTTTCTGCTAAACTACACTGTTTTTATTTCCCTTTTATACATAGCAGTAATGTATAAGGAAAGTATTGTGACTGGGTCGAAAAGTCGAATTCGAGTTTTCGACGGGAGAGCTCATTTCAAGCATCCCTGAACAGAATCAAACATTTTTCAGATGATGTATCTCTCTATCAGTGTGTGTGTATATGTTTATGTCTGTGTGTCAGTGAATCCTTGGAGAAGATATCTCACGAAAGAATGGATCGAATCGATTCGAACGAAATGTGGTATAAAATTACAATCCGTGAATACTGGACGACTATTGTTTTAAACGAAATCGAATGTTCAGAACCCACCTAAAGTTTCGAGTGAAATTTTGAAAAAATCATCCAAAATCATCATCAACATCATTCTTTAGAAAACGATTGACATATACTTTAGAACGCTAGCATGAACCGTTCTCCAGATGTTGTACATTTTACAAATAAAATATCAAAAAATCACATAAAATAAAAAAAAATATTAACTATTGTGGGTTATGTTCACTTTTCGTATGTAATATCAGGCGATGAATTTAGTGACATACTTCTTGTGGATCTAGCTCGTTCCATTCATGAAAAAATATACTTTAGGTAAAACTTTTGTATTTGGACCGCAATAGTCATTTATCTGCTATAAGAATAACTTATTTTTCCGTCCATAACGCTTGGCGAGCTCTTGGCGACGAATTTGGTGGAATGTCGCCAACTTGCCAATTTTTTTAAATGTTAACAAATTGATAAAAATGATTTTAAATCAATAAAAGAAAATGAAATTTGAAATTTATTATGGAGAAATGAAGGTAAATCCCTATTTTTTTTTAAAACCGAGGTTTCTCAACTTGATAGACAACTTAATGAGACAACTTAGTTAACCCGTATATAAAAAATAATGTGTAGATCTTATCTTTCCTATTAATAAATTACTTACCATTAGTGACATACGATAGTGTTGTAAATAGTGCAATATTTTGAAGCACTTGCATAAGAATTGACAAATATGTCTTGCACAATTTGTTTATCATGATATGAGTATATATAATAAAATACTGATTGTGAATTAAAATTATCGAAGTGAATATGTAAGTTTAAATAGTTCTTATAAAAATCAATTTTCAATTCTTGGAAATGCCACTGTAATTTTGCATTAAAAATTTTAGCTTAGTGTTGAATATACAAACAGAACACTTTTATTGCTATATTAGCTGATGTATATTAAAATTATATAGTGCCACAATTTACATATTTCAATATTGATGATATACATTAAGATATTACAGCATACTTGATTAGTGGAATAATAACGAATCAAAATGTAGGAAAATTAAATGAAATTCCCATTCATAGTATAAATTATGAGTATAAGAAACAATTTGAAAATATTACTTAACTACAAAATTTCTCATTATAATTTGATTTCATATAGCTGCTTCAAACTTCATTCGAGTTAAAAACCACATTTTTGCAAACTTAACTGAAACTTGATATATAAACTAAGCAATAAAGTGAAATGTGACTTAAGAAAGAATTTGTTGTAGGAAACCAAATCCGATTTGGTTTAAGCTAGAAGTAAAGCCGCAAATCTTCTTAACGACACATCTTTACTTCTTCGTTAAATATAAAAGAGCATTGGTTGCTTTCGAAAAATCTCATTTCGTCATGTTAAAGGTTTATCTTCTTTCAGTGCTCACGCTAAATCTTATTACGGTAGAGTTCGAAAGGATTGCATAAAATATTTCAAATTTAACACCCAGTTTTATGTTCTGGCTTACGATGGAAAATATGATAACATATGGCATATCCCTCGTTGCATATGCATAGTAAATTCAAATACGCACTAAACGCTAAAATGTATTGAAAGTTAGAAAATGAAGTTCATTCTACAGATAAGTCAATAAGTTTATACTGTTGTATCACTAAGTAAGGTCGTTAAAATCTAGTTATTTGTTTGTAATTAAGCTAGTTTTAAACAATTAAGAATTTCAGGAAAATTAATTTTTATTAAGGTGCATAATAGCTTTTAATTTATACAATCATATTCATTCATTTTTGTCATAATTCAGTCGTGAAATGTCTATATAATAAACTAAAATCTAAAATGATTTCATTTTACAAATACTGTGAATTGAATACATTTGTCCAAACTACGATTTGCCAATGAAATTAAAACTATGAAAATTGCTGTAAACATAACCGTAAAGTTAACATTTCGTCAACAACAGACATGAAGATAATAATATAACTGTTAACCGGTTGTGTATGTAAAGTAAAACTGAAGCATTTTACATTATTTAGTAAAGTTAAAATGTTCCGAAGAAAACTGCTATTTCTACTACCGAAAAAAACACAATTTTTAAGGTACCTTAATTGTTGTATTCCATTCTATTAACGGATTGTATCTTAATTAGTGTAATCCATTCTATTAACGGAGTGTATCTTAATTGTTATATTCCATTCTATTAAATGAGTGTATCTTAAGTGTTGTATTCCGTTCTATTAACGGAGTGTATCTTAATTGTTGTATTCCATTCTATTGACGGAGTGTATCTTAATTATTGCAATCCATTCTATTAACGGAGTGTATCTTAATTGTTATATTCCATTCTATTAAAGGAGTGTATCTTAAATGTTGTATTCCGTTCTATTAACGGAGTGTATCTTAATTGCTGTATTCCATTATATTAACGGAGTGTATCTTATTTGTTGTATTCCATTCTATTAACGGGTTTTTACTTTGGTCACAGACATATCTCTCAAAAATTCTATCTAAAAATGTTTTATTCACACAGATATGCAAAATTATATTTGAACACAGCTGGATTATATGTGAATATTATTACATAATGTTGGAAATCATTTTCTGAAACCTAACATCACAAAAATGTGGAAACTATATTCTTTCCATTATTTTCCTTTCTACTTTTGAATCTTTTGTAGTAGGAAAATATATGTTAAAGGGAGTTTGAAAATGTTTCGTCAGCGAAGAATTATATTTAAAGATATTTATTTTGTCCAGCTTTTTATGTTTAGAGTTTAATTGTTCCCAATCACAAAGAAAACATACCGCAATTTCAGGCAATTTCGAGGTTTCCTTCTTCTTTAGAATGTTGTGTCGCTAGTATAACTTAGTACAAGATAGGAGTTCTTAGGTATATTTCAAATTCCAACCAATTGTTAGTGAAATAAAGCTATTTGGGGGTGAATCTAATTTCATGTATCCATTTCTTCCGTGAAACTTGATGAATCATTAACCATATTTAAAATTCCCAAGTTCACTACACTTCCTAATGTGTTTGAAGAAAAATAGCTTACACTTGTGCAACATTTTTTCACCAAAGTGTAAACTCAATGAAATTCCACACTCGTTTAGGCGAAGCGTTGTCGCTTCCCCCCTCCCTATTTGTAGCTGTATATATATATATATATATATATATATATATATATATATATATATATATATATATATATATATATATATAAATTCCCAAAAAGGACAAGTAGCAATGTACTCGTACAGATTCTAGATGTGTGACAGAAGTACCGGCCGGGGGGAGTTGCGACCCCCAGCACTCCGGTTAAAGCTTTTTCCGCCATGGCAAACGCTCCCGGTAACCGATACTCCTTACACGATTTCCTTCATGACCTTTTATAAATCCGCAAAAATACATACATATACAATTTCAATAACATGTAAAATCTAAAAGTTTACTTTTCTACGCTAAAACTATCCATGAAGCATTCTGTAAAAATATAACAAATAATTTAAAATACAAAATTCTTAAGACTAAATTTGCAGCATAGCGCTTTACAAGATGTATTATAAATTATTGCAGCATAGCGCTTTACAAGATGTATTATAAATTATTTTTTGCTTTTAGCTTTTTAATCTGTTCACTAAAATTGAAAATAAATTTTTCAAGTTTTATAATATATATATATATATATATATATATATATATATATATATATATATATTCAAAAAGAAAAGAGGTATGGATGGAAACAATATACCAAAATATGGCCGGGGGGAGTTGTGACCCCCTCACCCCGGTTAAGCATGCTTTGCGTCCGCGACAACACTCCCGGTTAAGCAAAGCATGCTTAACCGGGGTGAGGGGGTCACAACTCCCCCCGGCCATCTTTTGGTATATTGTTTCCATCCATACCTCTTTTCTTTTTGAAAATATTTTAATCCTCTTTTTAGTGCAGCTTTGCGCCTTTTAAGTGTGATTTCAGATGATTTTGTAATGTTGTATTTCACGCTGTTTTCATATTATATATATATATATATATATATATATATACATATATATATATATATATATATATTATATACATATATATATATATATATATATATATATATATACAGCTGGTCATTAAAATTGCTACACCATGATGACGACATGCAACAAATGTCCAATTTGCATGGAAGGTACTGCATGCTGGGATATGCAAATGGTTAGCATTGCAGCTAATGCGGACAAAACAGGTATTAGTAGCACCATCTACTTTCTGTATAAAAGGGAAAATTGCACAGCGGGTTTCTCTTTCGGATATCGCATTTGAACTTCGGTTTTTTGTGTGAAGGACTTGCTATGCCTTGTATAAAAAGGAGAAACTCCTAGCAGCACATGTCGAAATTCGGCACGATCGGGGCATATCGGGACTGTGATTTATCGTTCCGCGACATTACTGCTCGCGCTGGTTGGGATCCCATGACTGGCAGGCGAATATGGAATCGATGGGTTTAGGAAGGCTATACTGAACGCCGTGCAGAATCTCGGCGGCTCCGGGCCATTCATGCCCGAAAAGACTGATATGTTGTCATCTCGGCCTTGCGGGATCGTACAGCAACGTCACATACTCTGAGTCAGGAACTTGGCTCGTTTTCAGGACAAGTGTCCGCTCGGAGAATGCGACAACATCTTCAGCACCACGGACTGTCAGCACGGCGACCATTGTTGTGGCTTCCCTTGACGTTGCTCCAGAGGCAGGTGTGGGTAAAGTAGTGCGACGAATGACGACACTGGGCACAGGACTGGTACCACGTCGTCTTTTCAGACGAATCCCGGTTCTGCGTACAGCATCATGACGGACGTATCAGTGTGTGGAGGCACCGAGGAGAACACTCGCTGGCTGCTTGCATCCGTCATCGCCATACGGGACCAAAACCTGGCGCGATGGTATGGTGTGACATTGGGTACACAACCTGGTCACATTTCGTTAGCAGAGTCGGTAATGTGGGCAGCCGTCGTTACATTTCTGACGTGTTAAGGCCCGTGGCTGTTCCCTATCTTCGCGGCCTGCGTAAGGCCATATTTCAGCAAAATAATGCACGACCGTTTGTGTCTCGTGCTGTCCTGGCCTTTCTCGATTCAAAGGGTGTTCGACTGTTGCCCTGTCCAGCACGTTCTCCAGATCTGTCATCCATTGATAACATCTAGTCATGGGTTTTCGAGATACTGGTACGCCACCACTAGCCAGCTAATAAATTATTGATAGTATCGTTAAAATTTAGTATCCTCTTTCTATCTCCTCTTGCATTTCTCAGTGTTTTTCCATATTTTTCATAGTTGCTGTGATTGTTGATCGCATCAGTAGAGTTGTGTTTTTGAAAGTGTTCGCTATTATAAATAATATTATATTCCATTGTATTTAAACCGTAAGGATAAATAATATTTTGTTTCGATGTAATAATTTTCCCACCATAAACGTATTTTGCAGTCAATCACAATATCCAAGATACATATATCCAAGATATATATAGGAAAGCAAGAAGAGGAAGAAAGAGGAAACTAAATCTTAACGATACTATCAATAATTTATTGGCTTTTGTAGAGGTTGACGCTACAAGGGAATATATACCACATAAATGGATCAAGAACGTATTTGGAATAAGAGTCAAATATTTGATAAACATTTGGGATTTTTGTAAATGTGACAATTTTAAGAATGGTTTCATCGAAAGCTCAAATGTTATTGCTATTTTCCAAGACTACATTAAATTACGATCTAAAAGCTTATGTATTTCGTTATTTAAAAATAAACCTATAAATTTTGCCAGGGAATATGTGCTAGTTAAATACAAAAGCAAAAGTTTTGGTGAAGATAATAGCTATTTTAAATAAATACCCTGAAAAGTTACCTATCAGCAATATAAAAGTTAGAATTGCTTACAAATTCGCGAAACCTATATGTAGAAGATTATATAATTACAATAGTGTTTGTAGAAAAGTTCGTAACACTCCACAGCTTTGCGTTTGTCAATAACACGTTACTTAAAAATGAATACTATGGTAATGTACATTAATGGAATAAAACATTCCATTAATGATTTACAAAGATCTTTTGTAATTACTTTTGTTGATAAACCCTCTAATAAGTATGCTATTATCTGCAAAAAATTCTATATACAATTTCTGTTAGCTTATTAAGGAGCAATAGTCTATTTCAACCTGATTCACACTCCATTAATAGTTCCAAACTGAAAATTATCAATATGTATAGTGATTTGAATATTAATTATAAATTTCCTTATTTTCCATATATAGTGTTCATTCCTAAATTTCATTAAAAATCCTATTAAATTTAGAACAGTAACTAGTGGTCATAATACTTACTCTACTTCTGCGAGTAAATTACTACTAAATTATTTAAATGATAGTTTACATTTTTCTAGCTATAACTACCGTATTCTAAATAATAGTAAAGAATTTAAGAACATATTAACATCACTAGGTAAACTAATTGGATATCAAACTTTTGATTTAAACGATCTTTTTAATAATATTAAAATCTCTTATCTTTATGTAGTAATTTTAGCTCTATATAATGCTTATACTAGTTATCATGCTACTCATACTATATTTACCAAATTTCCTAAACTTCTTCCTTTTGTTCTTTTCAATAATTATATATTTCAAGGTAATAAAATATACTTACAAGTCTCAGGGATTCCACAAAGTGGCTGTAGTAGCAGAATAGTAGTAGCTAATTTATACGTTTATTATTATGAAAAATCTTTTACTTCAATAGATTATAAAATTTACAGATATGTTGAGAGAGATGATCTGAGTTGTTTGGTCTTTACAGACACTTTTGTGTCATAGATATAGATTTCTATCCGGATGAATGGAACTTATTCCTAATGAAGCCACTATTAGTACTAAGATTAATTGTTTGGATTTAAATCTTATTATAGAACCTACTAATAGGATAGTTACTAAATTATATGATAAAAAAGACTATTTTAACCTTAATATTAATAAAATATTAACATTTAATTCCTCTAACTCGATTGAATTGTTTAGAAATGTTATACTTAATCAACATTTTAGAATTTATAGATTATCAGATAAAAAATGTCATGTTATGCATATTAATAAGCTAATAATTAACAGCACATTATATAAATATCCAGCATATTTTGTGAATCGTATAGTTAAAAAGTCTGGAATGGTTGAATATACTTAAATTCTCTTCTTAGTATCTTATATTAGCCAGACAGCCACTCTCTCTTGAATAAGCATTACCATGTATTTACATCCCTTTATAATTTAGCCTCAATGTTTTGTATTATCATCTGCTCCATTATTTTGTAGTTCTTACTGTTGAATATCACTTTATATCATCTTTTCGCATTACTGTTATTTATTTATCACGATTGGCAACAGCAGTTATCAACTCTTTATTTATTTGCGATTGGCAGCAGTTGTGTATTTATTCAAGGCTTCAATGTATCAGACATATGCAGTGTTTTATCAGGTATTCTTGTTTCCTATAATTTTTCAATATTATTTTTTAATGTTGGGGTTTTTTGAGTTGCAACTTCTCTCTATTTTATCATTGGAATTTCAAACTAGTATTATCACACACACACACACACACACACACACACACACACACACATATATATATATATATATATATATATATATATATATATATATAAGGTGCGTCTCAAAAGTTTATGCACTTTAGTATAAGCAATATATATCAGAAGAAGAAGAAAATAAAAAAATGTACTTTCATCCCTATATATTTAATAACGACAAATAAACAATATAAGACTATGAACATACCTGTTTGATTTTTAGGTTTCAATAAACGAAGTAAACACAAAAAAAGCATCAAAAAACTTGTTTCAAATGTGTATGCACAAATAACCAAAAACGTGGAAAATCAAAATAAGGTAAGCAAATAAGTTAGTAATTTGCATAAAACAGTTCTGTAAACGTTTGTCCACTATATTTAAGACAGCCGCGTTTCACCTCTCACCATTCAGTACAATGCTGCGAATGAAACAGTTTACAAAAAACGAAGTGCGTGAAATTGGAGATTAAAAGCTTATGGAAAGTATGTTCTTGATATCGCGAATATATTAAATCGGTCAAAATGATTCATTTACGTTGTGCTACAAAAAGAGCGTGATTATAAAGTAAAATGTCCCTCCAAAATGTACCAGTTCTCAAAATCACAGAAAACTTTTTCGTCTAGCATCGACTCAAGAACTGTCGTTATCTGAAATACAAAGTGAATCAGGTCTAAAAGTATCTAGATATACTATAGATATACTATAGTATCTAGATACTATCTAGATATATCTAGATATACTATTCAGAGACATTTACAAAGTAATTGCGATATAATGCTCTCACGTATGAAGCGATTTCCGAGTTTAACTGAAAATCGTAAATTACATCGTATGGAATGGGCTCAGGAACATATGAACTGGGACTACTAATGGATAACTGCTATATTAAGTGAAGAAAAGAAATGGATATTTATGGCCCAGATGGATGGGCATCATACTGGCATGACCTGCGAAAAGAACTGCGTGTTCTTTTCAGTAGAAGAAAAGTCGTTTCTTGATGGTGTGGGGAGCGTTTTGCTTTTATGGCTTTAATGGTACGTTATCCTTAGCCTTTCTTAACGGTAAGCAAAATGCGCTAAATTACCAACAAACGTTATAGAATCACATATTACCAGAAGCTGCTAATCTAAAAGAACCAAACTTCTGTTTTCAGCACGATCATGCTCCCATTCATGCGGCAAAGTCAACAAAACTTTGGTTGGAGTGTAATAACATTATGATTATGGATTGGCCTGCCAAAACTCCCGACTTGAATCCCATAGAAAAACTTTGGGGGATCCTATCGAGGAGATTTTATGCGAATAGGCAACAGTTTTCGTCTTTGGCCGAATTAAAGTACTGAATTGAAAACTGCGGGTATAAGTGAGACCCAGAAATTCTTCATTCTCTTATTCTGCCAATGCCAGATCGTGTTTTTCAAGTTACAAGACGAAATGAACATCACATCCGCTAAATAATTTCATTTTTTGTTACTTGTGCATAAACTTTTGAAACAAGTTTTTTGATGGGTTTTTTTTTTGTGTTTACTTCCTTTCTTGAAACCTGCAAATCAAACAGGCATGTTCATGGTCTCATATTGTTTATTAGTCGTTATTAAATCTATAGCGAAGAAATTGCATTTCCCATTTTCTCTTTCTTCTGACATCTATCGCTTATACTAAAGTGAAAAAATTTTTGAGACGCACCTTATATATATATGGTGCACAATACTTCAGAACCCGGGAAGATTTACATTTTCAAATAGATTTTAATTGGAATTAGGATTTAAGTTCTTTAGTGTTATTATGTTTTAGACAATTTTGAACAATATTCACACAAATAGATTCCATAGAGATGAAAATATTATCACAGAGTTTCCGTCATGAAACCAATGAAAGGCCGAAAAATTTTCTTTCATACGGGTTTATAGACATTAAAATTATATATTCTCTCCATGTGTTTAAAAATTGCCACACATTTTTATATTACTGTGTAAAACACAAGACTGGTAATACAATATTTACAATGTAACCGCAGCTCCATTAAATATTGCGCATTGCTCTAAATCAAAATAGCCTGACATCCTCCATTCTTTAATTATAATATTATAAGGTATAAATTTATCGCAAATTTTTACATCGGAAATAACCTGGTCATTCTTCCTTCAGGGCTGACCGTTATTGGTATCTATTAGAAAATACATTTAGAAAGTTATATAATTATTGCATTTTAATTTTTTTGCGTTTATTGAACATTCGAGGATTCAAGGATTATCTAATTACGGAATGCCCAGACAACCGAAGGCTGCCTTTAAACTCCAATGTAAGGGTCGGCTGGAAAATAGCAATAAAAATAATTTACAGAAAAAGAAGTTACAAAAAAGAAACGAGCGATGCTCTTTATTGTGACGAATCGCAATCGGGATTTGTCTAGTCGCAGAATTTGGAATAGGATGAACAATTTCCCTCGAGAAGTAAAAGGGGGGGGGGAGTCTTGCTGTCTCCATGGAGCACTGGCCTTGAATCGGTGAAAGCTGCATTTATTAAAACCGCTGGGATACTTTGCTCATTTGAATGGGCCAAACTCAGGGTTTAAACGGGAACTCCGTTTAGACTGACGAATAAAATTTGTATTTTGTCCATATCGTGATCGGCGGCTTTCATCTGGGGGAAAACTTTGGAAAAGGATTCATAAACATGTTTCGAGATATAATGTTTTTGGAAAGATAAGAGCATGGATATGACTGATTCATTAAGATCATCTACTTTATTATTGTGTATAGGTTTAGAATTTTGAGTTTTATTAGTGTGTGTGTGTGGGGTGGGTGAGCTCAGAAAGTTTTAAGAGTTGTTTTGGAATAATTTAGCGTATGACATATGTTTAGAAACATATTTTGATTTGAATGTATTTTCGGGGTTGTAATTGAACGTTTTAGCAGGTCTAGGTTGGGGAAATTTAGGGCAGCCTCTATAGCTGGCGGGATGTGCGCCACCGCAATTAGCACAAGTACATAGTGTAGATTTTACCATGAGGCATTCGATAGGTGTGTGGAGACCTGCACACTTAACACATTTAGAGGGAAGATAGCACGATTGGGCCGAGTAGAGGAAGGACAGACAAGAAAAACATTGGCTAGTCTGATCCCTTTCACGATACATTTCAATTTTAATTTCTAGTCCAAGCATGGATTTAATTTGATAGATTTGAACATTTTCGGGGGTTTTGGGGCATTGCACATATAAGAGGGGCATAAGAATTTTATTAGAGATTTAGGGCCTTTAGGTTGATACTATTGAATTTAATTTTATATTTAGTTAATTCCGATTTAATAAGTTCTATGTCCGTAGGGACGGGGAGACTTCTGATAACCACCTTCAGTGGTCTTTCTTCATTTAGCAGGAAGATACAATAGTGAATTTTATCCATGTTTAGTTTGCTTTGAAGAGTACGGTATTCATTCTTATTGCTGACTTGAATTTTCACTAACGTTCCTCTCAGGTTACCCTGAAGGGAGGGGGCAGATTATTTGAGATGAGCTAGGTACGTATGCCAATTAGCAGAAGACACTATAAAAAAGGAGGGAGGAGGTTTTCCTCTTTCTGGAGCAGAATCTATGTTCTGGGCATCAGGTGCAGTAACTTCTGGGTCAAACACTGTGCTGACGGAGAGAGTACTGACGGAGGGAGGGGGATAATTTTTCTTAGCGCGGGCAGTATGCCTTTTTTGAACAGTTTAGAAACCCCCACTATCTACAAGGGAATGCTTTTTAGGGTTAAAATTAAAATTAGGATTTGCATTAAATCAGAAGAGAGGGGTGGGAGTGAATTGGCTACTAGTAGCAACAGCAGATAGCGTCATTTGTGTGGCGGTACTAGTAGAAAGTTGGATGACAAGTTTGGCTGTGGAAGACGCAGGAAAAGAAATACTCCCGTGAGAAGAACTTACGGGGGGCTTACCATCATCAGAAACTGAAAAAATATCCACCTTCTTGTTTAGATCCAAATGAGCCAATCGTGCTCACATCAGGGTCATTTCGTCCTCGTGGAGATCATCTGGGAGGTCTTGGCAGAATGCATACAAATCTTCGTATTCCAAATCCAAAATCCACTGGTTTGGATGTGGCTTTTCCACTTTTTCAACAGGAGGAGAAGGGTTCCTTTCAATCGAAGAAAATCATTGTACTTTATATCTGTTATAATCCGATACACAATCATGTCGTTCCCGAACATTCGCTTGAATTCGTAGAGTTTCATATCTGCACGTGGTGGTGGCTGGACCATAGAACAAAATCAAAATCACAAAGCACGTGACGAGGAGCACTGCACACACAACCTTCCTCGACTAAGTACACCAACTGAATCAGTCAAAAATTCGTCAAAAATGCCTTATTGAACCTTCTGATTTCCTTTTCCGTGAGGAAATCTGTGGCGTGGTGCTTTTTTCACTTAAACTAGGGATTTCGCATTTTATATAATGATTTGACTTGGCGATTGGACTGATTTGGTGAATTGAAAAGTGACTCGGATAATTCGTTCCTGTCAATTATAATTTATAAAATATTTCGAATGAGAAACAGATATGTGCGGCATAATCTCGATTGTGCAAAATCTTTTCAATTTTTTGAAAAATAATGTCCCATAAAATTTTCAAATTATATTTGTATATTCACAAATGGTACTATATATAAGACAATACAAGTAAACCTGGTTTAAATTTTTATCTATTAGTTCCAGAGATAAAATAATTCAAAATTCAGCAGCTTCAATCCATTTTTCATAAAGCTGCGATTTAGAGTCGGAAAAACCCTAACTATGTATGTTATTCATGTCACTAAATCTTTACTTTTCCGTAATAAATATAAATAATTTCCGCGGTATGAAATCCGAATAAAAAATGCATCTTTTATTAATCTGATAACGATGTTTGCTCATATATGGAGATAACACGGAATAACTATGCATGAGAAAATGTCAATTTACTTACGCCCGTCAAATATTTTAATAAACTAATAAAGTGAAAATATTCCCATGGAAGTGTTAATAAATATTATAATCACAAAATAAACTCAGTCAATATATTTATTTTATTTCATTTTCTCCCTTTTATAATTTTCTACATCAAACATTATTTTTAATGCTTCATATCTGGGAATGAAATATTCCATATCTGGAATTATCAACTGGAATGGTGTCTTAAACAGCGAAAAACCCGATTCTCAATAAATGCAAGAAAACACCTTTATCACGCGCTTGGTTTGGCATTTATTAAGTTTGAACTTTAAAACAAATTAATTCTTAAACACTATAATTTAATTCTATTTCATTATTTGCGAGAAACATGCTATGGTTCACTGAGAAATTTAGAACAGACATGCCAGTGAAACTAATATTTATTAATTGCTATAATTGTACAATGTGCTCGTTATAGTAATTTTGAAAATCAGTTTAAGACACATTGCAGCGTTTCTGTCAAATTTTGCACAATCAATTTTGGTTAAACACAGCGTTTGCTAGTACTGTCATTTAAACATTCTATTTATATAACATTTTCAACCATACATAATCGTTTCCTCATAGAAATTTCTAAATTATATCCACACATATTATATCCGTATGGAGAATATATTGCGGTTTAACTATTTAAATATATCACATCTTATCGCACTAATATCATTTCACGTTTCTTATCAATATATATGCAGTTTATTATTTCAAGGAATTATTTAGTTTATTATTTCAACATATAAAGCAATGGCATTGAATTGAAAAATTGGATGATTTGTATAATGACTAAACAAGTAAATTCTACATTTGCTGTTAAGATAAATATGAACAAATAATCTGTTACATGTTTCGTCGGCGTAAGTGTTTATATTCTTCAGATCTACACTCAAAGGTCAAATGGGGGCGCGGTAGCCCATTGGTTAGCGCGCTGGAGTTGCACTCGGTAGGCCCGGGTTTGATTCCAGCCACTGCCAAAACTGCCGCCGTGTTCATGCGGAGTACGATCACGTTAAACATGTGGGTCCGAAAGTCCTTCCGAGAGGTTGGTGGTAGGGGAAGGAGGGTACGGTCCCTGTGGATGCCTCCCCCACTGGGTTCCGGTCTAAATTGGGTGGCACTTCCCGACCGTCCAAACAGTTACCTTACACCTTTCTGGTTGGTCGGACGGTCTGGGTTTCAACAACAACAACTCAATGGTCAATGAATTAGAAATTTAAGATCATGCATGCAAATGCAAGTCAAAGGCGTTTGTATACAAATTATGCATGAGAGGCATGAACAGTACACGTGATTGCAACACAGCTGTAAGACTGCTCTAGGTGTGTGTTCCGAGAAAGTAGTAAAATGGGGAAAACGATTGATTTGACTCCGTTTGAAAAATGTTGTATTGTTGAGGCCCGTTTGCTTGGAAGCATAGGGTAATTCAACATGCCATTGTTTATCAAATATATTTTACTAGATAGTATATAGTAGAATATATGTACAATATAGAATATTGTACTATTGTAGTATATAGTAGAAGAAGGAGCTCTTGCCCGAGATATACAACAATAAAATGAATACGATATGAATTGTGGACTATGGTAACATTAACCCTACATCCATTAAATTTCTAGACCACTGAAATATATATTTATACACACTTAATTTAGCCATAAACAATATTTATTAAACTTGACAAAACAGTGAAAAATGTATACCATTGAAGCTCTCCAGTTATAAATTTTTATGCCAGACGGATAGTTTAAACATTCGAATTCTTGTTATTTTACACTTTTTAGTAGAGTGAAGAAACTTAAATCAGAAAATTATCTTAACTCATCCTCATTTCACGAAAATATCCATTAAATTCCATTATGTGCCTCAAGAGATGTGAATGTGAATTGAACCATTGGATGTGCATTGAATGTTCGAATGTGCATTAAAACAAATTTTTATGTATTATATTTGGAAATCTTACTTATTGAATTTAATTTCTCGAATGTTTGTATAATCTTGGATATCTGCCTATTACATTTATTATATTATGTCACATCTAGGACGTTTTCTTTTATAGAATATTATATATGAACTACATTTTCAAGGGAAAAAGAAATAGTTAACACCGTATGGGATATTTTAGAAAATTGAAAAAAAAAAAC
The DNA here is from genome assembly GCA_951213105.1 of Amaurobius ferox. NCBI lineage: Eukaryota > Metazoa > Arthropoda > Arachnida > Araneae > Amaurobiidae > Amaurobius > Amaurobius ferox. Next base: position 68,415,390 of record OX578137.1, on the reverse strand, counting down.
TTGCAGCTATTGATTATACTGATCTCGTTTATCACTTTACGTTTAAAGTTTGTTCTATAGTAATTAAATTAAGAATTATTTATATATTAGATTATGAATTATTTGCATGTTAAATTTACTTTTTTGAATGTGTGTTTATTGCTGGATATCTGCATTTCAGATAAGTTATAATGCTACAGGCTTAAGGCGTTTATTTCAGTAAACTATTATAAATTACATTTTTAAAAGAAGTCAAAATAGTTATCACCGTATGGGATATTTTAAAACATTGAAAAATATTTGCTGCAATTGATCATGCTGATGTTGTTGGTTACTTGGAATTGACTCTTTTGAATATATATTATATGATGAATTATTTATATATTAGACAGGGAATTATTTATATATTAGATTATGAATTATTGCTTTCATTATATATATATATATATATATATATATATATATATATATATATATATCTATATATATAGTATAATGGATAAGGAAAATATTGTGACGGAGTCTAAAATTCGAATTCGAAGGGACAGACATTTCAAACATGCTTGTACCCGAATCAAAATTTTTGGATGTGGTGCTTGCGTGTGGGTGACAGTTTGTCTGTGGAGACGATATCTCACGAACGAGTGGAGGAATTCGAATGAAATTTGATACAAAAATTGCACTCCGTGAATACTGGAAGCCTATTGTTTTTAAAGGCAATTGAATGTTCAGGCCACCCCTAAATTTTCGAGTAATAGTTTGAATAAATCATCAGAAAATGCAAATCTTTAATAAATTTACACAAATCATCATTCCTTATGTAATTTGTCATTAGAAAACGATTGACATAAACTTTAGAACACTAGTATAAACCGTTCTCGATATATTGCAATTTTTCAAATAAATTTATAAAAAAAATCACGTAAAATAAAAAAATAACTATTGTGAAATATGTTCACTTTTCATATGTAATATGATACGGTAAACTTGTTGCCATCATTCTCGTGGATCTAGTGGGTTCCATTCATAAGAAAATATACTTTGGATAATAGTTTGGTATTTTGACGCTAATAGTCATTTATCGACTGTAAGAGTAACATATTTCTCTGTCCATAATGTTTGGTGATATTTTGGTGCCAAATTTGTCGGAATACCGCCACTTGGCGGCTTTTAAATGTTGCCAAATTAACTAAAATTTCGGCAAATGTATAAATATGACGCCGAATCTGTGAAAATGGCGAGTAATTGATGAAAATTCAATATCTTTAGCAAGTTGTCGCCACCTTGGCGACATTTTTAATATTGAAAAATTAACGAAAGTTCCGCAAAATTGATAGAAATGGCGCTACATGGGAGATAATATTTTGCAAATTTTTAATTCCGTCATATGACAGCCATACCTTCTAGTATATTCCTATTAAAAGCTCTTCTCCCCATTTGTCTGCTACACTTGGCGATACATTTAGCAAACTTGGTGAATAATCCAGTAACATATCGTCAACTTATGCAAATAATAACTTCATAAATTAGACATCAGTTTCATTAATTTTGTGCTATTTTTAGAATTTTGATGATATGTTCGTCAATCTAAGACAAAATATTGATATTTCAATATATGATCTATACTGCTTATTGAGGATGGAAAGAATAATGATAATTTTTAATTTAGAGTTGCGCGAAATATAAGTTAATTGGTTACGAAACGGTTTTGCATTTGTTCATCCGGAAAACACACAAATATACAATTCAACGTTAAAAATACAGTCTGTCATAGATCTGATACATCCATTTCAGCAATAAGGGCTTGCAATTTCGTCCCCATTAGCGCAACGGTAGAGTGTCGCCTGGACAGTGCGTAGGTCCAGGTTCTATTCCCGGTTGGGGCAAGGTTCTTTACAATATTATATACCAATTTTTCACTGTGAAAGAAGTAAGGTAGATTCATTGCATTATATAAGAAAAATCATAATTATATCAAGTATGTCCCCACATCAGATATTTTATATATTAGTTAAAGATTTTTTATATATTAGATAAGAAATTATTTATATGTTTGATTAAGAAATGTCAGGTACTCATTTTTTTTCTTGGATGTGTGTTTCATCTTGGGTGCCTGCTTTTATTTTGTTATTTGTTGTAATATCTTACACTCAAGACATTTATTTTAGTAATATATATATATATATATATATATATATATATATATATATATATATATATATATATATCGATCTACATCCTGTAACAATAGAATGTAGATCTTAACCAATGCAAACAAAAAGCTACTAATGGTGTTCAAGCCAGTTATTGCAGGACTGAAAAAAAACAAGGATCTTATTTTATTAAAAATAGTTTTGAAGCAATTAATAAGTTAAAGAGCATACCGCATAATGTGGTGTATAAGGTTTTGATTTTAGCGATCTTTACAATAACATTGATATAAATGATTTGTTTAAAATAGTGATAGAATTATACTATACACATAAATTACAATCTTTGATGTCGCTGACTAGGTACACAGCACTGGTGAAACTGGTCCATTTCGAAACAGTACTTTACAACGGAATAGGATTTCACAAGCAGATTAAAGGCATCCCTATGGGAAGAAGTTGTTCCTGGGTTCTAGAAGACATCTATCTAGATAAGTATGAAACAGGAACGTATATATTAAATGAAATGGTCTACATGCGATACGTGGATGATGTGATTTTATGTTGTAATAACACAGATTTCAAAATGGATTTTAGTTTTTATCCACAAACTTTAAACTTAATAGGAACTCCTAGCAATTCTGATGGAAGTTTAAATTATTTAGACTTATGTATAGATAAAGCTAGTGATAAAACTTTTTTCAGAACTTTTGATAAAAGAAAAAATGTTCTATTTAAAATAAATTTCATTACACCTTGGTCAAGTAATTTACATAAAAATGTTTTTCTTAACGTTATCATTAACCAATTGACTAGAAATAAACGTTTGAATAGTAGGGAAAGTGATCCAAAGCATCACGATACAGAGTTTATAAATTAAGCAGTAAAACAAGCATGGGCTTTGTAATAAAATTCTTTCAGAGTTCACTGGGTTAACTGTAACTGAATGAAAAGACAAATATTTAAACAGTTGAAACAGTGTCATAGGGAAAGGGACGACTCACGAGAAGCAAGAATGAATGGTGTTGAAATAGACTACAAGTTAAGAGATTTACACATCGGACAGTTTTGGTAAGAATTTTGGAATTTGTAGAGACGGGTTTTTTATAGGCATGTTCATGTGTTAGCACATTGAGTGATCTGGAAAATTTTTTCACGAGTCTTTCATCTGGAAATTTTGACTGTTTGCCAAAGGTTTAGGCTGTTCGGTTGTTGATGGTAATAAGGCCATTCTATGAATAAGTATCGGCCTACGGGAGTGTTGCCATGGCTTAAAGCATTGCTTAACCGGAGAGTGGGGGGTCACAACTCCCCCCGGCCATTTGTGATACTTTTCGTTTTTCACATTCTTTTTTGCTTTTCTGTGTATTAGGTATTCTTTTTAGAAATTATATATATATATATATATATATATATATATATATATATATAACTTGCATTTTCATAGTATGACAAACTAGTTAACACATATGGAATATTTTAGAAAATTAATAAATACTTGTTACAATTAATCATGCTAACGTGGTTGGTCATTGTACCTTTGGAATTGATTCTGCTTTAAATAATTAAATTATATGATGGATGACACGCATTTGCATCGTTTTTCCTTTTGCCTTTTTACTAAAAGCATGAAAGTCACCTAAAAGTGAAATATGCGAACATTTTAAAATGATTATTTTTGTTCGTGACAAATTCAATTTCGTAGAATCTTTGCTCTTCCCCCAAACATGTGTAACACATCTAGAGGGAATATTACAGAATATATTCCATGTTCTAGATATCTAATACGAATATTAATTTCCTTACAATACATAGGATACAATTTTCAAAGAATAGAGCGATAGCTACCAGTTTCTTCTCGAAATATTTTGTATTTTTTAAAGCACAAATGTAAGATATATTTTATTTATATTTGTTTCCTATAATCATATGAGTAAATGCTTTATAACTAAACTTATATCTAGAAATGAGTATACATGTAGAAGGTATCACGGGCTTTTTTGATAAATTTTCAGAAATATATTATATATATTGGAAGATATAGGCAAATTTTGTGATATGCAGTTTAATTATATTAATCGGTAACTAATATGTGACCTATTCATCGTGTAAAGTTATATGGAAATTAAAAGTTTTGTTAATTGGATATTGAGTTTTTTTTTCTTTAAATTAATGTTCTGCGTCTCATCCATCAGATCTTTTCATTTGACTCACAGAAGTGAAAGCTGTGGTGCACAAAACTTTGATATGCCGCGTATATATATGAGAAATTAAACATAATAATATGGTCAACAATCGAAAAGCCTTACATCGCATTGCTGCCGTATAAAAAACCATCATAATTTATTTGTGCGAATTCCTAAAACGTAAATATACTCTCATGATACTACACAATTAACTTAACCCATTTTAACATTATGCATATAAATCCCACAATTTTGAACGTTATTCACACAAATCGATTCCATACCGACGAAAATATTAGCACATTAATTCCATCGTGAGACCACCGGAAAGATAAAAAAAATATGTTTCATATGAATCGATATACATTAAAATATTATATTTTTTCCATGTGTTTAAACCTTACCACCTTTTTACATTAATGTGTAGAACACGTGACTAGTAATGCGATGTTTACAATGTAACAGCAGCACCATTAAATATTGCAGATTGCTCTAAAACAAAACAACCTGACGCCCTCCATTCTTTAATATAATTTCACAAGGTATAAATGTTTTGCAAATTTTTACATCGGAAATATTATGGTGATTCTTCCTTCAGGGATGACCGTTATCGCCACCTATTAGCAAATACATTTCGAATGTTTACAGATATTGTATTTTATTTTTCCTACCATTACTGAGCATTCTGATTTTCTATTTCGTGAGGAAAGCTGTGGAGTTTTGCTTCTTGCATTTAAATTAAAGATTTCACATTTTATAATGATTTGGCTTGGCGATTGGTTTGATTTAGTGGATTGAAAAGTTAGTATTATTAAGCAGTGGTCGCTTATTTGGGACCAGGGTAATTCTTTCCTGCCAATTATAATTTATAAGATATTTTGAATGAAACATATTTTGAATATAAGATACTTTGTATATTTTGTCCAGAATGCGCTGCAAAATCTCAATTGTGCAAAACCTTTTCAGTTTTTTGAATGCTCCATAAAGTATTCAAATTATGTTTGCATATTTGCAAATTGTACTTTATATAAGACAAAACAAGTGAAAATTGTTTAAATTTGTATCTATTAGGTTTAGAGATAAAACCACTAAAAATTCGTCAGCTTCGATTCATTTTTCATAAAGCTCTGATTTAGAGCCAGAGAAATTCCGTCCATGTATGTTATTCATTTCAATATATCTTGACTTTTCCATAATAAATAGAAATAATTACCGCGGTATGAAATAAAAAAAATGCATTTTTTATTAGTCTGATAAATATTGTTTGCACATATATGGAGCTAAACATGGAATAAGTATGCATAAGAAAAAGTCAGTTTAGTTAAACCCATCAGATATTTTAAGTGAAAACAGTCCCTTGGAAGTGTTAATAAATGTTATGATCACAAAATAAACTCAGTAAGAGATTTATTTTCTTTCATATTCTCCATTTTAAAATTTTCTACTCCAATTGTTATTGCTCATGCTTAACTTGAAATGGTGTCTTAAACAGCGAAAAACATGGCTCCCAATAAACACCAGAAAACACCTTTATCACGTTTGGTTTGACATTTATTAAGTTTGAACTTTAAACAAATTAATTTCTAAACACTGATATTTAGTTCTAATTAACTGTTTGCGAGAAACATGCTATGGTTGACTGATAAATTTAGAACATACATGCCAATGATATTCACATTTATTAATTGCTATAATTGTACATTGTGCTCGTTATGTTAATTTCGAAAATCAGTTTTAGACATATTACAGTCCTTCTGTCAAATTTTACACAAAAACATTTTGGTTAAACACAGCGTTTGCTAGTACTGTCAGTTAAGCATCCTATTTGTATTACATTTTCACTCATACATAAACGTTTCTACATACAAATTTCTGAATTATATCCACACGTATTATATCCGTATGGAGAATATATTATGTATAGTTATACTAGTTAAATAAATCATATCTTATCACACTTAAATTATTTCACGTGTCTTATCAATATATATGCAGTTCATTATTTCAAATTTTAAATATATAAAATAATGGCATCGAATTGACAAATTGAATGATTTGTATGATGACTAAACAAGTAAATTCTACATTTGCGCTTAAGTAAAATATGAACAAATAATCTGTTATGTGTTTCGTCGACGTAATGGTTCATATTCTTCAGATCTACATACACCAGTCAATGAATTAGAACTTAAGACCATGTATGAAAATGTTGGTTAAAGGCGTTCCTATGTAAATTAAGCATAAGAGGCATGAGCGGTACATGTGATTGCAACGCAACTAGAAGAATGTTCTAAGTGTGTATACCGGGAGAGTGATAAAATGAGGAAAACGATAGATTTGTCTCCGTTTGAAAAATGTTGTATTGTTGAGGCCCGTTTGGCAGGAACCGCAATTGTTAGAAAATAACAACTGACTGGATTTGCAAAATGAAATATATTAAAAGTCTCAAAATGGGGGAAATGTAACTCCTAGGCGTTATGGTTTATTTCAACATGCCATTGTTTGTCAAATATATTGTACTAGTTGAAGAATGAGCTCTTGTCCTAGGTATACAGCAACAAAATGAATACGGTATGAAATGTGGACTATATGATGTGGACTACTATTACTATATACTTTAACACTACAACCAATAAATTTCTAGAACCAACGAAATTTATATGTAGACACATTACGCCTGTTTCGATTTATATGCAGCCAATACCATTAGACATGACAGCATTTTAATTCCATTTGTTCCGCGGGAAGTTGTAGGTAGATAACACTTACATAAGATCACTTCATTCGCTGGATTGAGTCTCATTTTTTGAGAAAGCATCACAAATCATTTTGAAAACACCTAATTTGAAAAAAAAATCAATCACGTATTTTATAGGTATTCAACTTAAAAACATATTTTCATATATTTTTATATTTATATATCACATCAATAGAGAATTTGAAATAAGTTAGCTATAAATATTATATATTACGCTTAACAAAACAGCAAAAAAACATATCATATGAGATCTTCAGTTATAAGCGTTTATGACAGATGGATAAATTGAAATATTTTAAATATTTTTATTTTGCACTTCTCGGTAGACTGATAAAACTTAAATCAGAAAATTATATCAGCAGCCTCATATAAGTAACTTTTAGATATGTAACTTTTAGATATGTAACTTTTAGATATGTAACTTTTAGATAAGTAACTTAACAGATAAGTAACTTAAGACGTTTATTTGAGTAAACTATTATATATCACATTTTTAAAGGAAATCGAAAGCGTTAACACCATATGGGATTTTCTAAAAAAATTGAAAAATTCTTGCAGTAATTGACCATGCTGATGCTGATTACTGTACGCTTGAAATTGATTCTGTTTCGAATATATATTATATTATGAATAATTTATATGTTAGATAAGGCATTATTTATAAATTAATCGTGGGTGTCTCCTTTCATTCTATATTTGTTGTAATATCCCTGCACTTAAGACTAATATATATATATATATATATATATATATATTTATATATATATATATATATATATATATATATATATATATATATATATATATATATATATATATATATATATATATATATATATATATATATATATATATATATATATATATATATATATGAGCTGCACTTTCATAGTAAGACGAACTAGTTAACACAGTATGGGATATGTTAAAAAATTGATAAATAATTGCTACAATTAATCATGCTGATGTGGTTGGTCCTTGTACCTTTGGAATTATTTCTACTTTAAATAATTAATTTATATGATGGGATGACACGCATTTGCATGGCTTTTTCTTTTGTTTTTTACTAAAAGTGTGAAAGTCAACTCACAGTGAAATATGCGAACATTTCAAAATTATTATTTTCGATCGTGACAAATTCAATTTCATATAATCTTTTCTCCTTCGCCGAGCATGTATAGCACATATAAAGAGAACATATAGAATATTTTCAATGTTTTATGCATCTAATACAAATTCAATATTAATTTACTGCAATACATAGGATACAATTTTCACAGAATAAAACAATAATTACCAGTTTCTTCTCGAAATATTTCTTATTTATTAAAAAAAATATTAAATATATTTTATTTACATTTGTTCCCTACAATCGCATGAGTAAATGCTTTATAAATAAAGTTATATCTGAAAATGTGTATACAACACAATGTAGAAGGTATCACGGAACTTTTCTAATAAATTTTTAGAAAGATGTGATATCTTTTGAAACAAATAAGCGATTTTCGTGATATATGGTTGTGGCGATGAAATAAAAAAGAAACATATCATTTTAGTTTATTTATATTATAAATATAATTAAATAAAATTTTGTATGGAATTATTATTCTTAATTAATAGTGATCGTAAATCGAATCGTTCGTACATTTGCATCGTGACCTCTATTACACGCCACTTACCTCTTTGCACGAGTTCCTAAAATATAATCGTTAATCAAAACACTACTCATTCCGCATTTTAACTATTAAAATAAATATTATTTATTAACACATGTTATTGTTAAGATTAAAATTATATTAATTTTAATAAAAGCTTAAAGAGGAGAAAATGAAGGTGGGAAAGAAGGACTTAGAATGTTATTCAAAATCATTAATTGACCTAATATATACACAGATTGGCACATGCTTCTATTTGTCGGGCTATAGCTCATCATGCTTGGAATATCGGTCGTTTCTTTTTCTGGCATTTGGGTTGAGTTTTTTCTTTTCTAACACACTCTCAAATTTTAACATAACTACTACACTGTTTGAAAACACAACTCTCTAAACTGTTGGATAATCATCATTGATATTGAATAACATCGCTCCTGCACCATCATTTTTAATCACCACTCTCTTGGACAGCCATTGCTTGAATATTTCAACGCTACAGCTTAACTATTTTATGGAATATCGACGCTTCTGGACAATCGTTGCTTACATATTCCTTGAATTATGTCCTTGTTGCGCTATCATTTTGCCTAAGGTCCAGATAAACCCTCCGAATCTCTCACGGGTTGCTCCTCAGTGCGAAATAGAAAATTGCTTCATTGGCTATTTGATTATCCAATGTTGCACGGTTTAAACCTTGGTCCTATGTAGATCTTTGTCCCAACCACACCTGAAATTTATGGGAAGTGAATTTATTGTGGTTATGATCCTCTGGTCAAAAACTGTCAGAAAATGGCGTCTACAAGACTGCGCTTTGTTTCGTTGTAAATAGTCGTAAATAGCAGAACTGCATAATTGCTTCTTGAGCTCGTAGTGGTTTATTATATTAATCGGTAGCTAATATTTAACCAATTCATCGGGACCCAGTTATACGAATAATTTTTGTTAATAGAATATTGAATATTTTTAATTTTAAATTAATTTCCTGCGTTTAATCCATCAGATTTTTTCATGTGACTCACAAAAGTGGAAGCAAATAATATTAAAAAAATATGCGGGATTTTTTAAATCGAATGGTTATTTATTATGTAAAAATTTATTACAAAATGGAACAAAACATGCCAGCAATTCTATAAACGACTAATAACATTTTCCAAGTTCGGAAAAATGTGGGCCATCGTAAGTGTTTTTTGAACTGTGACAAATTCAGAATGAATTGCAGCAAATTATAGTTAATATAAAAAAATCTGATGTCGAGGACATATGCCTTTCCTTGCAAAATACAATGAAACTTGTTCTTCACAATGAAATTATGTACAAGATCCACGTCGTAATGTTTATAACATTTAACGTTCAATTGTACACCTGGCGATTTTCTAAATCACAACATGCAAAACTACTTTGCACTCAAATAACTTCAATAATTTTCCATGAAAGGAACGAACTGCATACAGCCTTATCTACTGAACAGAAGTGAATGAATACAAGCTCATGTATTCTGATGAGATTATATATTTTTTCCTTAAATGATAATATATTTCAGTATTTAAAAAACCTTACATGAAAATGTATATACCGCGATTGGCGGTAAGGTAAAATTTATACTATCTGCTATATTATTGTTGCGTAATAATTTTGATAACTATCTTTACAAAATATATTAAAATCTCACAAAACACCGCTACTTTGAAAAAACCTCCCAAAATTATTGATAAATCTTAAAATGGTGTGCGTGAATTTCTTCAGAACCGGGGTTGTATGTTTGAGATCTAGGTACACTGCTAAAGGGTTCTAAGTCTCCTTCAAATCAGATATATCCCTTATACGATAAAAATTACTTACTTAGTCGATTAAAAATTACTACGAACATAAAAGGCTACGTGTGATTTGAAAGAGGTTTAAGATCCTTCAGCAGGCTATCCCAGACCTAAGAGTATAGATCCGCTACTGTGGAAACTTGGCACAAATCATTATAATATTTCTTATCTTTTTAGGAGGGATATTTTTTTTAATTTTTATCGGATAGTTTTTTCTTACCAATAAGTGGTGTTGTTGCGAGATATATTTCTACAGTATTTCGCACAGAAATCCATGTGATTGTAACAATTATTGGATTGGCTGTTTAACAATAATTATAAATGAATTACAAACAAAAATTTTAGTGGAAGAAAATAAAATTATTAACAAATAAATCTACAGCACTTCATAATTTAGATAAATACTACTTTAAGAAGAACCATTGGATTTTCATAAATTTATTTCATTCACTTCAAATCTATGTATCGTTTCTAATATTTCTGTAACTTAAAAATTTGAGTTGAAGTCAATATAATATGATGTAAGTAGTTTGTGCTGAATAATATGCGTAAAAATAAAGTTATTTTGAATTTAAGATGATACGTTTTCAGAATATTTATTCTTAAACCTACGCTTATTATGCAAATTCCGAATAAAATTGTTTGCCGAGAGTAAATACTTTTAATCTCCCAATCAAACAAGGATTAAATTTGGTACGGAAAACAAGCGGACTTTAACATAGAAATGTTAGTTTGGGGATGAAATTTCAGCATAAAAGCTTCTCTATTTATGTATAGAAATATTTTTCATTAATTTGTTTATTTACTTGAATGAATATTTTAGAAAAAAATACATTTTAAAAATGAATATGAAATTTATTTAGTTTATGCGAGAGTTATATACGGACATATTATATTACAATAGTCATTGTGGCCTACATTGTTCTACAATGTTCATATTTCTACATTTCTACAATGTTCATATTTATTGTGGCCCACTAAAAAGAAATACATACATATTAAATGGATTTAATTATAAGATTCGGAATGGGCGCTAATCGTAAATTTCTGTACATTGCGGCAGTAATAACTCACCATAGTTAATTTCCGGGTTTCTTATATAGTAGTGATTAGTACATGTGGCGGCAGTAACCCACAATAATTAATTTTCCATGTTGTCCGGTGTTTCTTCTGAAAATCAATTTGATTAATAACATAAAATTAATTTTACTTATCCAATAAATAAATATTAAATTGCTCAAACAATTTTTTATTAGTAATTTCAGCATTACATCATATTTATCAAATTTATCAATTAATAACATAATAGTTACTATCCTTCCTCAAAATGTTCATGTAAATAGTTATGTGATTCATCCTTGAAGCTTCTCTTTGGACCTCAACTCTTTGTCCAGTTATCTGACGTTCTGACATGCTTTTGTGAGAAGCACACATGTTCAAAAACATAATTTTATATCAATGGCAAGCCAGGAATCCAGTAAAATCAGGATTATATGTCACTAGTAAAATCAGGATTCTATATACGTCATTTCATGTTAACTGTAAAATCACTAATGTGTCTGTCCTTTCCACAAACTCTCCTAGGAGGTACTCTGTGTTTCCCCCCTTCTGCTCACTGGGTTTGGCGATTTGTTCTGCCATTGGTTCCTGTTCTAAGGACGGAACTTATGATAAGGAACTTAACATAAGTTCTAATTGGATATCTCCCTTTGCTTTAGAGTTTTGTGTCATAAAGCGCAAGTGTTTCGAGGCTACAATTTTATAGCTTAGGCAGTAAATTGCTGTCTGCTCCATCATAAAACCATAGCCGTCTACACACAGGCCGTGGCGCCACTGAGGAGAAATTGTCGTGACGTCACGGTAAGAGGGGAGCATTCGGAAAGAAGAGAACAAAAATCCAAGCACGGTCAGCGGTTTTCAATGTTCTATTAGTTTTATAGCATCGTGTTTCGTGCATAATAAGTTATTCTTATGTTTTATTATCCTTTAACTAACGTTCCTGGGTGCTTTAGAGCCATACTTTAAATAGTTTATATCTGCGTAATTTTCAACGCCTCGCACGTGCTCCGTTCCCGGTCGAATTATACGGCAATTTCTGAAAGTATAATGACTTTTCAACAAGAGCAGCAAAACAACAGCCTGCCAAATTTAGAAGATATCAAGGTTTATTTTTGTATTATTCAAGGAGAAAATTGGACCCACCTTTCAATCGATGACAAGTTCGAATTAATGTATCATCTGTGCATGTGTTATTGCGAGTATCAGCATATGACAGAAAAAACATTCAATGTGTTTTTTGAAAATCTCCAGTGCAGTGAGAAGCAGCTACAAAAATGTGGAATACAATTTAGCCTAATTACAAATAAACGTGATCTGGATTTATTAATAAGTGCATGTGAAACTGTGCATTCTACTCCATCACAACTTAATTATATTGAAGCCGAAGTGAAGCTGTTGGAGAAACAGAAGCAGGTATGTTTAGAAATTTGCACCGCCAAATTAGACTTTTTAATTGAACAAGTAAAACTGCTAGAAAAACCAAAAAATCAGCTTCGATTTTCACAAGAACTGTTTATTCTATGCTTTAAAATATACTTATCTAGTTCTTTGTGCTATAAGGCATTTAGAAATTCAAAGGTGTTGACATTGCCTCATGTGAGAACATAAAGTAGAATTTCAAAAAAGTTAAATGTGGATTCAGATTTTTTTTAATCCGTGTAATAGTTATTTAAAACGTTGGGTATACTGTTTAAACGAAGACCAAAATTTGTCTCTCTCTTAATTGATGAGATTTATGTTGATCATAGGTATACATTTAAATGTGGTAAAGTTACCGGTGATTGTTTTGATAGTAATGAAAAAGAAAAAACTGCCCAAGTGTTTTTTTTTTACATCTATGTTTTCGAATTATAAAGACGTAATAGCAATTGTCCCAGTTTCAACATTTACGGGTCAAAAGCTCTATAATTTGGCATCTATGTTAATTTGCACGTTAAAAGAACTTGACCTTAATTTATTGTCTGTTATTACTGATAACAACAATATTAATAGAAGCATGTTTGCTTTTTTTAAGAAACACGATAAATTTAATGATGCTGTATATAATCCAAGTAATCCTGATATACCCCTGTATTTAATGTATGATCCTGTTCATTTATTAAAATCTATAGGAAATAATTGGTTAAATGTAAAAGACACTAAATTGCAGTACCCTGATTTTCAAAATAATGAAAACCTTAAAGAGGCACATTTTTATGATTTACGGAATTTATACAACTTTGAGAAAGATAAACTCCTTAAATTTTCTTAGGTATTAACGTTAAAATTATTATATCCATCTAACATTGAGAGGCAAAAAGCATCCTTTGCATTAAAAGTATTTAATATTCAAAACTCTAATATTTATTAAAAATCAATTAAAGTGATTTTTCTCATCGGCAATGTGAAGATATTTCAGATTATATGTAAAAATAGAATTGTCACAGAATATTTTTTTGTATTATACATATGGTTGTAGAAATTTTGATGTCATATTAATTGCATTGTTTACAGTAGTAGAAAAAAAATGAAAGCTACTTAATATTCATTAACACTGGGTTTGTAACTGTAAAAGGATCTAGATTATATATAATTTTGTAATCATTTAGACAGAGTAGTTCTTGCTTTGTGGGAGCTTCAGTAAAAAAATATACCACCACCCCCCCTCATCTAAGTTTAGATAATCTTTATGAAATTAACTGTGCAATTTAGGCATAGAAATGAGTAAAAGTGTAATTATTTTGAAATATTTATTAACTCTCAATTTGCAAGTTTTACCGAGTTAGCGAGAGTTCTTCTAGCGTCACCTCATCATTCTGGCGCCACGGCCTGAGTGTAGACCGGCTGTGGTAAAACTGAAGTCTCAAAAATGGTAATAAGTGTCTGGGGCTTGGTATCAGCCTGTTGCTTTCATGTTTTTACTCAATGCAAATTTGACCTTCTTTTGGTTATTTTTCACAATATTAATTTTGCTATTTTTTATTTCAGTACGAATTGTACCAATTGGGAATATTGTTTCAGCGTTTTTACATGACTCTAACATCACCTCCTTATTATAGTGAAATCCTTGGGACAGATTCAATTCCTCAACGGATAACTGACCTGGTTGCAGAGCTAGTCTGCACTAGATAGTGCGAATACCTGGGTGTCATCAATAGAACCCATAACTCTCTTATTTTCAGAATAATTAGTAATGCTTTCATTCTCAGCGAAATGTTTGTTATCGACCTGTGTCGCCTTTTGAGTATGATTATATTATTTGTATCCTTATTATTTTAATAAAATCAAATATAATTTTATTTTTTCCCTGTGTGACAATTGGTTTCTTTGCTCTAGTCACATCTTTAGATTCATTCTCAGTGTGATTACCACTTTTAATATTTTTATCATTTTCACAAGTATTGTTATTGCCTTGGCTACATTCAATATTTTAATTATCATCATTTTGCTTAAATTTTAAACTAGTCTTCTTAGTTGTAGCTTCATCTTAATCTTCATTATCATTCTGAGTCGATTATTGGGATTTACCAATTGTGTGCGTATCATTTAAATATAATCCCGCATTGCACCCATAATTTTTATTTCTTACTAACTCTACAAATCCTACAGTTAAATTATTTGTCATGTTTTTATTTACCTTATTCTCTACACATTTATTTACTCCAGTTTCATTATTTCTTACATTCGCCTCACATTTCAGTTTTTAGAACAAGTCATCACTAAGAATGGACACCTTGGACTCCGGGCCCACCGCGTCTATAGCATTAACCGGGACTTCAAGCTTGGGTAAAAATATATTTTCTTGTATGTTTGTCATTTCTTTTATATTTTGCATATCATTTTTATAATTATTTTCGGGCGAATTTAACCTAGTCCTGCAGTTATCATGATGTTTTATTGATTCTCTATCCACTACTATTTCTCGATCCTCTATCTTCTATTCCCGTGCTTATATCCCCTCTATTATAATAAACATTACTTCTTTAATTATTTGAAAAATAATTTTTTTCTCTTATCTTGCTGAACCTTGTAGACATCTTGAGTTATTTCATCATTCGAAATTACAAGCTTTTTGAATGGGGTTTCGGTCTACTGTTCATATTTTCATCAGTCCAAAAGCCCCTTTAAATGTCAGCGATTTTGACTTTAGCTGCTTTACATGTACTGCCGATTAAACCTTCCTCGTCCGCTATTTATATTGCGGCATCCGTATATATCTCTATATCTATACAGATTTCCGTCTTACCATCTATCATGATTATCTCTAAACCCATCGCTTATACATTCAAGGACAATGAAAGTTGCGCACCAAGAAGGAAGCATATGATGAACCTGAAATTTTATTAATGAAAGGATACAGATGAATGATATACATGATCACAAAAACAGCGCAGCAGAACACATACAGGGGGAGCTGTGGTACACTGTCCGATCATCCTCAATAGCTCGTCGCACAGCCTCGTGCCGCGATACAAGCAGCAATACGGTCCTGCATGGTGTCAAACAGACGCCTGATGTTGCCCTGCGGCAGACGAGTCCACATCTGTTGGACGTTACGCTCCAAATCCAGACGAATGCGGCAACGAGGCAGCTGGCGTTTCAACTTTACCCGTGAGGTGAGATAGACACTGAGCTGTAATTACAGTCCTTGCAGTCCCAGCGTTTTTTCCGATTAAATGCAGTTTAAAGGGTCCAAAAAGCAGCCAATACTATGCCGTCTATTTTTAGAGCTGAGTGGTACTGCATGGAAAAAAATGGGTGCAGTCCTGGCTGCGCCGATGATCGCCACTGCCCGATGACGCATAACTCGGTCTGGTTCTATCCAAATTCGACTTGGCTTAGAGCGACCATAAAACTTAATTTTTAGAATGGTTGCGTCTGGCTACGAGCTACACTTAAGTACATAAAAAGTAGCACCTCACTAGGTGCATCGGGCTGCCGCTAAAGAGTGATAGGGAATACCGGTGCCTAAAAATACGTCAAGTTCATTTCGAACCGGGCTTTAAGATAAGTGCACATACAGTTGGTGATCTTCTCTAACGAGATCATAATGGAGACTAATTTTGCATTTTTAAAGTCGAGTCCCTTCATATTTTGAAGAGGAAGGAACAAAAATGGGGTGGGAAATTTTTTTTGTCCGCTCATTCGTTTCATCACTTACGAGTCAGAAATGGGTGGTTCTAATTCCGACCAAATTATTGTATTGCGTAGTGACGCTTATTTTCTATGCGTCCCAATAGATTTTGATGACCGGAGAGATTCCCACAGCCGAGAGGTCCAGACCGGGCCCCGGTGTGAGCTAATACTTGACAGGGGCTACAAATGTCAAGAAATTTGTAGTTTTAAATTTATACGACATCTCTTTTTACGAAATTTACATTTCCTGTCTTGTTTCATTCAAACTATGACGTCGAACTGTCCCATATTGTCTGTGAGAAGGCATCGTCACAGTACATATAGCCTACTTTTAGTAAATACTACTCCCCCCTTTCATTTCTGAGACAAACAAGGTGCATGAACTGTATTTCCATTATGAGCAAATATACGTTATGCTACATAGCAGGTCGTTGTGCAGGGGACCTCCACATCCAGACACGCTGATCATCGGTCCCCAAAAGGAAGCCGTGCACTCATCGCTAAACACCACATATCGCCAATCTGTGACGTTCCACATTGCTCTGGCCGGCACCACTGTAACCGGAGCCGCCGATGTTCCCGTGTTAACGGCGGTGCACTTAAGGGACGCTGGGATTACAGATTCGCTACCTTCAGGCGTCTAGATACGGATCGTGGACACACAGAAGCCGCTACGTGTGCCTGTATCTGAGATCGGGTCACCGTGGTTTTTATACGTGCCTGCCGCAACATCATTCGATCCTCTCGATTCGTGGTATGCTTGGTCCGTCCTGAGCCGGTCCTCCGTGTCTGGGCGACGCGACGTCTCGAGACCAGTGCTTTCAACACCGTCGGGCAGTATAGTCCGAACGATCTACGCGACTGGCTATCCTGCTCGCTGACCACTCTGCGGTTTTCAGACGATGATCATGTCTCTCTGGAAGTCCGTCTGTTACGTATATCGACATTTCTGTGGTCTACCCACCATTCTTTTCACTCCGTACACATGATTGCGTCGACTGAAGCCGTGCACTAGCTATTTACATTATTTCGCGGTTATACCATGTTTTTCTCGCAACTTTCATTGTCCGTGAGTGTACTGCCGTACTTATTTTGATTTTCTCCGTAATATTTCTGAGCGTTCTGGTTGTACAAACATGTCGCAAAATTATGGCTGTTTCTTTCGTATCCAATGCAACATTTAATGCTTTTATATTTTTAATTCTATTATCACTTTCACATTCCCTTTTATCCATTTTTTCTTAAGATAAATTAATTGTAATTGAGTTACAAGGGTTAACCCAACAATATTTCCGGATATGGCTTTCGACATGCTAAACATTTAGCCATTTCAGTTTTATGTACTTCCACCCCCTTTTCATTTTTAAATGTTGAAGTTCAATTTTTAACATTTCTATTTAATTCTCCACTTCCGTATTATTTAAAATCCTTGCCTACATTTTCATTTCTATGTATCAAATTAACCTCCATAACGTGGTTATCTCCAAAAATATTTTCCAAATGTTCTGCGCACTCCACCACTTTTGCAAAATGTGGTACATTTTTGTTTTTTTCTTTCAGAATCCAGATCTAGTCTTAATGACTCCATTAAACTTGCGAATTTTATGTTGTTATCGATTTACTTCATTCCGTTGTTCAGGGCACTAGTACCTAAAATGCAATTCCCTTATTTTCAATGTGCAACGTTCACTCTGACTCTGTCATTAGTGGCTTCATATTTATATTATTTTAATTCGTCTATTTTTAGAGCACAGTAAAGGTAGTCTTGAATTTGTCTATCAATATTTTTTTTATTTTTTCAACAGTATCAGCATTTTGAAGCTGTCTTCTGCATAAGGAACTCGAGCGCCCTTTCTTTAAGTCTCGTCTTTAAAATTACCGCTTTATTTTCTTCAATTTTTGATACCCTTTTAATTTTGACACTCTTTCAATTTTTGACACGCTTTCAAACTGCTCGATGAACTCGATATTTTCGAACAATTTTTAATGATATATACAACTTCAAGTGTACTATCTAAAGCAATTTCCAAGTTAATTAATTATACATACTCTTATTTTTTTCAAATCTATAATTATTTAGTCTTTGACCATATTTGTGACGTTTCTGCAAGCAACCAATAGTAAAATAGTTTAAAATATGTTTGGCAAGCATATATTTCCACATATTCCGATTGAAAATTTTTCGTAAATTTATATTTAACTAAATAATATTCATATTGAAACTATCTGCCCTTTCTTGTACATCTACGGGTTCATATATGTAAAATTTCAGAATTACACTTTTTGCAGTCTACCGCATTGCAGGATTTTTACTCTCACATTTGTAGTGTTGAGAACGTACTGTTTTCAAAAAACATTTTTGATTTCGAGATTTCGATGCTAATATATGGTTTAGGACTTTCTGAACACGTTTTGATTATTTTCGGAGTAACGCCTCTCCGTATGTCTCTGTTCGATTTCTTGTATGCATAATAGCTGCCACACATATTAATGGATTTTCACGTAACTTTATATTTAACGTTGTTAACAAAAATTTAGAACTAGATATATATATATATACATTTTTTTTTAATAGGAGAAAAAATCAAATTTATTCGAAATATTATATTTTTTTCTGAACATGGTCGTATAGCACAAAATTTGGAATAATTATGCATAAAAATGAATTGTTCATGGCCTAATGATCACAAATCGTAGTAGCTTAAATCATTGTAGTGATAAATTACTGCGATACAAATTTAGTGTTTTGACATCAGCCGTCCCTTACACGGGATGACTTACCCCAGTAATAAGCATTATCAAACTCGGTATTTTTCAAACTTGGTACTTTAAAACAAGTGATAACATGCTATAAGTGTGATCATTTGGAACTACATTATTTCTACGAATGCATTTTTAAATGTAGTTTTTATACGTAGATTTCCTTTCAAAGAGTATACTATTTAAATACAGTAGTCTAAATTTGTCTTAGATAGCTTTATATTTTTATAAAATTGAATGCCAATTTAAATAAAATTTAAGAGCATTAGATGATTTGTTAAGTAACCATGTACAATGGATCAAATAACTGATTCACAAAATGCAATTATATCTTGTGAAAAAAAAATGCTGGAAAAACACAAAGGGTAAAAACATTTATTTTCGTTTCTAAACAACTTATTTCGAAAGCGTAAATTACATTTTAAATTTAAATTACTTTACATATGAAAATCACTTGTTTTCTAAGAAAATGTAATCCTTGTTTGATGAAGAGATTAAAAATATTTTCTTTGAGCAAACATATCCTTGAGGAATTAAATAATTTAATTATCAAAATACTTGAAAATGTTTAGCTGCTTAATTTGGAACAATATTTTCAGTTATAAATTAATATTTAGAAGTTATTTTTATGTAAATATTCGGTTACGTTAAGTTATATAAAGCTTAAAGTTATCTGTAACTGATTTTGCTCGAAGTAAAATATATTTTATAAATCTTAAGAAGCATAAAAAATGTAGCCTTAAGAATAATTAATTTCATAATTATTTTCGTATTCGTATTTAATATTTCAAAATATCTACATATTTTTTTTTTCAAAATATATATATTCGCCATTCCAATACATAAGCAAATCAATTGTCTCAGCCTATAAGGGTTTTAGAGAATATAAAAGTCAGCCAATGTTTGGCGGTTTATCTGCGATGTGATAAAAATATTGCGATGCCGTAGGATGCCACATGAATATGCAAGTTAAATGTTCATTTTCAATATTTTAAAATATCTACAGTTTTTATTTTTTAATATATTTATAGGTGACACTATAATACATGAACAAATCAGTTGTCTCAGTCCATCAGTGTTTTAAAGAGTAGATACGTCAGCCAATGGTTGGTGGTTTATCTGTGTACTTACACGGTCTTCTTACAATGTCACAGGAAGTTGCACGAGTCTGTAATTCAAGACCGATGATGTATGGCCGGGAGAAGAATAATAGGCAATTTAAATTTTTCCTGAAACTCATGATTTACAGAGGACATTTTATTAACGGACTAATATATATTGTTGAAAAATAAGTAAGAATTATTTATTAAAATATGATGCATGTTTGATCATATGTGCATTTCTTTTTTGTTGATCGCATGGCGGAAAATCTAAGTAAATCACAGACAAAAAAACAGGTGTAATGATAGTTCATATCAAGTCCCAAGCTATGTATGTACTATATTTTATTCAAATTAGTTTTTCCGATATTGTATGTTGAAAGAAAATTGTATACGATCTTCACAAAAATTGATTCCTTATCAATTAAAAATATTATCACAATTTCCATCTTTGTATCATCAGAAAGACCGAAGAACATCCGTACAAAATCCGTAAAATAAATTTTCCATATTTACGTTTTTGAATATCGAAATATAAATATTTTATGCTATTCCATTCTTATTTTCTTGTATTGGAGGTTTGAACGTTCACACAATTAAAATTTTTTGGCATGCCACTGGATCTTCACTTACTGAAATGTAATTTTAATTACTCGGTTCGTATTTATTTTATAAATGTTAAGTCTATAAGATTGACAAATTTTCATTCAAATATCACAATGAAAGAAGTTATAATAATATATTTCATATTTAAAGTTAAAAATATTTTAAGATAAACTTATATAACATCATTTAAAATCCATGCACATTCTGTTCTGATTAACATTCATATTAACAGAAAAAGTCGTAACACAATATAATGCAAATTCACATACTTGAACTTCTTCAGATTTTGTTTATAAAAGAACAAATTCTAAACAAAATAAATTTCTAAGAAGTTCTATTTACTTCTGTTTTGCAATATATATGAGTTAAAAATAAACATGAAATATGCTAAAAAGAAAACATTCAACTGCTTCTCTTTGCAAACATTTATTGCTCATGATTTAGCTAGATTATTGATAAATGGCAAATATTTGAAAGAGCACAATATTTTTTGTCGAAAAACATCTTAAAATAATATCCACTGTTAAGATTTATGTTTTCACTTTTTCACATAATTTGAGTAGGATATGGAGGATGTTCATGATTTTACTTTCAGAAAGTTAATGTACATGAGTTCGGTGGCTTAAAAGTACAACACACATTTAACATGTAAGAAACATGTAAGACATGTAGGGAAAACGCTGATATGCATTTCATCTATGGAGATGGCCTTATAGAAATTGATAGAGGATGTTTGAACAGATTCGGCGGCGTATGTGATTGCAGCATGATAGTGAACCAGACAATTTTGGGCGAGAGGTAAGCGACTATATGGACGTCACTTTTCCGGGCCGATGAATTGGGGAAGATGATCCCATAGCTTGGCTCCCACAGTCTTCCGATTTGCCATGTCTTGATTTCTTCTTGTGGGAGAATCTCAAAAGTATCGTCTATAATATTCCCCTTGAATCTGAAGAAGAACTCGTTGGCAGAATTTCGACCGCTGCTGCCGAAATACGCGGCATGCCTGGGCTGCTCGAGAAAGTTCGCCAAACACTCCATCTCCGCTGTGAGACTTGCATTCAGGTTTGCGGTCTCTCTTTTGATCAAATACTGTAATTATTCTGTATTAAATACTATTTTATAACTTCTAAGTCATTTTTGTCTTTTCGCCTTACTTAATCGGTTTCACCATTAAGAGCCCAATGGAGCCTTTACGTTGCATTTCCGACCCGTTAAACTATGAAGAAACGTGCTTGGTTTGGTGTGTACTACAATCTCGTAAAGTTTGACCCATATTTTCTTAATCACTATGTCTATACATATATATATATATGCAATCATCTGCAAAAATTATTATGTACAACTCTTAAACGAATTTATAAATCACAAAAAACATATTTAAAACCATTCATTCTTCAAAAACAACTATATCATTACATTTCATAAACTCTTAAAATTACCTTGGAATAATCTAAGATTCCCTTATATTGTTATGATCCCCGAATTTCATAAAAACCCTATCTCTTTTAGATCTGTAACTATTGGACATAAATCATATGCAACAGTTGCTAGTAAATCTCTATTGGCAATTTTTAATAAAATCACTTCTAATATAATAGATAACTCAACCTCTAATATTATTAATAGCAGTTATCAATAAATTCAATAGTTAGATACTATTACTATTTTGGGATATAAAACTTATGACTTCAAGGACCCATTCAACAATATTGACATTAAAGATTTTTATGGAGTTACTTCGGATTTAGTTAAATCTTTCTATAATAGACAACATATAGATCAATCTTACGTGCACCACCTTCTCAAATGTGTTCTGTTTAAAAATTATTCGATGCAAGGCATTAAAATTTATATGCAAATTAAAGGGGTTCCTCAGGGTGGTTCTAGTTCAGCACTAGCAAATCTATATCTTCACTTCTACGAGTCAAATTTTATAAATTCTGCATATACATTCTACAGATATATTGATGATGTAATTCTTGTTAAAATAGCTCCCTCATAAACTGATATAAATTTGGATTTTTATCCCCCGAATTTATCACGTATACCAAATGAAAGCAACATCTCATCATTTGTTAACTTTTTAGATTTAACTATCTCTCTTGATAATGATTTTTAGTTTTTGTCAAACATTTTCGACAAAAGAAAGGATTTTCTATTTAAAATTCACAAGGCAATCAATTTCATTTCCTGTATGAGTAAACAAGCATACAAAAATATTTTAATATATCAATTCCATAGGATTTCTAGGTTATGTGAAAATGCACAATTTAGTAACCATCTAGCAGATTTAATACAATACTGTAAAGCTGAATCCTGTCCAGAAAATTTTGTTAAATATCACTACAAAAATTTTAAATTCAATTTATAATCAGTCAATAATTGTTTTGGTCAAATTTGAAATTGCCATAATACATCTCATATTAAAATATTCTTATAGGAGCATATATTAATCGTTATGATAAGTTTTTGATACATATTATTTAACAATTATTTATTAATTGTTATTTAGTAAAATATTTTAATCATATATTTCCTCGTATCTTTATGTCTTTATTTCTTAGAGTTGATATTTTTTGATTTATATGTCTTTTGAGTTAGTCTTCTACGAGAGTAGTTACTAAAATTCACAACAGATGGCGTAATATAGATTTCTATTGAGATATATTCTCGTTTTATATCACCGACATTGTCGGCGTCAAGAAGGGTGGATGTTCAATATTTCTATTTACATCCATGTTGTTTTATTGGAAAATCACTGTTATATCTGGTATTTGCTTTGTTATTTTCTTCTTTCCAATCTTCTCTTATTATTTCTTTTTTTGTTTTTATCTGGTAATGTGTCGGATCCTTTAACTATGTTTCAACCACGTGGTTGCATTGCTGTGCGAAACAAATTTGGAACCTCCGTGGATGTAAAGATCCTTGAAAAGCAACATATATGGAGGTTCTATTTAAGGGGACGGTGGACTTTAAAATGTGCAAAAATTGACTAAAAGAAGTTTTAATATTATATATAATTTTTTACATATTTAACATTTGCTTACGAGTGGGTCAGCGTCCATCCCAAACGAAGAACCTCCCAAAAAGACGGATATTTGACATACCTTATACCAAACAGTTCGATCCCTTTGCAAACTACAGAAACATTGCATCTGCTGCAGCAGGTGCAATATATCTGTCAGCGATTTCCATGGACGCTAATGCCTGCAAAGGGGGTCGAACTGTTTTGGATAGGGTATGTCAAATATCCGTCTTTTTGAAGTTCTTCGTTTGGGATGGACGCTGTCCCACGCGTAAGCAAAAGGTTGAATGCATTTCTTTCGAAATGAAATTTTCAAATGTTTTACGTTTTTAAAATGCTCCATGCGTCTTAATTTTTATCTGAGATGCATGAAATTTAGCAAGAATACACCTCTCATATCTTTTAATGAAACTGGGTATGCATTTTACAATTGGACTTTATTAAGGTAATTAAAAGTAATTAAGAACCTAATTAAACGATGAAAATTAAGTTTTAATGCAGAAAAATATTTTTAAAAAATTAACTTTCTAAGGGATTTAAAAATGAATACCCAAATGTGTTCATAATGTGTTTTTGAGTGACCATACTGTAAAATTAATCAAAAATGTGAACAAATGGCATTTTCAAATTCTCGTTAAAAAAATTAAATAAAAAAAATTACAAAATCATAACAAAATTAAGAAAAAAATAATGGTATTGTATATAGTAACGTAATGATGAATATTTATACACATTTTTACGTTTCTAAATCAATAAATAAATTAAAAAAAATTTCAACGTCCACCGTCCCCTTAATCCAAATTTTTCATATACATCTCAATATATCTCAATACAATTCAATATACATCTTATCTTTACCGATTTTTCTTTATGGCGTTTTAATATTTTGAGCTCCAGCTTTTGACAATCCTTTGATGCTCATGCTTATTTTGTGTATATGTCACTCGTGAATGTTGATATGTTCTCATGTATTATTACCATGTATAGTTTAAAATTTAAATCAAATGAAATTATCAGGTATTTTTGTTTTCCTCTTGTTGGATATCTAATTGAACATCATTTTTTACATTGTTAACCTCCTTAATGTTATTAAACCCGGGTATGACATTGTTCATGTTTTAAATTAAGTTAACCACAGAGGGTAAAATATCAACAAAAATGGAAAAGTAAAGCTTTGATTAACTCAAAAATATATATGAACTATTATTGTAACAACATACTTACATTGTAACTATTTTACGGAACATATCCTATAGATAAGCAGATAAGCATGTTTTTGAAATTACTGATTGGGTAAAATGCCCACGGATTTCACTAGTATATATAAGTTGTGTAGACTATATAAACTTTCTAACGCTTAATCATTAAAATAACTTTTAAGCTATTTTCAGAGAAAATAAAAAAATAAATACGACTACTGTATAAGGATGTTACAAACACTTTGAGCAGCGGGAACTTTAGATACCAATTTCATTCACTGCAGTTGACACTCCTGAAAATAAAAGTGCCTTTTAGAAATGTCGTTTATCTTCTTTACCTTCCGATGTTTCTTTATATAGAGATACCTTTGATTATGTTAGCTTCTATGAAGATACATTAATGTTCCACCTCGTACCTTTCGGTAAAGTATTGTAATGTAAATAAATAGTGTTGCAAGTGACACCTAAAACTGCTTCAAACGGGATAAATGCCCACTTTTATAGAATTACGTTCGAAAGTTCGTAAATCTGTGGAAGAGCTGAAGCAGTTTCTGAAAACGGAAGGAGATGGCATGGAAGTAGGAGTAAAAGGCATTAAAAATGTATTTAAATCCAGCTTTTTTTTTGTAGTATGTCTAATTTATGCAATATGTCTAGTTCATGAATGTTTAAATAATTTAATTATTTTGAAATTTTGAAGGAATTATATTTGTGTATATATTTTTATGTTACTAAATTTCTTTATTTACTTTCCTATTTTTAACACTTTACAACATAGTTAAGAAGTGTTTATGACTTTGTTCATTCTGTCTGTCTGTCTGTCCGTTAGCACGATAACTGCCGTAAAAATGACTTTATCAAAATGGAATTTTAGTATGTTTTTCAGACGGTCTATGGGACCTATGGGAATATAAATAAATAATATCACCCAATTAGATTTTTATTGAATCCGGGTTGAAAAAATGAAATACATTGAACCCTATGGGACCTAATTTTTTAAACATTTTTTATTTAAACATATATTCACAAATTGCTTCGAAATTTTTAGGAAATATTCACATTATCCCATAAAATATATAAAAAAAATTCAGTAAAATATATTAAGTAGTTTTTTAATTAAAAATTATTTAATATAGGGAAAAAACAAATTCAATGAAATTCTGACTTTTGGGATATCCTCCAGAAAGAAAAATATATATATTATATAATAAATATATTTTCAAAAGATTTATCATTTTGTATATGAGAGAGGCTTCACATTTTAAAATAAATTTAGTAGGTAACAATTTTTCAATTTTATTTTTTTAATTTTATATAACTATTCATAATATACTTATTTGATGGCATTTGTAATACACTTTCCTACGTCCTAGAGAGTTAAAATTTGGTACACAGCCTAAATTTGTTGAACATTTTATTTTACAAAAATTTGGTGGATCTTTAAATATAGATCCTACATTTTTTTTTCGAAATGGCCTGCAAATAATCCCCGTTCACTTCTATAATTCATTGTTGTAATATTGTTAAAAATTCTGATGTGGGCAGCACATGTCTTTCCCTGCAGACTCATAATTATCTCTTTATTTCTTCAAAAATAATTTGAGTTTATCTGCACAAAATAACAGCCATAAGTATTTTAAATGACATTGAATGTGCACGTTAAACTTAAATTTGGTTCTCATTTGATAGCTAGACTTATTGTCAAAGGTGGCGTAGAGAAAATGCGAAAAAACTAGAATATATCAAGAACGGCTAGTCCTAGAGTAATGGGGTTAGTCTTATTCATTTTATTGTCAAAAATCACGTATAAAATAGGAATTTAATTGATATAATTGAGCTCACGTAGTCTTTTATTTTCATATTTAACGATTTTTGCGGGCCATTTCGCAAAAATAGCCCGTTCCCTTTTCCCGAATCGTACAAGAATAACCTACAAACGATTTATATACCAATTTTTCTTAATTTGGTATATAAATCACTTATAGGTTATTGAAATATTATACACCAACTTTTATTAAATTTGTTCCATTAGTTTTTAGCTAGAGTGGATAAAGGCAATTTCTGCCGGCCATTTCGCAAAGAAGCCAGATACTTTTATTACAAATCGTACTATAATCTAATGAACATCATGATTTCCCACAAAAAACTTACCTACCAAATTTTATGAAATTCGGTCCATTTGTTTTTCAGTTAGAGTGGATGTAATATCTTCACAGACACATAGAGACATGCACAGATACACCCTTACACACACAGACGTCTTCCTACAAATATTTTTTTCGTGTTCTAGAAGTCCCAGAACGTGTAGATCCTTCGAAAATTCGAGTTCCGATCTTCGGCACGATTCCAATACTTTGAATACATACACACACACACACATATATTGTCTGTGTATTATCTGTGTATCTAAATTCCGTGCCTATGAAATTACAATAGTTGTGATTTTAAATAATCGCTAAACTTTTATTATTTCTTTAACGGAGCCTAATTTTAACTTATGCGGAATGCAAATATCTCAAGCGATTCTAAGGTGAGTTACATAAGAATTGCTGAGTTTTTTTCACACAAAATTATTTAGCTCTGGAGTCTGGAATACAAGTTAAAGAAATATTCATTAATTTTGCATAGACAATCAGATGATTTATATTTCGATACCGTTTTAAATATTTAAGTATAATAAATTACTGTAGTACTGTGATAATATAAAAGATATCACCACTGGATATATCACATTTTAGAAATTTTTTAAGTGATATTGCATTTCAGTTGGAAAGTATTTCATAATCAATGCTTATGCATGATTGATCTTTCTTGTTATTTCCTTTTGCGATGTTAGAAATAATTCTGTCGATGCAAAAATTTTGTCATGCTATTGTTTTAAGGAAGGATTTTTTATTGAAATACCTATTTCGCTGGATTTGCTATAGATCGAGTTCAGATGGTGACTGATTTGGATGCACCATCAAATTCCTGTAGACAATAGGGGTTCAATATAAGAATGTGCATTTCGGGTTCAATTTGTTTTTAAAAACATCAATTAATAAGGGTTGGATACAGATAGAGCTTAAATGAGATTTGCATGCAGTTAGCATTAAATTCCTGATGACGTAGTAGAAGGATTCGCGATATATTTCCGGTTTACCAAGATTCTTTTCAGATAAAGCTCAAATGGTGACTGATGTGTATTTAGCAAGACATTTCGGACATGGTATGGGGTTCATTAATAAATCCGATTTACAGTTCTGGAGATTTAATTTTCTGTTTTCCTGCAAGTGCACATAATTGTATATGGATATAACTTGTGACTTTCACAAAAATGAACTGCACTATATGATGTCTCCATAATTTCGGAGTGACTTATTCTATGGATGTAACGAAATATTTTATTTTTAGCAGTTTTTGTACACATGGAGTGGTTTATTAGTAGAGCTTGTATTTCGAATTTGACACACATTCTACCGTTCGATTTTAAGACTATATATATATATATATATATATATATAAGCATTTTAAACATTTATTTTATGATTTGCTTCTTTCACGTACAAATTTCTTAAATTACCACCTTCTCCATTCACCAAATCCACATACTAAAATAGCTTACTGTGTAATTTCTTTAAAACACCCTATTCTTAATTCTCTTAACTTCAATAATTTATTTGCAAAACATCAGTACTTGTTACCCGTAAATGAAATCAAAATACAAAAATCCTTCAAATATAATTTAACAATTGGTAGAACTATTTACAATTACAATGAAGTTTCCTGGACATTAAACTCCAATGACCTTACATCATGTGTATGCAACAATAAAAATCTTGCCCCTTATGTCAACTCCTCTCATGGACACATTAGTACTGGGGATCTGAAGTATAGTTCAGAATGATATACTTAGGGATATTATGAATAAAGGGTCTAACGTTCGCATTACATTCTGCTATCACCCTAAACAACTTCTTCAGTCTATATCATTTGATTCTGATAAATTCATATATCAACTTGCTTGTTTACATTCCATTCCTATTGAAGCATTCCATCTATGGAAGTATACTACCTTACATCTACTTAAAAATGTTATATATTATATATATAAACATTAAAATAACGAAGCCTAGGTATCCTTATAAACAACTCCTATCTGCTATTAAAGAACTACAACAACATTTTGTCATTACCTATGTAGATAAAGCTTCTAATAATTATGCCATCAGTTGTAAAAAATATTATGTTTCTCTGTTGCAGAATTACTTAAAAGTTAATCAAATTTTTAAACCCATTAATAATCAGTCTATCAAAATCAAAACTAAAATGCTAAAATTATATGCACAATTAAATATTAATTGTAAGTTTATTAAATTTCCTTATGTTACTTTGGTTCCTAAATTCCATAAATTACCTCTCAGTTTTAGAACAGTCACTTGTGGACATAATACCTTTACCACTACAGCTAGTAAGTACTTTCTTAACTGTGTAAATAGAATTAATGAATCTCTTAAATTTTGGAATACAGGATATTTCATTTTGAACAATAGTTTTGATTTAGTAAATCACCTTAGCAAGCTTCCACAAAATCTTGGTTTCCATACCTTTGATTTTAAGGACCTATTTAATAATATTGTCATTCAAAATTTATATAAAGTTATTATCTCTCTTTATCATGACTATCTATCTTCCAATAATGTTGCATTTAATGTCAAAAACTTTTCTATGCTCTTGCACTTTGTGTTATACAACATATATTATCCAAGGTGAAAACATTTATTTACAAACATCTGGTGTACCACAAGGTGGCTGTAGTAGTGGTATACTCGCTAGCTTATATCTTTATTATTATGAATGTCATTTTAACTCTAATTCATATATTATATATAGATATGTTGACGACTTAATTTGTATTATCATTGATGATTCCTATCCCATTAATATTGATTTTTACCCATCTAACCTAGAATTAATTCCTAATGAGCCTAGCGTTAGTCAAACTGTAAATTATTTAGACCTAAATTTAGATACCCTCAATAATCATGTAATCACCAATCTATATGATAAAAAATATTCTTACAACTTCACTATCATAAAGCTGCTATCATATCAATCTTGTAATTCTATTAAATTGTTTAGAAACATCATTTTAAACCAGTTATTTCTAATACATCGACTTTCTGATCCTCGGTTTCACTTTCTCCACATCAATAATCTTAAACGCATTTGTCAAAATTACCAATATCCGGAAGTATTTGTAAATAATTTTATTAATAATTTCAATTATACCAAGTAATAATTTCACACATGCATTATTTATCTTTGATTGGATAACTCAATTTTGAGAATCCACACATTCTTATCACCTAACTTACCACTTGGCCTGAGTCTAATACTCTTTACTATTTTCGAATGACTGTTTTCCACTTGTCCTGAGTCCTATACTGTTTACTATTTTAGAAAGTCTCCATACATATTATGTATCGTTCAAATGTATTCATTCCGGTGCCCAATCGCATTGACGAAGTGAGATGAAATGCTCAGTCGCTTGTTCAACTTACACGTGGTAACAATGCTTGTGAGTTCATATTTCTGTTCGAGGAGGTATTATTTTTCTGATTTGTAATCCACTAGCCAGTAGACAGTTCCAATGATGTCTATAGTTATTTACTATCGCCATTGTCAGAAACTGGCTATTCCATTGGGTATAATTCGAATTGTATGGCTGTCCTGATGAGAATGCAATTTCGAACTTACCGCCATTTTTTGTGTAGTTTCAATTGATTGTTCTCTATGTCTTAATCTTATATGTTGAGCTAATTTTTATTGCCTTTTCTCATTTTTGCAGTGGTTTCTTTTTATTCTTATTTATATTTATATACTTTTAATTGTGAATTTTGTATCCTATTATTCTTCTCATCCCCCTTTCCATTGTAGTGATAAGTTACCTTCTATCTTTATCCTTAGTCTTGGTATATAGTTACTCATTTGTAACAAATATGCTAGAGATGGTTTTATTTGTACATACGTTAGTTTATGCATAATTTTCGATTAAAATCTTTCAATTTTTATTTATATATATATATATATATATATATATATATATATATATATATATATATATATATATATATATATATATATATATATATAGTTATGTAGGCTATATAAAATGTTTTATGAGCTAAATATTTAATCTAAAGGATAATGAAATTTGAAATGCTCTATTCAGACATATAAATGAGTAAAATAGTAAATCAGATAATTATATCAGTATATAAGGATTCTACAAATATTTGGAGTACCGAGATCTTTAGATACCAATTTCATTCATTGTCGTTGACACCACCGAAATAAAAGTGCCTTTTAGAAATGCCATTTATCTTCTTTATCGCCTTATGCTTCTTCATACAGAGATACCTTTGATTATTTTAGATTCCATGAAGATAGATTAACGT
Organism: Amaurobius ferox; assembly: GCA_951213105.1. Lineage (NCBI taxonomy): Eukaryota > Metazoa > Arthropoda > Arachnida > Araneae > Amaurobiidae > Amaurobius > Amaurobius ferox. Next base: position 68,383,544 of record OX578137.1, on the reverse strand, counting down.
TCTTTGGTGTATTTTTCGGTGAAGTGGTGTAATGTAAATAAATAGTGTTGCATGTGACACATAAAACTACTTGGAACGGGATGGATGATCGCTTTTATAGAATTACGTTCGAAAGTTCGTAAATCAGCAGCGTTGCTGCATTTTTCTAAAACGGCATAATAATGCATTTAAAACATTACTGAGATTCCTTTATATTTTGTCATATTTATCGTTTATTTTATTTAATAATCTTGAACCTTAACTAGCTGATATTTCACGATAAAATAATATATTCGTAAATATATCATAAAAACAACTATAGACTCTCCAACCAATTTCAAGGACACGAGATAGCTTTGGTCTTCTGATAAGAGCAAAGGACACTAAGATATATATACACTATAAGGACAATAAGAGCAAAGGACACCAAAAATGGCTTTTCGTCAGAAAAATTAGAAAAATAAATTAAGACATATTACTTTTCTTCTATCTAACCCTCAGCCACCTACACTATGCTATGTCAGTATTCTATGTCAGCCATATACGCTATTATATGTGATTTCATTATGTGTGGTTATGTTCCTTGTTAGTCTTGAAGAAGAAGGCTGTTTTGCGCTTTTAAAATCGGTTGTCAGTTTATAATTTTTTATGATACATTTTCGTAGATTTAATTTCATCATATTATTATTGCAGCAGATTTTTGAGCGTTTTATTTAACTTTTATTTGTTTTGAAATATTATAAATTATTTTATTACATATATTTTGTTGTGGGCGGATAGCACTTCTCGAGATTTAGAATAAAGTAATTTTAATACACACAATTTGCTATTTTGTATTTAAGTTAAATATAAACATATATCATTTTCGTTTCGGAAAACATATATTTAAGTTAATATGTAACATGAAAAATGTTGCTTAATTGTATCATTACATAATTTAGAGCAGTTCCGTTTTTACATACTGCTGTTTGATTGTTTTTATAAGATTTAAGTTTGGACTTCTTCCGAAATAAATAATACACTCAACAGCTTCAAATATGTTTGGTTAAAAAGTACTTTTCACCTTAACTACGTGTGCGCTCTTTTTTATATGTACTAATTTAAGACTATCAACTATTGTATTAACTATTGTCAGCCAAGTCTGCTGTAGCATTTCTACATCAGCTCTCATGACGCTTACAATAAAATTTTATTTCAGTTTTTTAACTTTGCTAACCGTCGCTCGATACACGCTATTCTTTGCTAATATCCATAAAACGATATGTTGAGTAAAAATCTTTGTGAGATAATCTTTTGTAACATGAAAAATGTTGCTTAATAGTATCATTACATAATTTAGAGCAGTTCCGTTTTTACATACTGTTGTTTGATTGTTTTTATAGTATTTCAGTTTGGACTTCTTCCGAAATAAATAATACACTCAACAGCTTCAAATATGTTTGGTTAAAAAGTATTTTTCACCTTAATAAACGTCTACGTGTGCGCTCTTTTTTATATGTACTAATTTAAGACTATCAACTATTGTCAGCCAAGTCTGCTGTAGCATTTCTACATCAGCTCTCATGACGCTTACAATAAAATTTTATTTCAGTTTTTTAACGTTGCTAACCTTCGCTCGATACACGCTATTCTTTGCATATATCCATAAAAATATATGTTGAGTAAAAATCTTTGTGAGATATTCTTTTGTACGCAAAAATCAGCATTATGATATCTTAATTCATTACTATTTACTAAAGATTGAAATTATAAGGATGAATTCTGGACATCCAGCATTATTCGTAATAATGAGGAGAATCATATATTTTTGACAAAAAAAAAATATTTTTTTGAGTTTGTTGACTAAAATGTTTGGAAAATGTTTGGAAATTGTTAAAAAAAAAACATTATTTTGTTACTTTCAACGTTCATGTCCTTTGTAAATTTTAGCATTTTAATGAAACAGTCTTGTTACTTAAATGCTACTCAAATGAAAATTTTAACTGTCTACTGTAACACAATATTTGTATTACATGTTGCCACCCCAATTACAAATGCCAACCAAAATAATGAACTATCTAAATGCTGCAGAGGGAGCCAATCACAACAAATGCATATATAAACAGTGGTCATCCCCGTCTGAAGCGTGTCTTACATGCGGTGATCTGCATTTCTGTGACAGATATATGTGCAGTGGATCAAAGCAACATTTCCACAGTGGCCGCAATGTGTACACATATGTGTTCAGTGCGACGTTTACCGTGTGTTGAAGTTTTCTCTCTGCAAGGGGGGATATCATGTAACACAATATTTGTATTACATGTTGCCACCCCAATTACAAATGCCAACCAAAATAATGAACTATCTAAATGCTGCAGAGGGAGCCAATCACAACAAATGCATATATAAACAGTGGTCATCCCCGTCTGCAGCAACAGCGAATGGTAGATGTGGTAGGGAATGAATGGGGGAAAGAAAAAGCGCCCCAATGCCGTATTAAAAAAAAACTCCAGTGGACTTAAAACTTTCGAACGAGTCTGCATCATGTTTTCGTGGGTTTGTGAAAATTGTCTATAGAATGTGAGCAACAAAATGGTAGCGAGTGCAGTTAGATGTGTAACGATTTTCCTACATCATTGAAATAGCACGAATATGCACGTAACACAAAGAGAAAAGGTAACCAACTTTCAATTGTCACTATTAGCACGGAAGGCGCACCTATAACGATTATTAAATTAATTGACTACCAGTTCGTATGAGTAGACCATATGAACGAGTTCGTAATATTGAACTATAAGAACTATTCTTTATCGATTGTTTAAAGGAAACTGTTTTTAAGAAATTTAAGTCAAAGTTATTATGTGTGTAAATATATATATATTAATGTAATATTGTTAGTATTATGTGTCTTTTAATAATTGATTTAATTATAGCATAGTTACTCCAGATACAATAGATATCTATTAAGTAAAATATTAAAATAAATTGAGCAATTAAGCATGTGTATTTCTTTATGTTTTGTGTGTTCGTATTCCGAGCTTGAGAACCGGGAGCTTACATGCTCCACCCTTAGTGGCGGCATCATAGGTAAGTCCTTTACTGGTAATTTTTGATAAGGACAATTTTACCTCATGACATGATGTCGCCGCGCGAATTGGTGCCGTATGTGGTCAAGCTCGGAGAGAATTATAATGTTAATAAGAGAAAGTAAAAATATAAATAAAAGACAAAATTAAGTTTAATAATGAGTTTGAATATAATAGTGAATTTAATAATGAATTCAATAATGAGATGTAACTCAGTATAATGATAGGAAAATGCATGAAAATGATAATTTAAATATGTATTGTATTATTGTGTATATATGTGTGTATTAGTATAGATATTTAGTATATAGTCAGAAGTGTACAGTGTATTAAATCATGGCGCCGAATAAAACTAGGCAATCAAATAAAAGAGCGAGGCAAGATCCTCCGATTAACAATATGCAGCAGGAGGTAAATGTAAATAGCAGTATAACAGATAATTCGGCTGTAGCAAATAACGCGGTCCATGTACAGATGCCCTCAAATCAAGCACAGCAAAATACTTCGTTGCCAATTATGCAAATGTTGCCATCATTTGATGGGCAAAAGGAAAATAATGTAAATTTCTTTATCATACAATTTAAGGAAATAGCGGATTTAACATCATGGTCCGAACAAGAGAAAATTATAATTGCCAAATCAAGATTAAAGGGAAAGGCTCAACAATTTCTAGCAGAAAATATTGCTCTGCAAAAGGAAAAATCATATGAAAAATTCATGGAGTTATTAAAAAACAAATTTGAAAGGAAACAAACATTAGTGCAAAAACACAACAATTTTAACAATCTGAAACATTTACCAAATATGACAATTAAGGAGCTTGCACAAGAAATCGAAAACCAGGCGATAATATTTTTAGAGATAGATGGAACAATTGATGCAAATGTACAAAAAATTATAGAAAAAATTAAACTGACCAAATTTTTACAGATAGTCAGAGAAGATTTAAGAACAGAAATAAAAAAAAATGACCCGAAAACCTTTGACGAAGCAGTGAAAATAGCTGAGGTAATAGAATCCGCATTGGAGGAAGATAATGATTATGTAAATAATATTGAAGTAGAAAATAAAATAATTGAGAATGTGGAAATAAATCATGTAAAAACTGAAAATAATGCAGAAAAGCCGCCACAGAAATTTTGTATAGCGTGCGGTCGCAACAATCACTGGATGTCAGAATGTTTTACGCTGCAAAAAGTACAAAATAATTTAAAAAGGGCATTCACAAATGAAAACAGCAGTCAAGAAACCACCATTTATCAACAAAGACCCACTAATCAAAATAATTATGCACATTATAATAGATCAAATTTCCGAAGAGGTAATTTCATAAATAACCGGGGAATACGGCGGCGTGCAGGAAATAACAACAGACAATTTCAAAGTAATAACAGAAGATCATATCAGAATAATGGACCACATTATGAAAGCAATCATTGGCAATATCAGAATAATGAATATTTAAACTAAGAAAGGGACCTCGAAATAAAAGACAAATAGGAAGTTATAAGGCATCAAATAAGGATTCGAGATCCCATAAAATTGCAAGCAAAATTAATAAGGATGCACAAAATTTAAATGAACAATTACTGAATTCAACGTATGGACAGAGTGACGCACTGCCAATGATCAACGTAAATTTAGAGAACATAAAAACAGTGGCTCTCATAGATAGTGGCGCAAGTGTCAGTTTATTATCAGATAGAATTTTTCAAAAAATCAAAAATAAAATAAAAATTAACTATTTATCTAGACAAGTTAAAATCCAAACCATGACCAAGGAAAACATCCAATTCTCAAAATGCATAAGCTTCAGCTTTAAAATTGAAAACATAAGATGCAAAAATTCATTTTTTATAACTAAACAATTAAACAACACACCTTATGAAATAATTTTAGGATTTGACTTTCTCAAAAATCATCATGCCATAATTGACACAAATAAATTAATATTAAAGTTTGTCAAAGAATCCATATCTATACCATTTCAAGACAAAAATCAGAAAAAAGCACAGGAACCAGAAAATAATTATACAAGAGTTGAACATATTCAATGCTTAAATGCAAGCTTAGCGCATAAAATTAAATTACTCCCTCAAGAAACAAAATCAATAAAATTAAAATTAAATGAAAACTATTTTGAGGATAAGGAAGTATTGTTAAATATTACAAATTCATTAAAAGATTTACACGCCGAGTATTCTTTACATTATGTAAATAATAGAAAATTTATTTCTACTCTTTTAACAAACAAAACAGAAGAAGAAATTCAACTTAATAAAAATATGATTGTCGGAACTGTAACACCGCAATTTGAAATTTTTGAAGAAAAACATAATGAGGATAAAATTTTACAGGTCAATAATATAGAGAGTTTAAATAACCCACAAAAAATGGACATTTCAGCTTTACGAAAAGCGGAATTAACACCGCAAGATTTTAAACTAGATCACTTACAAGAAAATGAAAAACATATATTGCTTAAATTACTTTTACAAAATTATGATGTATTTTCGAAATCATATAAAACGCTGGGAATGACAGAAGAAATAGTACCGGAATTTAATTTACTACACCAATACCCAATTCAATGTAAACCTTATCCCTTGCCAAAAATGTTAAAACCTGTACTCGAAAGTGAAATAAAACAGTTATGTGAAGCAGGAATAATTGAAAAGTCTACCAGTAACTACGCCTTCCCATGCCTACTAATTAAGAAAAAAAATAATTTTAATAATAGTCATACAGATAAAGTACAGAAGTACCGTTTAGCCGTTGATTATAGATTGCTGAATCAGATTACCGAATTACTGCCCATAAATATTGGTAAAATTAGCGACATTCTGCTCAACATCGCAGGCCACAAATTGTACACGGTGATAGACTTAAAATCCGCGTTTTTTCAAATAAAAATCAAACCGGAGGATAGTTTCCGATTAAATATCATAACAAATAATGGCTCGTATAGACCTAATAGATTACCTTTTGGGGCAAAAAACTCATCAGCATATTTTTCTTTATTAATGATGAAATGCTTAGGAGACTTAAAAGATCAGAAAATTGAATTTTATTTAGATGATATTGTAATTGCCGCAAATTCATTCGAGAAAATGTTGGAGAAATTAAAAACGGTATTTTCGAGATTAGGTAAATTTGGTTTAACCATTGACCCTTCAAAATTACAAATGTGTAAAGAGAATATTAAATTTCTAGGATTTAAGATAAGTAAGGAAGGCATAACACCTTCAGATGATAATGTACAAAAAATAACGAATTTCCCTGTGCCAACGACAGTAAAAAAAGTAAAATAATTTTTAGGTTTATGTAATTACTTCAGGCAGATCATACCAAATTTTTCTGAACTATGCAATCCATTAATTGAGTTAACAAAGAAAGATAAGAAATTTATATGGACGGAGAAATGCGAAGAAGCGTTTGTAACATTGCAAAACGCGATTTTATCGAAACCGGTAGTCAGAGCAGCTGATATGTCAAAGCCGTTCTTTTTGTCGACTGACTGTTCAAAAGTAGCCGCGTCAGAAATTTTACTTCAATCAGTGAATGGAAATTTTCATCCTATCGAGTATTATAGCAGGAAACTTTCAGACAGTGAAAAGAAATATCCGAGCATGAAACTAGAATTGCTAGCAATTCACGACGCTATAATACATTTCAAAGATTTTTTATATGGTACGCACTTTACAGTTTTGACCGATTCTAAAGCATTGACACATTTTATACACTTAGAAAATCAAAATTCTGATTTAATCGCAAGATGGTTATTAAATTTACAACAATATTCTTTTGACATAAAATACATTAAAGGACAAGATAATCCCAGTGATTTTATGTCACGACAAATTTTTTCTGAACAAACTAAGACTAAATTAATAAATAATATTATTGCTAATGACAGCGCTATAACAATAGCCAAAATTTTAGAAGAGCAAGCAAAAGATAGAGAGATAAAGAAAATTATTAACGGACTGAATGCAAAATTTAAGCAGCCAAAATATGTAAATAAATACTATAAAGATGTAAATACGGGATTAATTATGATAAAGACTGCTAGATATATCAGAAATCCTATGCAAAACGACAGAATTCTAATACCTCACAGTCTAAAATTTGCAGTTATTGAGTTAGCTCATACACCACATTTTGGAGTAGAAAAAACCTATCAAATTCTGAATAGAAAATATTACTGGAAAGGGGCATGCAGTGATGTAAAGAATTTTTGCGCATCATGTGATGCATGTTTATGTTACAAAAATAAGGCTATAAGACCTATGGCATTACAACGTGTCCCACGTCCATGTAAACAAAATCACACGGTGGCATTAGATATTGTAGGGAAGCTACCGAGAAGTAACGGACAGCACGAGTACATCATAACGATGATAGACCATTACTCGAGATTCCTGGAGGCAGTACCCGTGAGAAATATTACAACTGCGAGTGTATTACAGGTCCTAACGAATTGGATTTCACAAAATGGCGTTCCAATGTGGGTGTTATTAGATAACGCGAGGCAATTTAAAAGCGAAGAATTTAAAAAATTCGCAGAGCAACATGGTATAAAGCTGAAATATACATCAATTTACAAACCCAGCTCAAATGCAATTTTAGAAAGAAGCCACTTGGGAATAAAAAATTCTTTGGCAGCAATGGCTGACCAAACATTTAATTGGCACAAAGTCTTGCCATATGTAAAATTATTTCATAATGCAACACCCAGCGCAAATATAGACCACAGTCCCGATATTTTGTTTCTTACCAGAGATTTGAAATTACCCGGAGAAAATAATCTGGAAATAGCGGACCCTGATGACAGTCCGATTTCAACGCAAACTGAATATGATAATGACGTCAGTGAAGCACTTACTTTAGCGGAAAAAATTAATAGATATACAAAACGAAAACAAATTCAAGCCCAAAGTCGCCAAGAAAGAATTTTCAAAAGAGTGAGAGAAAAAAAATTGGTAAAAGGGCAAATTGTATATTTAAAAAACCTGAGACCCACCACAGCATTACAAAAAAAATTTCAAGGACCATTTCGCATCGTAAAGGTGATCCGTAACAATAATTACGCTATCACGCCCATGTACGATCCAAATAAAAAATGGATAGTTGTTCACGCGAATAAATTATATAAAGCAGAGCCGCGTAAAAAGTATTTACAAAGTAAACAAACACGGCGAACTGTTGACAGAAGTCAATCGCAGGTAAACAAAGAATATAACGCCAATAATCCAAATGAGGGGACTCTTAGACTTTATAATCTGAGGACACGCAAAAAATAGTATTCGAAAGCAAAATAATATATAATAATAAAAATGTAATATGAAAATTTTATGTGCGAAAACGCAAAATATGTTATATTAGTGTAACGGTAATGAAGGCATTAAATGTATAATTTTAAAAATTGAATAATTAAATAAAGGTAGTTTTGTAAAATTAATATGAGGATAATATTTTTGTAAAATAAATATGAGGATTTTGTAAATATGAGGTTAAAACAAAAAATATAGGTAATAAATAAACATTTATGTAGGGAGACATAACTTATGAATAGAACAATAAATATCAGAAAAAATATGTAGAAGTGATAAATAATACATACAATACCCCTCAATGTTCGAAAATAAAATAAACTAAGGTGTTAGAAGAAAGAAGGAGAGAGATAATTAAATGTCACTTACTTGCAATTTGTCTTGCTTGAAAAACAAAAAAATGGAATAACAGTAATGGACATCAAAATTTTATCAAGTATTTCTATAATGGCAGGCATGGAATGGAATTCCTCACGATATCTTTTCTTTTTTTTTCCTTTTCTTGTGCAGGTCTTGAAAAAATAGTATAACATAATTAATAAAATTCAAAATAAAGTCATGGAACATGGTAAAAGCAAGTACAGGATATTCAAAATCATAAAATTATTAATTAATACCTCGTAAAAAGCTGACAGAATAAAAGCAAAATCATAAATAAATAAAAGTGTGAAGTCAAAATAAACACTCACAGCTGATGTAAATAATAATTAGTAAATTAATAAATATATATGGCATAAATAGTTTATACAGACCTTTTACGAAAACACGCAATCTAAAAAACAAAATAAAAGTTAATTACATATATGGATTAATAAAACTTGAATGAGTAGGATTAATTTCCCAGCCTTCACAGTCAGCGTAACAGCTCCATATATGGCCATTGTACGGCGAAAGCTAGTCACCTTCAAAATAAATAGACAGGCTAAAAATAAACATCGGAGAAAATTTCCCCTGCATAGTACGAGAATAATACGAAAAAAATTTCTGTTGTAAGCATACAATCAATGAATCAAAATTTAAAATTATAATTGCAGGCAATTATAGTTATTTAAAAATACCGGCCGGTATATAAAAATAAAATACATTAGGAAAAGACATTGAATTGTATGTAAATGATAAATGATTGAGTATTAGTAAGAAATTAATGCATTAATGAGACATCACAGTAAATAAAAAGAAATAACAGATAAAATTAAATATGAAAGAATTATATTTAAATAAATAAATATGTAAAGTTATGCTGAAACGGGAACATAAAGTCAGTTATATCAATAACATAACAAAAGCATAGTATATGCATAATACTACACATAAAATAATATATCACGCGTTGTTGCAACAAGGGATAAATAAATCCAATGAATTAAGAGTACATGAAATTTAAATCATGGGTAGTTAACAGTCAGATCTGTGTTAAGGTCATAAGATAATAATAATAATAAAAAAAAAATATATATATATATATAAAATTAAATCGAATTAATAACAACATATGTAAAATAAATATATAATATGATACACATAAAATATAACTGTAAGTAAATTCCTTAAAAGGATACACGTAAAACCTCTCACTTCAATGGTGAGCGTAAGCCGTCAAGATCGGACAATACAAAGTCAAAAGCCCGCGCTTGAGAAGAGGATACCGCCAAAGTTGCACGATAACGGTTAAGTCTTTAGCGATACATGCAAAAGGCAGTTAAAATCCCTTTTACGTAAGTTTGCGCTCTGCAAACAATGAAGACACTCATTCAGGGGTCGCCGTTGGGGTCAACAGATTCGCAGTTGGCATGGAAACGCGTTGAGGGGAACAGAGGAAAGCTACGGGTCAAGCGAATTTTTTCTTTTATTCTTTTCTCCCTTCCTCCCGCGCAGTTGTTACACACGAAAGGGCAGTCGAAGAGGAAATTTAAAGTGCGTATTGTGAGATGCACAGTATTTTGGAGTTGCGAAATGAGTATATATATTTGATATTTTAAATGCCGCGATGTAATATGATATAAATATGGGGTTCAAAATAGCCATGATTTATACACACAAAAATATATAATATGTTATTCATTATAACAAATAAGAAATATATACAGCTAAAAAATTGTCGAAAAATTATTTACGTCTGTGAAAATGAGAAATCAAGGTAATGAATTGTGTATAGTTTAATGTAATGTTGTGAACTTGTATATAAATAGAAATGCAAATAACAATTATGATATAGTCTTCATTTGAAGTGTACAATAGACTGTACTAAGCAACATAATGAAAATATAAATATTGAAGTACCGGAACTTTGAAAGTTAAGTCACAGGATGGTGACTCATTCTTCCGTGCTCATGATAATTCCATGTGACAATAAGGTGTCTTCCGTGCTCACGATAATTCCATGTGACAATAAGGTGTCTTCCGTGCTCATGATAATTCCATGTGACAATAAGGTGTCTTCCGTGCTCATGATAATTCCATGTGACAATAAGGTGTCTTCCGTGCTCATGATAATTCCATGTGACAATAAGGTGTCTTCCGTGCTCATGATAATTCCATGTGACGATATAGTGTGCCTTCCGAACAGTGATAATTTCTTCATGTACATCAATATATGTGTTACCAAGTACGATATGGTGTATCTTCCGAACAGTGAGTTCCTTCATTTTAGTGACATGTCGGTTGTAATGCACCGATATATGTAGGTCAATGTTACAATATAGTGTGTCTTACATGCGGTGATCTGCATTTCTGTGACAGATATATGTGCAGTGGATCAAAGCAACATTTCCACAGTGGCCGCAATGTGTACACATATGTGTTCAGTGCGACGTTTACCGTGTGTTGAAGTTTTCTCTCTGCAAGGGGGGATATCATGTAACACAATATTTGTGTTACATGTTGCCACCCCAATTACAAATGCCAACCAAAATAATGAACTATCTAAATGCTGCAGAGGGAGCCAATCACAACAAATGCATATATAAACAGTGGTCATCCCCGTCTGCAGCAACAGCGAATGGTAGATGTGGTAGGGAATGAATGGGGGAAAGAAAAAGCGCCCCAATGCCGTATTAAAAAAAAACTCCAGTGGACTTAAAACTTTCGAACGAGTCAGCATCATGTTTTCGTGGGTTTGTGAAAATTGTCTATAGAATGTGAGCAACAAAATGGTAGCGAGTGCAGTTAGATGTGTAACGGTTTTCCTACATCATTGAAATAGCAAGAATATGCACGTAACACAAAGAGAAAAGGTAACCAACTTTCAATTGTCACTATTAGCACGGAAGGCGCACCTATAACGATTATTAAATTAATTGACTACCAGTTCGTATGAGTAGACCATATGAACGAGTTCGTAATATTGAACTATAAGAACTATTCTTTATCGATTGTTTAAAGGAAACTGTTTTTAGGGAATTTAAGTCAAAGTTATTATGTGTGTAAATATATATATATATTAATGTAATATTGTTAGTATTATGTGTCTTTTAATAATTGATTTAATTATAGCATAGTTACTCCAGATACAATAGATATCTATTAAGTAAAATATTAAAATAAATTGAGCAATTAAGCATGTGTATTTCTTTATGTTTTGTGTGTTCGTATTCCGAGCTTGAGAACCGGGAGCTTACATGCTCCACCCTTAGTGGCGGCATCATAGGTAAGTCCTTTACTGGTAATTTTTGATAAGGACAATTTTACCTCATGACATCTACCTATCTTTACAAAACGTGTACCTAAAACAAAACATGATAGAAGCGATTTGAGGAAAGTGAAAAATTATATTCACACAACCAAAAAATATACACATGCAACGTATTTAAATGACCTACTTTGGAAATTCATTATATTTGAAATATATAAATTGCATATTATTAAAATATCCTTGTTTTAATTAATTTTATCCAAAATCAAAAATATACAATTTAAATCATTTTCTGTGCTATCTGTTCTTAAGAAAATAATAAAAGTAAAAAAAAATAGTATAGGATTTTATAAAATATGTAATGATAAAATTGGCATGGACACGAAAAATAATTGCAGTTTTATTACTTTAAGTATTATGACAGGGGGGGGGAGGGCCGAAAATTCGAATTCGAGTTTTCGACGGGAGAGCACGTTTCAAGCATCCCTGAATACGAATCAGGCGTTTTTGAGATGATGTCTGTGTGTGTGAAAGTTTATGCATGTGTGTATGTTAGTGAGCCTGTGGAGTCGATAACTGACGAAAGAATGGAGCGATTCCAACAAATTTTGGTACAAAAATTACAATCCATGAATACTGAAAGATTATTGTTTTCTTGCGCAATCGGATGTTCAGAAACCCCCCCCCCCCTAAATTTTCGAGTGAAATTTTGAAAAAATCATAAAAAATTAAAAACTTTATTAAAACTTTTAATAAAGTTACGTAATTAGTCATTTTTTATGTAATTTTTCATTAGAAAACGATTGGCATAAATTTTAGAATGCTAGCATGAACCATTCTCGTGATATTGCACATTTTTCAAATAAATTTATCAAAAGTTCCCGTAAATTAAAAAAATATTAACTAATGAGAAACATTTTCACTTTTCATATATAATGCTTTTCATATGTAATGATTTATCATCCAGAAAAGCGTCAAATGTTAATGAATAATCCAATGTTAAAAACACTGTACCATGGATAATGTTAATCATTTATTTACTGTGTAACTTATATGAAATTACTGCATTTATGAATGGAATGTCATGTTCTGCTCACACTACAAGATTTTAAAATGCTATCCTATTTTCGAAATAGACTAGATATACAGGGTGATCCAAAAGTCCTTGACACATTTTAAAATTGAACATAAACTCAAGTAATTGCCGTACGATAGTGAGGTTTGGACTAAAATCCTTTTCACGTTGAAACGTTCCCCAAATAAAAAATTTAGTTCCAAACTTTGCTACTTATTCAAATGTTTGTATGTCTGCGTTTTTTCTCAGATCCGTTTTGACACTGTCACTAAGAAGTACTAAATCCATCCTTACAGTTCAGCTTTTATGCTTTTTTTGGTATTTATTTTTAGGTACAGCGCCGCCATCTATGAGCAAAGATTGCAACTAATTTTTTTTATTTGCCTAACCAAAAATTTTAAACGTGGAAAGCATTTCAGTCTTAACCTCACTATCGTACGGCAATTACTTGAGTTTATATTGAATTTTAAAATGTGTCAAGGACTTTTGGATCACCATGTATACTACGGATAACGCCGGATAGTTTAAAATATTCGACACGAAACTCAAATAAATATACAGTTTCTATCTGACTCAAAACATATATATATATATATTTCGCACATATGTTACAATATAACACGATTTCTTTATAAGCACCATAGACATGTTCCAACTGAGCATTCCCCCTGCAATATTTATCATAAAAGAAGTCTTCTATTTCCCTTCAATTCTCAGCGCTTCCTTCAATCGATGCATCTAGTGTGAAAATAAACAAGACGCTTCAGTATATATTTTTTTCGTCTTATCTATTTGGAACTGGAAGATATTCAAATGCAAATAATGCGCTTGACGTGAAAAGCATAAAAACTAAAAAATCGAATATTAAAATAATGTGAAACATACTTTGTTTTTCGTTAGTTACAGATGGTGTAAATACAACTTTCGAATACCAAGATGGTTTCCCTTTCACGATAGTAATCACTAATGGTTTGAGGATTGTATTTGAAATTCTTGTTTTCTCTAATACAATTTATAATTCCTATTTATGTATTTTGAGGAAAGAAAAGAATAGATTTTTAAAGATGTGGCTGTCATTTTGAAATATGTGATATACATGCATTGAAGCATATGTCGTCATTGAGTCTCAAGGACCGTTAATCATTTTAGATAACGCACATACGCATAGGTGTTATTATACGTTTATTTTATGGATGTTGTGTAGATTCCACTTCGACAATAAGAACTTGAAATTTCGTCTGAGTAGCTCAACGGAGCTTTGGCTGGCCAGTTCGAAGATCCAGGGTCAATTTCCCGTTGGAGTCGCAAGGACTTTACAATGCCGCACGAACAAATTAACCCAGTAGTTTAGTGCAAAAGCATCTGGAGTCTAGTCTGTGGTAAAAATAGCAGGATATGTACAATCAAATTGTCAATTGCACACCAATCTGACATTAGAGAGTGGTGAATTCAGAGTTCATTTCGACAATAAGAGCTTACAATTTCATTCCAGTAACTCAATGGTAAAGCGTCGGTTTCCCAGTGCGATGTTCTAGGGTTCGATTCCCGTTTGGTGCACTAAGGTGCTTTACTGTTGCTATTTATCGGTCAAGAGATAGAATGCAATTATTGTAGTATTACTTTTAATAATTATCCCGTATTTAATGTGATGCTAGGAATAATCACTAACATTAATGTATTGCTAGATATTCCATCTGCTCTTCGCACAATTTTAATGGCCAGTGGTCATTAAATTAAACAATTAAATAAATAGGTTAGCAGTTTCTCAGATAATTAAAAACTCTTCTAAATTTTAAAATAAAAATGACGCACATTTTATAAAGACATGTTAAATGGGAAAATACGTTGTGTCTCATCTCCTCACGTGATATAGTGATTGGATTATTTTCTTTTTCCGATTGGCAACAAAAAGGATGTGTTTTTATTACTTTTAGGCAAAATGGTGTAAGATTTTGAAAATCCCTTTGTATCTTCACTCCGCATTCAAATTTTCGAATATTTTTTTTTCTTTAACCTTGAGCCTGAGAATTGAATGAGGTCTAAACCGAAGGTCTGACTTAAGCGGGAGTGATCGATCCTAATAAAAAGTGTTTTTGAGCTTTTAATTACTTTCTGAATGGACAGAACTAATATGAATTTTCAAATTATTAAATTTTTTCGAAGCTGAGACCCATCGAATGAGATCACAACCGATATTCTGGCACGTATGAAAGCGTTCGATATTTTTGAAATGTGGTTTTGAGCTTTTTGATTATCTCTTCCTACCGTCACCCCTAATTCGAATTTTAAAAATTTTAATTCTTTTCCTAGTTTTCGAAGCTAAAAACAATTGAATGACACCAATACCAACATTCTAGCTGTAAGTGAATATTGATACATCATCCTCTTACTCAGTCACTCAGCCAATCAGTCAGTTCAATGCATAGTATATAGATATTACCTACATCCCGCAACTTCAAAGCAATCTAAACAGAAGATCAATACAATAAATATATAACATTTCTACTTTTCTAACAATACATGGTAATGTATAGAGGCAGTATTGGAAGCATATTAACCGGTGTTTAAATTATTGAAGCATATTAACCGGCATATTAACCGGATCTACACGTTAAAAAACTATTTTTAGCGTGATGTCTTGGTGTGTGTCTGTCGGTCTGTGCAATGTATGTATACACCATAGCTCAAAAACTGATTAATCATATTTCATAAAATTTGGTAGATATGTAACTTGTAATCATATGTATCCATTGTAGCTGATAAACTAATTTAGTAAATTTCACAATATTTGATAGATATTGAGTCACTTGTGGATAAACGTCTTGCTGTTTAGATTTTAGAATGATTTCAGTAAAAAAAAAGAAACTTGACATCTTTTGATAAAAGACCCGCAAATATTATTAAAATCTAAATTTAAAATTACCGGAATCCAATCGAAATTTAAGTATAAAATTTATAAATTAAATGCTTGTTTCATACATAATGTTTAACGAAAAAGAGTCAGATCAACCAAATTAATCTCTACATCTAAAGGTTTACACGGCATTTCAGTTTCATTGGATTTTTGTAACGTCTCCTTTTAAAAATACATCCAGTCGTTCGATTGACTGAATTGACTAAAAATTTATTTAAAATTGCAAATTCAGTGAATTTTAAATTTGCATCACTGTTATTTTACACAATTAATTTTAATGTAATGAGTTATGAAAGAAAAATAGCATGGAAAGATTTGTCTGATTCTGTAAGGAAAAGTATACGGTTCTATCAATATGGCTGTGACATTTTAAACACCCTCACGTAGTTGCCCCTAATATTGCCAATAATTTCAATAATATAATTGAACCTTAATACAATAATCATGCTTATTACAATAATATTTATTATGTGCAAATTTTATTTTATTTTGTTTTTAACACTTTACAACAAAGTTGAAAAGTGTTTATGACTTTGTTCATTCTGTCTGTCTGTCTGTCCGTTAGCACGATAACTGCCGTAAAAATGACTTAATCAAAATGAAATTTTAGTATGTTGTTCAGACGGTCTGTAGGACCTATGGGAATATAAATAAATAATATCACCCAATTAGTTTTGGATTGGACCCGGATTGAAAAAATGAAATACATTGAACCCTATGGGACCTAATTTTTCAAACATTTTTTAAGCGGGTTTAAAATTCACAAATTGCTTCGAAAATTTTAGGTAATATTTAAATTATTTCATAAAAAATATAAAAAAAAATTCAGCAAAATATGTTCAGTAGTTTTTTTAAATAAAAATTAAAATAATAATTACACCTCTTATATGAAGCGATCACGTGACCATGATATGAAACGATCACGTCACCAACTTCAAAATATAATACGGCATCCATCTTGTCTCAAAATCGTCATTTTTAAAGTTCTTTTTAATTCATATTGTGTGCTGTATTCGTCGTAAAACCTCTTTATTTTCGCTTAAATTCTGTGCATCTACATACTGAAACAACGCAATTACAATATATTTGAGTTTAAATGAGCATCCAACTTTGATTATTTCTCTAACGAAGCCTATTTTTCACTTATGTGAAATGTAATCGGCAAAATATGTAGGATGAGTTGTATAGGAATTGCTGTATTTTTTTAACGCAAAGGAATTTAGCTCATGGAGTCTGCATAGCTGATATGAAAGAAATATTCATTGACTTTACCGAGAGAAGGACGATTTTTTGCGATGAAGTTTTAAGCATAGAGTTAAATTACTTATAGCTCCATGGTCTTAATTTTTAAATAAAATAAATTATTATAGTATTGTGATGAATGATATGAATGGGAAATTATTTATGAATGAAATGCTGCTTTTTTAGAGAGAGCCAGGCGTGTTATTTTTTCTATGACGTCATTTGAATGAATTTCAGCTGTTTTCGATGAAGTTTTTAAATTTCGATGAAGTTTATCGTGGTATGATGATAATTCTAAAATTGTTACCGAGTAATATATCACATTTTAGAGATGTTTAAGCCAGGCAATTTATATTTCAATGCCGTCATTTGAATGAAGTTCATTTTTTTCGATGATTGTTTAAGTTTTCAAATATAATAAATCAATGTAGTACTGTGAGAAGTTTTAAAATATTACCGAGGAATGTATTGCATTTTAGATATGTTTAAATAAAATTGCATTGAAGTTGGAAAGTGTTTCATAATCAATGCTTTAAGCATGATTGATCTTTCTTGTTTTATTTTACTTTATTACCCATTTAAGATGTAACAAAATTCTTTTGACACAAATAATTTCGACTTCAAATATCTTGCTTAATTTCGCTGAAAGTTGGAGAGAAACATTCGTTTTTCTCATTATCGTATTTATTTCTGACCTGATTAGTATTTTTCTGTCATCGGGGATCAGTCCGTGCATTTTGTAGGATATAAAAGAATCTGATTCTCACCCAGAAAGTATAGAAAGGGTGTGGTGAAGAATAGGTAATGAGAGGAAGATGGAAGAGACTGCCTAGTTTCAAAGTTACCGCTAATGAATCAATTATACATGTAGCATTCAGTTCAATTGACAGAATATAAATACAATGGTGGTAATACCGCAATAGCAAAATTCTGATGGGGATAGGAGATCATTTCCGCTACTAATGTTGACATTATAGGCTTTAATTTTGGTTTTGGAACACATGGAATAACTCAAAATATGGATACTTAAAATAATATTAAACGTACACTTCTAAAATAAAGCAACTCTGCATTTGGTGATTTCAAACAATTTGAAACAACACTAAATATTTTTTCACAGGAAGCGACTTCGCTGATACTACAGTAGCTGTGAATAACATCTTTGTGTACCAAGCTAGTCGCTACTACTAAATCCAAGTAGCAGCTGCAAATTATCGCAGTGATTACATTGAACATGTTTAATTTTACTAGCTAAGAGCACGTTACTACTGAGGTCACCTGACTTAGCCTGGAACAAGCACTTGAAGCGACTCGTGTCACAACGTATTCACTTCGTAACCACTGTAGAATCTACTAGTTTACTTCGACTATGCCGAAGTCTGCCGCTACTAAAGTCTAATCTACTTCGGCTATGCCGAAGTCTGTCACTACTAGAATTTAATTCGACTATGTTGTGTGTCCAGGTTTTGGGTGTTTTTTCGTAACTGACTTATTCGCAATGAAACAGTAAAAAATAGTGGCTACGTATGACAAGCTAATAGTGAGTAATTGATGTGGTTTGTTAGTAGATGCTATTAGTAGCGGCAAGTGAAGTCAACTCTGTCACATATGTTAATTACAATAAAGTGTCAACGTTCTTATAACGACCATAAAATATAATTTGAAAACTTATGTAAATTAAGAATTGCATTTTTAATTATATTTTGTAAAATACTCATTGTAACAAATTTTTCTTACACTTTCAGAAAAGTTTCTACCCTCTTATTCAATGTCTTAGAATTATTTTATTGAAACGTTCTACCAAATGACTCCGAAAAATTTAATCACTATTAAAACTGGCATCATTTTACCTAATAACCTTAACATTACCATTCCACAAACTAATTGACGCTTCCCTGTCACTTACAATAAACCTTGGTTTTCCATGAGATAAGAAATAACCTGATCTGTATCTATAAAAAATAATAAACAATGACTCTGAACTTGAGAATCAATTAAATACACATATAATATGCAATTATTTTAATATATAACCTGTAAGAGTTACGGTGATAATATAACCCAAAAATAATTTTATATTGCTAAATAATAGATTCCGAAACATAAGATCACACTGGTGTACGGAATGAAGTGATAGTTTTGCAATTGGTCGAATTATATTAAATAAAACATTGCGTACAGTAGAATATAGCGCTGAAAATAATAATCTCATTAGAAATAGTATAAAATCTTGATTTTTTTAAAATTTAATAATGAAGAAAGTCAGTAACTTGAAAACGCTCTTACTCTATTATAGCACATATGTCACATAGTTGTTGCTTGCATGCGCAATGGGAGTCTAAGGGCATCTTGTTGCAGAAATAATCTTTATCATAAAACAACGAACAACTCTATTTAAGAGTGATATTAAATTTTTCCAAATACGACACTCCTTTATATGCCGTGATAAAACTTTAAATTAGCATGTGTTTTGGCTACAACATTATGTAGATAACATTAATTTCTAGACAATCAATAACAAAATCAGTCATATAAGAATGCACTCTGTCCTGCATACTCTGCAATTATGATCTAAAGAATGCCACAAATTATTTATTACTGCTAAATTATTCTTTTTGCATATTACTGGTAACCTAAATATGAAATTTGCTGCAGGTAAGTACCGGAATACAGAACCAGTGCATCTCGAGATCCCTGTTCTAATCTCCATAATGGCATAATAAGCAGTAACACGTCATACAATTCATACAATTGCATATGCAACACTATAGTAGCTACATTATCACTTCATCCAATTGCATATGCAACACTAGTAGCTATAATATCATTTTAACCAATTGCATATGTAATACAAGTAGCTGTATTAGCACTTTATCCAATTACATATACAACACTAGTAGCTACTGTAGCACGCCACACATTACATATCTCATCAATATTCCTTCTCCTCAATTACTCTACTGTTTCCTGTCTATTACATTTCGATCACTTCTATCCAAACAATGTTATTTTATATTTCCGAGTATACTGTTTCGCTAACAAACCAAAACCAATTAAGGATCAGAGAAGTTGTTGAATCCTATATATATATTTTTGAACTAGTTCCCTTAAGATAAAACTATTCGAATGGGTGAGAACATAAAAACTATCCATATGAAAAGGAATGGATCACCCGATCGCACAGCAGCTTTGAGATCAATAAACCATCATATCCATATTCGCTCATTCCTATAATATGGATGGATGTTAACGTTTATTTTATCATACGGGGAGGAGTAAAAGATCGTTACGACTAGGATCCCGCTTGCGTTGCATGATATCAGAATCTTTGGATTGGTTTTAAGCTTCTTGGCATTCCTCAACTTCCGCTAAATCTTTATAAAAATTTGATGCCGTCACGGCAGAAAGATTGAATTTGTTTGTCTCCATAGAAATTTGCGAAATTGCAGCCGATAAATTGTTTTTACCATTACTTCAGGTATCGTTAACTAATTTCATGCTAAAGAATGCTAAGAAACATCATATTTCTACATTTATGATAACAGCTGCAATGGGAATGCCAGAATGGTACCTTAAAGCGGTGTGTGTAAGTATAATAAATGCTACTTAGAAATCTTAAATCACACAAGAACAGAACATTTATTCATTGATATTTGTCCAAGGAACTGCGATGTATGAATAAAAATAATCCAATTCTTCTGTCGTAAAAAGTGCATTATATAATTAGTTTTCGTGTTTCTTGCGGTGCTTGTTCTTGAATCTACTATATACTGACTGCTTCATACAAACTCTTAGTTTATCATCTGCTGACATTATGAATATTATAACATTTATTGCCACATGTAAGTGATATCTTCCCGATAATCGCAACCAAATTATATTATATTTCAATATTAGGAAAATAATAATTTAAAATTACCCATGTAAAATATCATTTTAAATGCATAATATAAGAATTCATTAATATCAGTTTCTGCAATCGATTTCAAATAATAGTGTTTATTATAAAGAATGAAATATTACGTTTTACTAATAAAATTGTAAGGTGTTGTGCTACTAGTGTTTTATTTTCCGCATATTGTTTTTAGAATGTTCTCAATAATCAGATTACTGGCAAAATAATGTGAAGAATAAATCATTTTTATAATGTATTTAAACATCTGTAAAAGTTTCTTACTGGATATTTGACACAAAATTTCCAATGTACATTGCTCAGCTTAATTTGCTTTGAAAATCTTAAATAAACGTTATTTTACCTCATTATCTTATGCATCCTGGAACTAATTAGCATTCCCCTGTTGCCCAACATCTCTCAATCTAAGCTTTTTATCACTCAAGAAAAAGAGCGAATTCTCATTCATAAATAAAGTAAAGGGTGTGGTGACATACAAGTAATGGGGAACGGAAAGTACATCCAGGATAATAAATGCTGTTTGGTTCGGTAATCAGAAGAAAATATGCTATTTTGTTATAAAAATTCGATGCAAATTCATTAAATCAATATGAAAAAAATCTGCTGTGGGCAGCACATGACTTTCCTTATATAATGCAATGAATTTACTACATTTAAAGTAAAAAATATATTATTATTGTAGTAGATATTTATATTCTTTCCAAGATATTGAATTTCCGTCAATGAGTCGTCATTTTCATTGATTTAGCTTCATTTTTATCCGTTTGGCGAATTTTTCGTTAATTTAGCAACATTGAAGAAACTCGCCAAATTGGCGACATCCCATTAAATTTATGGCGACATCCCAAAATCTCGCCAAGGGTTATGGGCGGAGAAATAAGTTATTCTTATAGCAGATGCATGACTATTGGCGTTCAAATACAAAAGTATTACTCAAAGTATATTTTTCATGGATGGAACGAGCTAGATCCATGAGAATGATGTCACAAATTTATCGCATGGTATTACATATAAAAACTGAACATGTTTCTCAATAGAATTTTTTTTTTATTTTACATGATTTTTTGATATTTTTTTGAAAAATGTGCAATATCTCTCGAGAACGGTTCATGTTAGCGTTCTAAAATTTATGCCAATCGTTTTCTAATAAAAAATTACATAAGAAATGTCTATTAGCGCAACTTTATTAGAGGTTTTGATTTTTTGACGATTTCTTCAAAATTTCACTCGAAAATTTAGGGGGGTTCTGAACATTCGATTGCGTATAAGACAATAGGTTTCCAGTGTTTACGGATTGTAATTTTTGTACTTCATTCGAATCGGTCCATTTGTTCGTCAGTTATCATCTCCACATACTCACTGACACACACACACACACACACACACACACACACACACACACACACACAAACACAGCCACACACATACACACACATATATCACTTCAAAGATGTTCGATTCGTGATCAGGGATGCTTGAAACGTGCTCTCCCGTCGAAAACTCGAATTCTAATTTTCGACCCCGTCACAATAATTTCGTTATATATTATTTTATATAAGGAAAGAATAAGCACATCATTCGCAATCGTATACACTGTTGAAAAAAAGGTATCAGCCGAAAAACTTGCTCATATTTTTCAGAATAAATGAAATGTAGCACCAGTAATATGAAAAGCAAGATCACGCCTGTCGTTGTTGGTAATTTTTCTGTGTCTAGTCTTGAAGCAGAAGACTCGATTTTTTTGTAACTGGTTTATGCCTTGAAGCAACTTTATACACTGTGTCTAACGATGTTTTAATAATAATTGTAATTCAAATTTTTCAGCATATTATCTGTGATTTTTAAGATAGTTTTGTAATTTTGATGGTACACAAAAAGATGGTACGTAAAACAGATTTTGAAATTATTAACATAAAGAACATCTGTTTCTAGATTATATGTGGGTGAATACAGGTTTAAATTAACATTATTTTTGAATCCATTCATAGAGAATATGATGAACTTCATGATATTATGAACTTGATGATATTTTGGGACGCAATGTACGTTTCAAAAATAGTTAAATTAATAGTCTTAACATTTTAGCTAATATTAGAAAAACATACATAAAATATTACATAACAATTTGAAATAACTGGGTTTGATGCCGTTTAAGATTGTTATAGAAATATATAATTTTTGAAACATAATGAGAAAAAGGTTAAATGACATAAAACTGAAAACTTTGCAAAGGAGCTCACGACGTTCTTCAAACAGTGGAGTATAATTCCACAATTATTTCGAATCAAAATTAGAGATAGTTTAGCACAGAATAAAGCCATAAAATAGTTTGGTATTATTCATAATTTATAGTAATTGTGTTAGACAGTTCATAAGAAAGTTTACAATTATTATCAAAAATGTTGTTGTCAACAAATATAGATTATTTAATAAACGGTTTTGCTGTAATTTGTACAAAATTAAAGTAAGATAGTTAGGAAAGCAGTAGATTATGAATGTACTTGGTCGCTGTTGGTCCCTGCTCGCCAACCCTCACAAAACGCTTCACTTAGTTTGGCCCTCATGATTAAGGTTGGCATCTACTGCTTCGAAATATTTTGATAGGATAAAGTATCCTCAAACAATGACAGTGCATATTCAGCAAAACACGTCGATTTGCCTGCCGACATACGTAACAAAACTGCAATGAATTCAAAAAGTCTTAAAACATGTTTATGCGTCAAAATCTTGAAATTGAAAATATTCAGAAAGAATAAATTTTCAATACAATAGTATATTATACGTGGAAGTATTAAAAATGAATTACGCTATTTTCCAAATAAACCAATATAAGGAATGTGAGCTGGTCCCTTTCCATTAATTATCTCTTTTAAGACTTTTTTCTCAGTTTGTATTTTCTACTATATTTTTTTGACAACAGCAAGTGAAATTCCTACCTGCAACATGTTTCCGCTATGCAAGTGAACATTCCAATTTGCCTTAGTATTCTGGTTTATCATGGAGGAGATATTAGATAATAAGTCTTTCCCAATGGAGTTTGACATTTGAGATGTAGAGGACATGCTCTACATCTCTGTATATGCATAACTGTCTAGGCTGTGGGCTGGCTACATTTTGATTAGTTTGAGAAGGTTGAAAACAGAAATGTTATTATATATAAGATATACGCTTATCTATTACTTTTGTAAAAATAGCTTTGTATGATTTCACTATGGCTTATTGTACTTCCTTAAAAAGGAAGGCATATGGTGTCTACAATTGCAGGAGCTTTGATCCCTCTTCATCATTTCAAACAATGTCTTATTTTATCAATTGCAAAGAAAGACTGCTGGGTGGCCAGCAAAGCAACCATCAAATGGATAGATATGGAACACCCAAAGCGAAAATTTGCAGTGTCGATAACATTAATTAAAATCGAGTTTAGATGGCTACAATACGGTGAATCCATATAAGGTGACTACAATTGTTTCGAAGACCTAAAATGTTCTCGGAACAGTTGTAGTCACCTAAATTTCTCATGATTTTCTTTTCAGCGAAGCATTAGAAAGCCATACAAAAATGGTGTTTTATGTGTATTGTGTATGAATTTAAGTTTAAAAAACGTAAATTTTATTTTCAGTGTTATGTATTCCCAGTCTACTTTTAATTACAATTATTGTGTTTATTACACAATATAGGTAGATAATTACCCATTTTATATTAACTGTGCAGTTTTTTAATATGAATAATTATGGAAACTTTGTAATATAAGTGTGAAAGTGAAACACAAGTGTTTTGATTCCTTATGAAATCTTATTGGATTAATACTTTTTATATATAAATTGCCTCATTTTAAAATGCACTTGACAATTTGTCTGTAAGATTCTTATTAGTCGTAATACTTAGAAATAAAATATTGCCTTTCTGTTCTAAACATATTCTTCTGCTATACATCAAAAGCTGCGCCCCAGTAATCATATTAAGTGCAAAATATGCGAAGTGTGCATATATTCCCATTTCACTTTGAAACACCTATTTTCTATGTTTTAGATTTCCTTTGATGAAAGTATTTTACCCGCCAGTAATCCATTTAATTTTTCTGAAAATTATAAAGGAACATTTGTTCTCGGCACTAACTGATGCATCCAGGATCTAATTAGCATTTCCCAGTTTCTCATCTTCTCACCCATTGCTTTTTTATTGGATCGAAAGAAACTGTTTCTCACCCAGAAAAGAACAGAAGGGTGTGGTAAGGAATAAGTAATGAGGAGTGGATAGAATACTCTAACACATTACGGTACTGATTGTTTAACAATTAAAATCTCAAACCACGTTCCTTACGTACATAGTATACGGTATAGACAAAGTATTGTGACAGAGTCGAAAATTCGAATTCGGATTACTGATTGAAGAGCATATTTTAAGCGTACCAGAACTCGATTCGAATGTTTCTGACGTGATGTCTCTGTGTGTGTATGTATGTATGTTAGTCTGTGTGTATGCATATGCATTCTTGTGTATGTGTATCTATGAATTCTAGTGATGCATGTATGCATATGTATGTCAGTTCGTGTGTGTAATGAATTGTGTATCTGTGAGTTTATAAAAACGATTTCTTACAAACAGAGTTGCAAAAGAAAAACAACTGAATAACTTGGTATTTATTTGATCTCTGATATAAGCCACTCAAATTTTAAACGTCGTTTAAGATGATGATTAACTAAGACAATAAAAATAAAATTCATTGAGAAGGACTTACATTGTCCGCTTCTCCCGCTCCATGGTAGATGTAGACAGCAGTAATAATACTCGTATATGAGGTGTACGCAAGCAGTATCATAAGTATCGTTCAGAGATATATCTGCAATTTATCAATATCGCAACACCTTATATTGATACTGTATCGTATCAACGTTTCAATAATCTGATCCAACAAATTAAATTATCTGAATCTGGCTTTCTGCAATTTAAAAGATGGAATGTGCACATGTTATTATTGAAACTAAATTATAAATTACTAGCAGGTTTAATCGAGGTAGCTCGTAATTTAAAATATGTGTCAAGTAGTGCAGTAATGTAAATGGTATCGTTCCTAGAAAAATTAACATAAAATATTTAATTTAATTCCTCTATAAATAAATATAATAATAACTTTCCTTTGTGTAGAAATATATATACACAGGTAAATTTGAAAGCCACATCTTCACAGTCCAACTTGTTAATCAATCTTCGATGAATATGAAGTTAGGTCAACGCACAATAAAATAAATTTGCTAAAATCTCTTTTAAAAATAAACTGACTCCGCAACAGCTATTTGACAAATTACTTTTTCCTCGGGGTTTGTCTGTCTCGTCAAGAAGAATTATAGCATACAAATATATAAAATGTGTACATTTGTAGATAAATGATAGAGAAACACAGTGAAATAATTTGTTTTTTAATTTAAATTTTAGTTTAAAAATATTTAATGTCAAAATCAAAAACAGAGTATTTGAAATATAAGTTCGTGTTACGGACATACTAACAATAATAATACTACGAACTTTTTCAGGCATGTAGCTACATCGTTGAGTATTTACAAGCTGAAGCCATTATCTTTTTGTATCGATGTATTTTTTAAGTTATTCTACTTTTATGCACTTTTGAAGTAAAAAAAAAAATCTTCCGTGTACGCGTGTCCCTCGAATTTCTATGTCTCGTACTACAAACTCTATAGCATACAAAAATTGAAGTTTTCGTACATTTATGGAAAATTAGTAGGGGAATACGCTGAAATGAACATTTTTTTTCTATTAGCGAAAGCTAACAGAAAAAAATAGAGCTAGCGAATAGAGCTAAGCTAATAGAGCTAGCGAAGCAAATAGAGCTAGCGAAGCGATCTCAGCGAGTAAGATACTCGCCCAGTCAGTTACTGTGGTAGGTGAGTCTATAGAACAGGAGAAGGAAATTTCCTTTTTTTCCTTTCTGCATTTGAGAATGAAATATTACTTAACAAAATGAGTAAAAATATCCTTAAAACCCGTCTGAGTCATTTATAACAGGTAAAATCGGTAAGAGATTGAAACTACATCTTTTCAGGGTTCAATTTCCTTTACTCCATTCACCATTTCGTATAATTGTTTAAAACATCTTACAACTCCTTAACGACAACATTGTTCTTCGAGCTGTTCAAAGCATGTCATATCCGTGTATACAGAAAAGCATAAAAAACATTTTTTGGGGGGTGGGGAGGTCGATTCATTTGTGTTTTGAATATTTTGAAGTCCATATACTTCATATTAAGTAGAAACAAATTGATATAAAGATATACGACATCATGTTCAAAAATTAAATTTAAAAATATAATCCATTTTCAAATAAAAGCTTTTATTTCGTCATACTACAATGCTCTAAAATCACATTAAAACCTGAGCGCTTTCGAACGCCACACTTCCATCAGAGGCAATTGAAAAAAATGAAAATATATTCGCCTTTTTTACACCAAGACAAAATCAGTGAACATAATTTGTATATATTGAATGGCTAGATTGCACAAGAAAAGGATTGGGATGAAAAACACTTGTTTATAAAACACTTAGGACACATCAACAGCAACATATGAAATTAGCATATTTAGATGTTTAAAAATGATCTAACTGGCAAGAAGTCGTTAAAGAGACGCCAAGCGAAACTGATGTTTTGAATAGGGTCGAATTTGTTATATATGAAATTGGCAATTTTAATGTTAACCAAATAAAGCTTTTATTTTAAAGTATTTTATTACTTTAAAATTGTGGTAGTTGTCAATTTTAATGCCAGTATTGTGTGAAATAGAGTTTAGGAGACCTCAATTACAGCAGCTTTTTAATGATGGCTTTGTCGAGAATGAAAACAAAGATTTTACGAATCTGCCGGACATTACTGCTTAGAATGCAGTAGCTTTCGGAAGTGCAACACGAATGTTAATATATATGGTATTAACATTATACTGTAGATCACTGATCATATTGATTCCCTCTGCTAACTTAGAAATTAAAAAAAAGATTTGCCTGAAATGATCGTTTAAAAGACATGGCTTGAATAATCTGTATGGTATATTGCACGCAAGTAAAGCTGATCTATTCGGAGATTGCGAAAAATTCGAGCGTATCACAGCTACTGAACTCGGTACATATATTTTTCTCAACAGGTCTAATTCACAATTCTCACAACCCATGACCATTAGACTTTGATATGAGATTTACTAATTACTGGTCATAGGCGTGGATTTAGTTAGACACGAAATTTTACATTGACCAACATATATAATAGTACATCAAACATACACAATACATAATGGAGATGCACTGTAAACCAACAAACAGGGCCAGCCAACTGTTTTAAACCAACAGCGTCAGTAAAAGCTCAGTATTTGAAATAATTGGTTTAACTTTTCATTTATTAACTATGGGGCCCATGCTCGCTGACGCTCATCAAACCCAGAAATTCGCTTCGCTAATCGGGAGTCATTTTCCCATCCTTGCTGGAATTTTATTTATATAAATAACTACATGCATTCCGTGTACATTAACGCATGCGTAATATAACCCCCACCTCGAAAAAAAAAGTGTATCCCACCACTTGCAGAAATTACATGCGTCACTAGTTGTAAAATCTACGCTCTCTTTCTAAACTCTAGTCACCTAATTCTTATATGCCCGTTTTCGTTAAGGAAATAGTACTCTATTTTCTCACAATTAGCTGTTTCATTTATCGTAATTTTCCCAAATTCAGGGATATAGATTACCGTCGGGTAGATCTCTTTGTTTTATATTTTGTTTCTAAAGTGATTTTCCTTTTTTTTTGGTTAACATCATCTCATATAAGCGCAATACATTCTGAATGCTTTGGCTGAATTTTGAAGGATGCCTAAATAAATTAAATTTCCTAGGAGTAGAAAATCTAAAGTATTGCCAAATTTTATTTGTGTGGTGCAAAAAAAAACGACATTTAAAAGTTGGGTTTTAGACTTAATAAATTAGTCATAATTATGGTCGAATTATCGTAAATCGTGAACCCTTATAACATTAAACACATTGCGTTGTGTGCCGCTTAACCCACCTTATTAATCTTCAGTGCGAGTCCTGGAACAGAAAACATTAACATACTACCATAAATGAATTGCACCATTTTAACTTTAATATGAAATCATTTATTAACAACATAGATTACTTATTAAAATATTCACAACAATTTTTCATTAATTGCGGAGGAGAGAGGTAATATGAGACCAGTTAATTAAAAATGCCTAAAATACGTTTATGACCTTTAAAAATTATTAAAGGGAAGGGCATATACCTTCACTTTCAACTTTGGCCGTTGATCACAATTCTTGCATCAGCGTACCGTGTTGACCTTAACTCTACGTATTGTACTCCAACTCGTACTGCTTCTGCGTATTTCGTTGAATTCCATATCAAGACATTTCTGTGGAATACCTGTGGACATTATTTTGGCAGATTTCACACTCTCAACCTGTCGCTATGTCTACTGTGCTGTCACTTATATTCTACTGTTATGTCACCCTGTCTACTGTTCTCATATTTTTAGAACTACTTGGTTGCTGCCTTTTTTGCCTGAATTCTGACGCGCCTCTTGTCGCTCTGCTTGACTGACGTTAGGGCAATACCACCAGACATTCTGAACATTGGTTCCAATCTTTAACCACTCTCGTGACATATTTCTGTGGCATCCCTGTGGACAGTATTTTGATATCTCTCGCACTCTCAACTTGTCAAACTTTTCATGTCCAAATCATTCTGCTATTTTGCTACTACTCTTCTTGTCACTCTGTCTACTGTGATATCACTAGCATTCTGTTTTACATATTTCTAGAACTTCTTAGTTGCTGCCTCTTTTGCTTGCGGTCTGACAAGCCTATTGTCGCTCTGATTGGCCGGCGTTAGAACAATGCCACCAGACATTCTGAACATTGGTTCACATCTTTAACCACTCTCGTGGCTTCACTTTGGCCTCCAAATTTTATTACTTACTTTGACCTTTAGGCCCAGGGTGTCATAAAACTGGCATCCTTATGTCTGATGCTTGTTAAATATTGCGAATATCGTAAGTAGTCATCATAAAACTGTCTCCTCTAAATCTTAGCTAATCTGGTCTCACAATTTGTGTTAAATATTATTTATGCTTAACCTCCATGATATCAGAAGTTTTATTTAATTCTCATATGATTTCCTTCAGTGCTATTATTTAAAATACTTGTCTTAAGACTTTTAATATTGAGATCGGATACTATGATCTTAATTTATATGTAAGTAGAAATATTAGTTGCATTTTCGGCATTAGAACGTCGGAATTGATTTCCTGATCACATAGTTATTTTCATCTCAGGGATTTTGATAAGAAATTTTTGTTTCTTCTCAAAACAAGACACCGTTCAATAAAATTACTTCCTCCTTAAAGCAGGGTATTGTTATCAGTCTATCACCATATGCTTTAATAGAGGCTCAAAAATTGTATAATTAGGCTTACATTTTGCTCATGTAAGTCATCCTTCTCTAGTTAATCGTATTACTCCTATTGAAGGATCTCTTTATATAAACCGGTAATATTCTAATAGTATATTTTACAAAATGAATTATTTCGACTTGTCAATATGTAGTTAATTAGGTTAAATTGATCTAATCCAGAAAGCTGCGATGAAAAAAGTCCGCAGCAGATTTAAATAACTCAGTAATAAGTTTGCATACTTTAAAATAATATTTCTTTAAGAGTGTGTTACTTGTAACAACTTGGATGGCTGTTGAAAACGCATTTCACATCTAGGTATGAATCTTACTATGTAAGGTTGCTCAAAAGTTCATTAATGATAATTTGAAACAAATGAACGTATTTTGATAAGACTTTTACAAAGTACATGCTACTAGCAGTGAATGCACCGTTTTAAAGATGCAAAACTTTGATTAAAATTACATCGGAACAACAGAAATTCTCGTAAACCAAACAGCAGTTTAAAACTACGTACTAAAAGCAGGTTGAAATATGTTTAAGTAGAATTTTAGCACATAAGTACGTTGTTAGGTAATAAATGCAAGTTGTATTAACATGGATATCTTTGTAATTTTTTATCCTCTTTCAAAATAGGAAGACCATATATTAATTTATATTCATTAATTAGTATTAATGAATATGTAAATGTATTAATATGTATAATTTAACTTTTTTAATATGTATAATTTAACTTATTAAAAAAGTTAATATATCATGTAAAACAATCATCGAAGATAGACCAAAGCGTAAATTGAAATCTCGTTGTTCAGAATTTAGCTGTAGGTGAGTAAAACTTAAATTATAATATTACCAGGACTCTACTTCATTATATAAGAACTGACATTAAAATCGCCGAAAAATCTCATGAGATATTTAGTTTTGAAAAGTATTTTCACGTATTTACTTTTATATACTAATTCGGACAAAGACTAAATTTATTTTAGTATATTTCTGCTTCCATTTCAGTTTCATAAAAAGTGATGAGAAAATTACATAACTCCATTGAGTTTCGAGTTTATAAGTTTTCGAGTTATAAACTGTTTTTGCAAATAATGGAAAACAAGTATTATATTTCTGGTTGCACCACATGTAAGTGCAGCAGTATAAACTTTATATTAAGGTAATTCATGTATTTTATATCACTGCATGAACAGAGGTTTGATCAGAAAGATCTCATACTTCAGAAATTGTCTTACAAGCATATTTTTGTTTTTACTTTCCTTATATACATAATGTATAAGGAAAGTATGGTGACGGGGGTCGAAAATTCGAATTCGAGTTTTCGACGAGAGAGCACGTTTCAAGCATCCCTGATCACGAATCAAACATTTTTGAAGTGATGTCTGCGTGTGTATGTGTGAAAGTATGTGTGTGTGTGTGTCAGTGGGTGTGTGGAGACGATAACTGACGAACGAATGGACCGATTTGAACCAAATTTGGTTCAAAAATCACAATCCGTAAACACTGGAAGCCTATTGTTTTTATACGCAATCGAATGTTCAAAACTCCCCTAAATTTTCGAATTAAATTTTGAAAACATCGTCAAAAATCAAAACCACTAATAAAGTTACGCAAATAGACATTTCTTATGTAATTTTTCATTAGAAAACGATTGACATAAATTTTAGAACTCTAACATGAACCGTTCTCGAGATATTGAACATTTTAAAAAAAAATATCAAAAAGTCATATAAAATAAAAATAAAATATTTCCTATTGAGAAACATGTTCACTTTTCATATGTAATACCATGCGATAAATTGGGTGACTTTATTCTCGTGGATCTAGCTCGTTCCATTCATGAAAAAAGATACTCTGAGTAATACTTTTGTCTTTGAACGCCAATAGTTATTTATCTGCTGTAAGAATAACTTATTTCTTAGTGCATAACGCTTGGCGATATTTTGGCGACGAATTTGGCGGAATGTTGCCAACTTGACGACTTTTTGAAACGTTGCCAAATTAACGAAAATCTCGCCAAATGGATAAAAATGACGCTAAATCAATGAAAATAACGACTACTTGTCGAAAATTCAATGTCTTGGAAAGAATACTAGTATCTACTATAGGAAAAACCTATTTTTTTACTGTAAAAGTTGTAAATTCATTACATTGTATAAGGAAAGTCATGTGTTGCCCATATCAGATTTTTTTAATTCCAATTAACTAGGTACATAATTGGACATTTTGATCGACAATACTGTTCCAGCATTACAAATCGGTTAAAATGAGATGCAAATCCGCTGAATCGTTTTCAATCTGTCAGTGGTAATTACAGAAAACAAAAATCAATTTTTCATCGCAAGTAGATGTAGGAGGATAAAACTTATATCATATACTCCGTATGCTGAGTTAGACAGACATAGTTTAATCGAAATCAGATAAATATTAATCATATATTTAGTTCGAAAGTAAATTTTGAGTTCCCCCTTTAATATATAATTGCCTTACAAATTTGGAAGTTTTTGTCGAAGTCTTGCTCCTCAACACAATTAATGCCAGACAGACATAACAATGTTTTTATTTACCTTTCAATCCTCAGTTCACTGTAAGAGAATTAAACTTTAAACAAGAAAGATCAATCATGCATAAGCATTGATTATGAAACACTTTCCAACTGAAATGTAATTTCATTTAAAAATTTCTAAAATGTGATTCATTCAGTGGTAATATCTTTTACATTATCACAGTACTACAGTAATTTATTATACTTAAATATTTAAAACTGTATCGAAATATAAATCATCTGATTCTTTATGCAAAATCAATGAATATTTCATTCATATAACTTGTATTCCAGACTCCAGAGCTAAATAATTTTGTGTGAAAAAAATTCAGCAATTCTTATGTAATTCATCTTACAATCGCTTGAGATATTTGCATTCTGCATATGTTAAAATTAGGCTTCCTTGAAGAAATAATAAAAGTTTAGGGATCATTTAAAATCGCAACTATTGTAATTGCATAGGCACGGAATTTAGATACACAGATAATACACAGATAATATATATGTGTATGTGTATGTACTCAAAGTATTGGAATCGTGCCGAAGATCGGAACTCGAATTTTCAAAGGATCTACACGTTTTGGGATTTCTAGAACACGAAAAAACTACTTTTAGGAAGACGTCTGTGTGTGTAAAGGTGTATCTGTGTATGTTTCTGTGTGGATATTACATCCACTCTAATTGAAAAACTAATGGACCGAATTTCATACAATTTGGTAGGTATGTTTTTTGTGGGAAATCCTGATGTTCATTAGATTATAGTACGAAAGAATCTGCCTTCTTTGCGAAATGGCCGCAGAAATTGCCTTTATCCACTCTAGCTAAAAACTAATGAACAAAATTTAACAAAATTTGGAGTATAATATTTCAATAACCTACAAGTGATTTATATACCAAATTTAACAAAATTTTGTATATAAATCATTTGTAGGTTATTCTACTAAGATTCGGGAAAAAGGAACGGGCTATTTTTGCGAAATGGCCAGCAAAAATCGTTATATATAAATATAAAAGACTACGTGTGCTCAATTATATCAATTAAATTCCTATTTTATATGTGATTTTTGACAACAAAAAGAATAAGACTAACCCCATTACTCTAGGACTAGCCGTTCTTGAGATATTCTAGTTTTTTCGCGTTTTCGCTACGCCACCTTTGACAATAAGTCCAGCTATCAAATGAGAACCAAATTTAAGTTTAACGTGTAAATTCAATGTCATTTAAAATACTTATGTTGTGCAGATAAACTCAAATTATCATTGAATAAATAAAGAGAACGAATATGAGTCTGCAGAAAAAGACATGTGCTGTCCACATCAGAATTTTTAACAATATTACACCAATGATTTATAGAAGTGAACGGGGATTATTTTCAGGCCATTTCGAAAAAAATGTATGATCTATATTTAAAGATCCATCAAATTTTTGTCGAATAAAATGTTCAACAAATTTAAGCTGTGTACCAAATTTTAACTCTCTAGGACGTAGGAAAGTGCATTTAAAATGCCATCAATTAAATTTACCATGAAGAGTTATATAAAATTTAAAAAAAATGAAAAATTGTTATCTACCAAATTTATTTTAAAATATGAAGCCACTCCCATATGCAAAACGTTTAAACAAATGGAGAGATATTTATTATATAATATCTCTCTCTTTTCTTTCTGGAAGATATCCCAAAGTCAGAATTTAATTGAATTTGTTTTTTTCCCTATATTAAATAATTTTTTTAATTAAAAAACTACTTAACATATTTTACTGAATTTTTTTTGTATATATTCTATGGGATAATGTGAATATTTCCTAAAAATTTCGAAGCAATTCGTGAATTTTAAATTTACTTAAAAAATGTTTGAAAAATTAGGTCCCATAGGGTTCAATGTATTTCATTTTTTCAACCCGGGTTCAATAAAAAACTAATTGGGTGATATTATTTATTTATATTCCCATAGGTCCTACAGACCGTCTGAACAACATACTAAAATTTCATTTTGATAAACTCATTTTTACGGCAGTTATCGTGCTAACGGACAGACAGACAGACAGACAGACAGACAGACAGACAGACAGACAGACAGACAGACAGACAGACAGACAGACAGACAGAATGAACAAAGTCATAAACACTTTTCAACTTTGTTGTAAAGTGTTAAAAATGTTATTCTTATAGTAGATACTAATATTATTTCCAATATATTGAATTTTCTTCAATTAGTCTTCATTTTCATTGATTTAGCGTCATTTAAAAAAATTTGGAGAGATTTTTGTTAGTTTGGCAGCAATTAAAATTGTCGCGAAGTTGGCGACATTCCGCCATATTTGTCGCCAAAATCTCGCCAAGCGTTATAGACAGAGAAATATGTTATTCTTACAGCATATAAATGATTTTTGGCGTTCAAATACAAAAGTATTACTAAAAGTCTATTTTTTCATGAATGGAACGATCTAGATCCACGAGAATGATGTCACCCAAGTTATCGCATGGTATTACATATGAAAAGTGAACATGTTTCCTTATAGGAAATATTTTTTTTTATTTTATATGACTTTTTGATAATTTTTTTGGATAATGTGCAATATCTGGAGAAAGGTTTGCGTTAGCGTTCTAAAATTTATGACAATCGTTTTCTAATGAAAAATTACATAAGAAATGTCTAATTTCTTAACTTTATTCGCGATTTTGATTTTTTTGCGATTTTTTCAAAATTTCAAGCGAAAATTTGTTGAGATTCTGAAGACTAGATTGCGTATAAAAAAATAGGCTTCCAGTGTTTAAAGATTGTGATTTTTGTACAAAATTTCGTTCGAATCGGTAAAGTCGTTCGTCAGTTATCGTCTCCACAGACTCACTGACACACACACACACACACTCACACACACACACACACATCACTTCAAAAATGTTTGATTCATGATCAGGGATGCTTGAAACGTGCTCTCCCGTCGAAAACTCGAATTCGAATTTTCGACCCCGTCACAATACTTTCCTTATGCATTATGCATATAAAGAAAGTAAAAATACTGCATTTTATTTTTCAAAAATTACTGAATTGAATTGAAATCTGATTCTCCGCTACATATTACTTTCCTTATATACATAATGTATAAGGAAAGTATTGTGACGGGGTCGAAAATTCGAATTCGACTTTTCGACGGGAGAGCACGTTTCAAGCATCCCTGATCACGAGTAAAACATTTTTGAAGTGATGTCTGTGTGTGAGTGAAAGTATGTGAGTGTGTCAGTGCGTCTGTGGAGACGATATCTCACGAACGAATGGAGCGATTCGAATGAAATTTAATACAAAAATCAGAATCCGTGAATACTGGAAACTTATTGTTTTTTATACGCAATTGAATGTTCAGAACCCCCTAAATTTTCGAGTGAAATCTTGAACAAATCATAAAAAAATCAAAACCTCGAATAAAGTTATGCAAATAGACATTTATTATGTAATTTTCCTTAGAAAACGATTGACATGAACGTTAGAACGCTAGCATGAACCGTTCACGAGATATTGCATATTTTTCAAATAAATTTATCAAAAAATCCCATAAATTAAAAAAAAATAAATATTAAGTGTTGAGAAACATGTTCACTTTTCATATGTAATATCATGCGATTCATTTGGTGACATCATGCTCGTGGATCTAGCTCGTTCCATTCATGAGAAAATGTACTTTGAGTAATACTTTTGCATTTGAACGCCAATAGTCATTTATCTGCTGTAAGAATAACTTATTTCTCCGTCCATAACGCTTGGCGAGATGTTGGCGACGAATTTGGCGGATTGTCATCAACTTGGTGATTTGGCTACATTTTTCCAAATTTACGAAAATATAAGGAATGTATATAAGGAAAGTAATATGTAGCGGAGAATGAGATTTCAATTCAATTCAGCAATTTTTGAAAAATAAAATGCAGTATTTTTACTTTCTTTATATGCATGTGTGTGACCGATTCGAACGATATTTGGTACAAAAATCACAATCTATAGACACTGGAAGCCCATTGCTTTTATGTGCAATCGAATGTTCAAATCCCCCCTAAATTTTCGAGTGAAATTTTGAAAACATCGTCAAAAAATCAAAACCGCTAATAAATTTACGCAAATAGACATTTCTTATGTAATTTTTCATTAAAAACCATTGACATAAATTTTAGAATGCTAATATGTAACGTTCTCGAGACATTGTACATTTTTAAAAAATTATCAAAAAGTCTTATAAAATAAAAAAAAAATCCTATTGAGAAACATTTTCACTTTTCATATGTAAAACCATGCGATAAATTGGGTGACATCATTCTCGTGGATCTAGCTCGTTCCATTCATGAAAAAAAATCCTTTGAGTAATACATTTCTATTTGAACGCCAATAGTCATTTATCTGCTGTAAAAATAATTTATTTCTCCTTCCATAACACTTGGCGATATTTTATTATTATTATTTCAAAAGAATTTGGCGGAATGTTGCCAACTTGGCGACATTTATAAATGTCGGCAAATTAACGAAAATCTCGCCAAATGGTTAAAAATGACGCTAAATCAATGAAAATGACGAGTAATTGAGGAACATTCAATATCTTGAAAAGAATATATCTACAATAAAAATAAGCTATTTTTTTGCTGTAAAAGTAGTAAATTCATTGCATTTTATAAGGAAAGTCATGTGCTGCCACATCAGATTTTTAAGTATAGTTTTAAGTAAAGTAAGTAAGTTTTATATAAAGTGCAGTATTTTTTGTTAAATATAAATTATCAACATCAGATTACATTATTAACCTCACAATTTTCTTAAAAAAATCATTTAAGTGCGCTTACGGCGCTTGATCAGAACCAAGTGTTAGGCTTCAGATCGTATGGATAAAACTGGTTTGAGAAACATCAAACTTATGTACGTCTGCCTTCTCTCATGGAACGTATTTAAGCTTTCCATTGTGTAACGATTTCTACATATGTAACTGAAGTATTTATTATCATTAATTTAGTTCTTATATGAATTTTAGGCACAATAGCTCACTTTGTTGGCTAACACGCACAAAAAGAACATGAACAACCACTGCCAAATAACAAGAAATAGCTGGAACTTGGCTCAACTCGACTGTTTCATACCAGAATCCATTTTTAGCAGGGTTTTTTTTTATTTCACATGAAACATGTTGAAAAATCGGTATCATGGATCCAAATAATTAGTTATATCGTGTTACTCTTAATTTTAAAGGGCTTGAAAATATATTGATATCATACTTGGAAATGTACCCCCGAGAGGAACTTTTCGCCAGGATTGAGGTACGGCTGTACCCCAATGTAGCATTTGTGATTAAGAAATTCAACCATTATTACATACCAGGATTAGTAAAAATAACTATAATAAAAAATACGCCCATAGATTTTCAAAAGATAATATTTTTTTTTTCATTTAAGACTCGTTTTATATATATATATATATATATATAGTGCAACTAGATCTTAAGAAAGTTAATGAAGTAGTATGTTCCTAAAAATTACAAATTGACAATACAAAAACAAATCACTAGTTTAAATCTGGAATATGCAATTTCTTAATAGAGTTCGTTAAACATAGTTATACGTTAAAAATTGATAGTCGATCCAAAGGACGATACTTGAGATATACTTTACAGACCTGGTCCTTCGTAGTCCTGGTCAGGTCTTAACAAACGTCGGAATCAATATATTTTCCTCATACTACTGTTGTGACGAGATTTCATAATCTCGCCAAACCCTTGTAAAAATCGCAAATTATATATTAATTATCAAGATTCTATATTTTTACATCATTTAAACCCTGTTTTATTATCCCTCTTGTCTATTAAATATGTATTATACAAAATATTCTACACTGAAAAGAAAGCTTTTAGCCATTTTATTAATTTGTGAAAACCGCATTCAGAGAGAAGTTTCGTTATTATTTGACCGTTAATGTTCAAGGTTCTGTCCCGGGCAGAGCAGATGTTTGGTTTTGCCCGAGGCCTGGTAATATTAGTGCGAGGCATGCACTTTTCTGCACAATATATTTGGAGATAAACTTCTGGATGAATTTGAGACCTTGTGGCGAGGGTCTGATGTGTCAGCATATTCATTTTCGGGACCCCGCTCTGGTATGGCGAGGCTATGCCTGTGAAGTTTTCTATTGGTCAAAAGCTGTAAATAAGCTTTCTGCCAGGTCCGAGTGAGTCTGGGGCCTGAATCCGTCTGAATACATAAAAGCTGTTGCAAAGGATATTCGTGGCTTTCTCTTCCTGTCTAGTGTCGACGCTCTCAGGTCGGCCTGGACCATTTTTCAATGTTGCCCACCACGGAGTGCGGGAGTCGGCCCCAAGTCGACTTCTGGCCTCTTGTGGGCATGGGAAGAAAAGCCGAAGACGCCTACATCGCCGAAGAACATCGATGGAGAGCCCGACGTCTAGCTGAGAGAGCTGCGACGAGAAAGGTACGATGGGGCCCGAGGTCTATGTGCCGGGTCGAGTTGGAATGGTACGGAATGCAACTATGAAACCAAATTCCCTGCAATATGAGGCGGATGTGTGATTCCGACCCTTCTGCAACTCCGACTGGGGAGGTAAGGTTTGACTGTTCTCTGCATCTACGCCTGTCTTACGGAAGCATAAATATAAAGAATCTTCTAAAATTACGTAAACTCTGACTTCCGTTCCAAAAATTATATCAACTTGTTTAATTATCAATTCTAATTTTCCTATCTCTGAGTGCGAGTTTTCTCCTATTGCTTTGAGACCATACCACTTAAATCATGTTGTTTATTATATACTTAAATGTTGCTGTGCCACTTTATTTATATCGTTGATCATATTATTACCATTGAATTACTTCCGTGGCAGCAAATATATTAGTAGGGTTCCTGAGTCCAGTGTCACTGCCACAGATACTTAACGTTGTGCTTGCTGAGATTGATTCAGTATATCATATTTATTACTCTTAACGTCTCAATACAAAATGGAATAAAGAAAGTGATTTATATTTAAACCTGTGTGGTTATTTAACATATTTATCTCTTGAAATTGTCCATCTGTGTTTTCAGGAGATGGCGCCTTACAAGGTAAGGGTTTATAGCATCTTTGTATTTATTGCATTGCAGGTCATCCAGGGATTTATTCCTGGACGAAAGAACTTCGAAATGGAACCTGGGTTTCAACATTTATGGGTTGTGCCAGCAAACTTCACGGCTGCCTTAGCATATTTGCTTCTTACTAATTACAAACTTCAAATATTTTATTATTCTCGTATCACATATAACATGCTTGGCGTTTGGCGCCCATTTTCCCCCGTGACAAATTGGTGCTTGGCACCGTGATTCGACTATACGTATTTTCCCTCGTCACACAAAAGTGTGTGACACTACGTATGTGAAGGAGACAATGCCGACTTATAATGATAAAACAAGGTGTCTCAAGCGACATTATTCATACAAAAATGTTTTTTAATTGATCTAATCTATTAAAAATGTTACAATCTTTTAACATTTTGGTAAAACCAGGTCTAAATAATAGTACGAATACGTCTAAATAATTCGACGTATTGTCATACGATTTAATTGCGTCTTGCCAAATCGATTGTGATGAGATATGCCAACCAAAAGTCTTGTTCATCTGTGAAATATTTGCATAAGCGTAAACTAAACGTTATCCGTATTGTTCTTGTCTTCAGGTTGATAATGTTGACAACTGTGTTTTTCAATTTATACATGCAATTAATTACCATTTGTCTAAATCGAATAATGATAACATGGGTGACTGTTTTTTTTTGAGTCACTAAGAATATTAATTTGAAGTAAAAAGTATATAACTGCCGTTGGTCGAATGTCGAAGACACGTAGTTAATATATTTAGATTTTCGCTTTAATTACTGCTTCTTTTCTATTGTTTTTCAAGTTTATTTAGCTTAATTAGTCTTAGTTTTTAAAATATATTTTATGTTTTATTTATTTTTCATCATTTTCCCCTTTTAGCATAAACTAGATTCTCAAATGTGTTGGATAATTGTTCTTCCTGTTCTGCAGGATGGTTTGTACTGTTATTTTGATGGTTTGTACTGCGTATTACTTTTTGTTGTTATTGTTATTACTTTTTGTTAGTTTTGTGTTATTTAGTTTTTTGTACTGTGTTGTTCTGTTTTATTGTTATTTATATTTTTTTCACGGGCGTCCCTTGTAACTGATCTACACCCTTTGGGTGATTTGGATAACCTGGACAAAGAAATAATAAATAATAGCGTGTCTCACTTTCTCTGTTATTCAATATCAACTGTTAGAAATATGTTGGAACTATGTGAACTCGCTTGCTTCGGTAAAGGGACGTACTCTTATGCACGATGTTCTCGTATAACAAACTGTATTTTAAATATACGTCATATTTGCATTCTGATATATGCTTTATTAAATATAAAACGCATCCACTGAAATTATAATTGTATTAATCCATTAAAAGAAGACAAACCAGCCTTGTAAAGGCAAAATAATACTGCTGAGGTAAGTAATACTGCTGAGTTTAACAATACTGCTGGAATTCTATTACTTTAAAAATACCTCTCTTGCTTTGAACATAAGGTGCATCCAAATGTACCATGAGATATAACCAATATGCGGAACAAAACATTATATATTAAAATAAATGTCTGAGAAAAACTTGTCAAATTACTCCATTGATCATCTACCATAATCGATTCGAAAACCAAATTTTTATTGCGATTGCGAACTGTAATTGTTAGATAAAATATTATCCTTAAATATATGCTCAGTAGGATTGATCACAGAAGCAAACTATTGCTTATGTATATAACTCTCTTATAGTACCCACGAGTCTCTTAATTCCTGAGCTCATAGGCCTCTAATCAGATATTGTGGGGGAAATAATGTGTTGAATTGCAATTGCTGGTTTGTGAATATAAATCCTTATTATGTATTTATTAGACAGCATGTAGTTTTATTATAACTGCCTTCTATCAAGGAAATAATATTAATGTATATTAAACAGTGCTTGAAATTTAATAAGAAAATATTTCGAAGCTTTGACAACAAAATTTCAAGACATCTGAACGAAAAGCAGTTTTGTGCACTTTCTTGACGACAGGATTACTCTTTACTGAAACAAAAACATAAACAGCAAAAGTGAAGAAATGAGTATGTAAAGCTGATTAAAGAAGTAAAGTAATTTCCCCTCATTAACATTATTTTATTGAAGGTTATTAGCTATTCCAGTGTTACATAGTCTTGTAAATTTTCTTTGAAGTCGATATTTGTAATTAATCAAATTGATACAAAGAAATTTACTCTCAATTTAACTTCTTAGTCACGCGACAAATTACAATGATATTTTTCGTCATTAAGTTTTACACCCAGAAACTAATTAACAATTCTCAGTGTCATATCATCTCAATCCATGGCTTTTATCGTATCGAAAGTGAATGATTATAACATTGAAAGCCAGGAAGGGTGTGGTGAAGAATAAGATATAAAAAATGTATGGGCATGTATTGTTATATTATATATCATAAAGCAATCGGAACATATACTATTCAGTTTACCAGTCAAAATGTCAAAATAATTATATATTTTCACTATGGAAATATTTTTTAAATGCAAAATTACTACACTCATTTCCTACCAACATCCCACAGTACTAGTTGAGATGCGCACAGTCAACATTTCGAAAACAATACTGTGCATTTCTAATCTCACCAATTTATTTTTTTTTTCAAATTGAATCAATTTATATATAATAAACAATGTTTTTGTTTCTTCTGGAATTCAAACTAAATTGTATAAGTTGTTATATGATTTCAACACAGCCCTGCTGTTTCCAAACTTGAAAAACTTCAAAGAATACCAAACCAACCCAAAGGCGCAATCAAGCTATATAGTAGATTTTCCGTTTAAATAAATTTATTTACACTATATACACCGATTTGCATATATTATCAATAGGACGCGGTCGCATAGATTGATTAAAAATGTTAGTATTATGCCTAGCATTACATTATCTTAGACATTGATGAGCAAATGGAAAATTGCTGCAGAAATTTAAGGTCTCTCTTATAATCTAAATTGGATACTAAATAAGTGCATATCGATACTTTGTTCTGCTTCTTTAGGTCAGCTGCTGCTTTTACTGGAAGACATATACAGTATCACAGGTGGTCTGCCCAACAGCGCTATTTTATAGTTTATATCAGCATACTCATTTTAAATATTTATTCGTTTGGGCAACTTCTCGTAAATAACTTTATTATCATGGTCATCCTTTGAATCTTCCAGGAATTTTTGATTTTGCTTTTAGCAAAACTTTCTCAGAGGCGAAGTACAACTGCCCCTCTCTCTTCATATGCTAGAGGTATCAACAAGTAAGTGACACTGGTTATGGAAATATTTGCATTGAGATTCGATGCTGGTGGCGTAATTCCCTTTAGAAATTGTGGTAACAGAATTGTCTTTGCATTGTGGTTTACCTTAACTCGTAAATGTTTGTGTCTTGACACCATAAAAATTGCCAATTTGTTTCTCACAAAGGCTCCATCTCGTCTTTTCCTTTATTAATATGGTCATTGTGTG
Source organism: Amaurobius ferox (assembly GCA_951213105.1). Taxonomy (NCBI): domain Eukaryota; kingdom Metazoa; phylum Arthropoda; class Arachnida; order Araneae; family Amaurobiidae; genus Amaurobius; species Amaurobius ferox. The sequence continues at coordinate 68,339,800 of OX578137.1, read as the reverse complement.
CTGATATGTTTAAAGTTTAATTTACAGGCTAAAATTGAAATCCCTAGTCTAGTGATTCCAAACCAGTATTTGGCGGAATGTTGCGACTCCGACAGCTTTTTGTCCAGGGTTATACAAAAAATTACAAAAAATTTCGACAAAAGTACAACTTGCCACATTTTTTAGTTTTTGAGCAAAATTATCATAATTATTATTGAGGTTTTAACTTGGTCCATAAATAAAATAATTAAGCATTTTGAAAGTATAACTTAGATAAGCAGAACATGAGCAACGTATATAAGCACAAATAACAACCACAATGCAGCATACAACTGCTTCAAAGATACATTGGATCCCATTCCTCAGTGCAGGAAAAACCAACAAACCAGAAGTCCAAAAGCGGAATGGATCATAATTCCCTTCTTTTCGACTTCGGGTTTGTTGGTTCTCATGTACTGATGAAGGGGATGCAATGTATTCTCGAAACAGCTGTAAGCAGCATTATTGTTTTTATTGCGCTTATTTATGCTGCTCAATTTCTTATTATCCTGGCAAAAATGTATTGTTTTTATTGATGTAATTTAGATATTTGCGTGAAACAGTGCCCATTTTACTTTGGAAGAGAGATTTTTCTAATGCGGAAAATTTTTGTAATTTCAAAGAATTCAATTGGCAGTAATTAGTATTGCTTGTACTCTCGCCAAGTATTCATAGTGTTTGCCAGATTGAGATTTGCAGAAAACCAAACAATGATTCAAAAATGACAAATAGTTAAATAGTTAATAGTCAAAATAGTTAAAATATATTTTTCTGAATCATATCGCTTAAAAACGTGAATGTACCTGAAAATGTATCATAAAACCAATTATAAAAATATAATTTGACTTATTTTACGAAAAACAATTATATTAATACAAAATTATTACAAAAAAATCTGAGGTGGGCAGCACATGACTTTCCTTATATAATGCAATGAATTTACTACTTTTATAGCAAAAAATAGGTTATTCTTACAGTATATACTTATATTCTTTCCAAAATATTGCATTTTCGTCAATTAGTCGCCATTTTCATTGATTTAGCATCATTTTTATCCATTTAGCGAGATTTTCGTAAATTTGGCAAAATGTAGCCAAATCACCAAGTTGGTGACAATCCGCCAAATTCGTCGCCAAAATCTCGCCAAGCGTTATGGACGGAGAAATAAGTTATTCTTATAGCAGATAAATGACTATTGGCGTTCAAATGCAAAAGTATTACTCAAAGTATATTTTCTCATGAATGGAACGAGCTAGATCCACGAGCATGATGTTACCAAATGAATCGCATGATATTACATATGAAAAGTGAACATGTTTCTCAACACTTAATATATTTTTTTTTAATTTATGGGATTTTTTGATAAATTTGTTTAAAAAATATGCAATATCACGAGAACGGTTCATGCTAGCGTTCTAAAGTTGATGTCAATCGTTTTCTAAAGAAAAATTACATAAGAGATGTCTATTTGCGTAACTTTATTCAAGGTTTTGATATTTTTATGAATTTTTCAATATTTCACTCGAAAATTTAGGGGGTTTCTGAACATTCAATTGCGTCTAAAACAATAAGTTTCCAGTATTCACGGATTCTGATTTTTGTACCAAATTTCATTCGAATCGCTCCATTCGTTCGTGAGATATCGTCTCCACAGACTCACTGACACACTCACATACTTTCACTCACACACAGACATCAGCTCAAATATTTTTGATTCGTGATCAGGTATGCTTGAAACGTGCTCTCCCGTCGAAAACTCGAATTCGAATTTTCGACCCCGTCACAATACTTTCCTTATACATTATGTATATAAGGAAAGTAATATATACGGAATATTGGTTTATAAATTGTAAAGCAGATGTAAAACGAAAATGTTTGTAATTTTTATTAAAAATAATTAACAAATGGGAAAAGGCAATAAATAAATTTGTAATATTTTATTCAAATATTAATATTTTAAGTAGTTTTAAAAGTACTAGTTTATATGTATGAATGCTGCGGATTTACACGCCCATTTTGTAATTTACCCTTATCCAACCTAATATGTGTCAGTCAATTAGGGTTTCCGAGAGGTTTTTCAAAATATTTAAAAGGCTGCTCTAAACAGAAAAGGTTGGGAACCACTGCCCCAACTAGACATTTGCATTCCCTTGTGCACATAAGCTTATCTTTATTTTGTGTACTATTTATTACATTAATTTGATATTTCTCGTTAAATTTAAGCAAGAACAATATTCGCTCTCTAGCACTATTCATTTAAATGGTTTAATAGTACGAAACAACACATGCAGAAAAAAAGTGATATCTTGCCACGTAGTTACAACTGGATAAATTTTGTACAAAACAATCTCAAAAATGTATAAAAATAATATGCAGTCTGAATAAAAGTAGCATGAAGTAATGCATGATTTTATAATGCTACAAATTTTCAGATTTTAATATTTAATTCCCACTTCTCCATTGTACGATGTATCGGTAAACTATTATGTGACAGGAAATTCTAATAATAGATTACACGATTTGACATCCTTGAATTCGAAACAAGATATCACAGGCATAATTTTAAGGATTCCTCCTTCAATTATATTTGACTGTTCTGCATACAAAGTACTTTCTTCCTACAGAACACAGTCCTGTTCATTTCCTCAATAGTTAAGTGTGACAGTTCTTTGCAAATATTTTGACACGAAGAATATTCCCCATCATTTCCCCGGTTAATTTAGCTGAAAATTATGAAAGAACATCCTTTTACTCTTTTAACTCGTGTACCCTGGAACTAATTAGCGTTTCCTAGTCACCCAGCATCCTTTCATGCTTTTTATCAGATTCAAAAGAAACTGGTTCTCACCCATGAAGAAGGGAAAGGGTGTGGTGTAGAATAAGTAATGGAAAGTGGATAGGGCGCACAGCACATTACCCAATTGATCGTTAAGCAATCAAAGGCGCATATATTACTCATCCTGCTTGACAGAATATCAATAACGATTATGATGCTATTGCAACAGGAAAATGTGTTTTAAAAATATTTTGAATAATGCTGCCTTTCTTTGACAGAAGGTGGATATTTAATTTTTGTAATCTGTATTTAATTTTCAAGTGAATTGAATTTAAGTCTGAAATGTCTTTTTGGTGAATAATGGCATAGAATAACATATTTCCAAACGAGAATATATTGTTTTTAACGTAAAAATAATAAAATACACATTGTCTAATACGCACTTAAAATATTTTAAGCATATTTCTATATAATTGATACAGGCTAAATTGGCATATTACATACATAATGTGAAAAATGTAAACGAGTTTCACCCAGTTACTGTAAAAGGGAATGGCATATTCAATAGTGTTTTGAGAATATGATTTTTCGTTTTATAAATTGCCCTGACCAATAATCTACGACAATACATAAAGTTCTAACAAAAACGTGATATGCCATCACAGACTCCTTTTGCTTATCCATTTTTACAAAGGGACCCTGACAAATTCACTGGACTATTATTACTAGGAATGGTTAAAACTTGAACTACACCTCTTCACATCCAATTGGATGGTATGATAGAGATATTCAATAAAACTATGTTTATCAATCTCTATTATTTGTGTCTGAAGTCAGAAGGATTTGCAGCTTTACCTTAGCCCTATTTTTACCTTCTTATAGACGTGCTGCCTATGAATCGATCAGAGATTTTCTATTTAAAAAACAGGTGACAGAGCAGTCGGGATCTTTGGTTGCCGTCTGACCAAATATTTAGACTGACTCTTTCATGACCTGCTGAATATGTTCAAGACCTGCATGCATGTCTGGAGGAAATTTTGTCGTCCCGCTTATAAAATGACTAAAATCGCTACTTGATAGAACACTGATAGTACGAAATATGATAAAGAATAATTTCTGGAAAACGACAGATTGAGGTTATTTAGTCTTCACAGACGACATAGATTTTCAGAAACTGCAGCAAAACTGGGAAAGACCGTACATCATAATGTAGAAAATAAGCAGTTTAATGTATAGATAGATCATCTTTATCGAAGCTTAAATTATATTATCCATATATACATGCTAATTTTATATTACGGCCCATAATAAGTTGAAACTTCAGATAAGCAGAAAGTACAATGCTGATAGACAGAAGGAATGGGGCAGTCTTATAAGTAACTCATTTTTTTTCACTACATTAAGTATACCATTGTTGTAAAACTGCATGTATATGAACCAATTACTATTAAATGAAAGTATCTGCCACTTAACCTTGGCCGAAAATTTGGGAATCTAGATGAAAAATTTGATAAGGGCTCGACATGGTGATTTCTGAGAGTTTCAGAAACGAAGACATGAGTGTTGACTTTAACGAGGTATTTGGCTGAGATATTTCACACAAAGTATATGGGCCAACGGCCGTACCGTGCTGAAAACACCGGTTCTCGTTAGATCACCGAAGTGAAGCAGCATCTTGCGCGGTTAGTACTTGGTGGGTGACCACCTCGGAACGCCGCGTGCTGTTGGCCATCTCGGGTGCGGTATCCCCGTGGTTTGCGCGCTAGATTTGCACGCTGCCAAAAATGCCGCCGTGTTCATGCGGAGTACGATCACGTTAAACATGTGGGTCCGTAAGTCCTTCCGAGAGGTTGGTGGTAGGGGAAGGCGGGTACGGTCCCTGTGGATGCCACCCCCACTGGGTTCCGGTCTAAATTGGGTGGCACTTCCCGGCCGTCCATACAGTTACCTTACACCTTTCTGGTAGGTCGGACGGTCTGGGTCTCAACAACAACACAAAGTATATTCCGTCCACACAAACAACTGCCAAAAGCCTTCGGGTTGGCCGTGTGGTATGGGGCTTCAACACAAAGTATATTAACTGGTCCGCTTTCAGTTAACAATAGTTGATATAAAACGAGGAAAAAGGAATTGCAAATACGTTAAAGTTTCATTACTAAAATCGTCTGTTTTGTCAGTTAGTTGAGCAAGTAAAGACTCTATTTTCGTGTATCCTACTGTTATCGTGACTTTTCTAGATTTTTATTGAGTTATTAATTGCTGTTTTTAACACGTTACAACATAGTTGAAAAGTGTTTATGACATTGTACACTCTGTCTATTCGCACGATAACTGCCGCAAAAATGACTTTATTAAAATTAAATTTTAGTATGCTGTTCAGAACGTCTGTGGGACCTATGGGAATAAAAATAAATAATAACACCCAATTAGTTTGGACTGAACCCGTGTTGAAAAACTAAAATACATTGAACCTCATGGGACCTAATTTTTCAAACATTTTTTAATTTTTAAAATTCACAAATTGCTTCGAAAATTTTAGGTAATATTCAAATTGTTCCATAAAATATATAAAAAAAATTCAGCAAAATATATTCGGCAGTGTTTTAAATAAAAATTAAAATAGTAATTACACCCATATTATATGAAGGGATCACGTGAGCCACTTCAAAATAAGATATGGCATCCATCTTGTGTCAAAATCGTGATTTTTAAGTTCTTTTTAATTTATATTTAGTGTTGTATCCGTCCTAAAATCGCTTTATTTTTACTTAAATTCTGTGCATCTACATTCTGAAACAACGCAATGACAATATATTTAAGTTTACATGATCATCAAACTTTTATTATTTCTACAACGAAGCCTAATTTTCACTTATGGAGAATGTAAACAAATAAATATGTAGGATCCGTTGTATAAGAATTACTGAATTCCTTTAAAGCAAACTTATTTAGCTCTGGAGTCTGCAATACAGCTGATATGAATGAAACTTTCATCGATTTTACATATAGAAGCCTACGATTTTTTCGATGAAGATTTAAGCATAGGGTTAAATTACTTTTACCTCCATGGTTTTAAGGTTTTAAATAAAATAAATTATTGTAGTATTGTGATGAATGAAAGGAATGGAGTAAAAGTGTATGAATGAAATATTTACAGCTTTTACATAGAGAGCCAGACGATTTCAATGACATCATTTGAATAAAGTTCATTTTTTTCGATAATGTTTTAAGTTTTTAAATATTATAAATTGATGAAGTATTGTGAAAATTTTAAAAATATTACCCCTGAATGTATCGCATTTTTGAGATGCTTAAATAAAATTGCATTGCAGTTGGAAAATGTTTCATAATCAATGCTTTATGCCTGATTGATCTTTCTTGTTTCCTATTAATCTTATTGTTGTTTTGGAATAAAATGATATTTATTCCGAAACTTGAATCCAAACTCCTAATCTGGAATAAACTTACAATTATTTAGAATAAGTTGTAACAATATGTTATGCGATATTTACCTCATTCAGTTTGTTAATTAAAGATTCAGATCGAAGAAATCCATAAAATAGTTATTTTTTTCTTTTATTTTATAGGCATAACGTGTTTAGTATGTATTTTTAATTTAATTATAAAGACCACTCTAAAGAGTTGGAAAATCTATGTAATGTTTGTGATGAATAATTATATCCCTGTTTATTATTAGTTGACAAATTGTATATAAAATAGAGAACTCAAATATGTAATGTTGCTATAAGTTTTAGTGTATTATAAACGCAATAGTAATTCAGCACCAAATAACGTTAGACGGGATTTTCCTTTTGTACATTGAGACAACAAATTCACAAACGGTACATATAAAAAAATAATAAACAGCACATTTGTAACAATTTTTATATAAAAATATATGCCCTTTTTACTTTCCCTGCAATACATGGTAATGTATAGGGAAAGTATTGGAATCATGTCGAAAATCGCAAATCGAGTTTTCGACGGATCTACACGTTTCAAGACCTCTAGAATACGAAAAAACCATTTTTAGCGTGACGTCTGTGTGTGTGTCTGTCTGTCCGTGTGTCTGTGTGTCTGTCTGTCTGTGTGTCTGTCTGTGCAGATTTTGTATTCACTCTAACTAAAAAACTAATGGACCGAATTTCACAAAATTTTGTAGGTAAGTCACTTGTGGGCGGGGCTGATGCTGATTAGTTTTGGGTTCGATTCTGAATAAAAGAACCCGCCTTTTTTGTGAAATGGCCCGCAAAAGCTTGTATCCACTGTAGCTGAAAAACTAACGGACCGAATTTCACAAAATTCGGTAGATGAGTCACTTATAGGTCACCCTGGTGCTGATTAGATTTTGGTATGATTCAGAAAAAAATAACCTGCCTTTTTTTGCAAAATGGCCCGCGAAAATTGCCAAAATCTAAAATAAAAAACTGGGTATACTCAAATATATCCATTAAATGCTGATTTAATACATAATTTTTAACGACGAAAATAATAAGACCAACCCCATTACACTAGGTCTAGCCGTTCTTGAGATATTTTAGTTTTTCGTACTTTCCCTACGCCACCTTTGAAAATAAGTCCGGTTATCGAATGATAACGAAATTGAATTAAAAGTGAAATAAATTTAATTAAAATAAAGAGAACGTTAATATAAGCTTGCAGGGAAAGTCATGTGCTGCTCACATCAGATTTTTATTTTCCCTGCAATATATGGTAATGTATAGGGAAAGTATTGGAATCATGTCGAAAATCGCAACTCGAGTTTTCGACGGATCTACACGTTTCAAGACCTCTAGAATACGAAAAAACCATTTTTAGCGTGACGTCTATGTGTGTGTCTGTATGTCTGTCTGTGTGTCTGTGTGTCTGTCAGTGTGTCTGTCTGTGTGTCTGTCTGCGCAGATTTTGTATCCACTCCAACTATAAAACTAATTGACCGAATTTCATAAAATTTGGTAGATAACTCACATGTGGGCGAATCTGGTGCTGATTAGTTTTGGGTACGCTTCGGAATAAAAGTTCCCAGCTTTTTTTTTTCGAAATGGCCCGCAAAAGTTTGTATCCACTCTAACTAAGAAAACTAATGGACCGAATTTCACAAAATATGGTAGATGAGTCACTTGTGGGATACACTGGTGCTGATTAGATTTTGGTATGATTCGGAAAAAAATAACCTGCCTTTTTTGCGAAATGGCCTGCAAAAATCGTCAAAATGTAAACAAAAAACTACGTATGCTCAAATATATCCATTAAATATTTGTTTCATGCGTAATTTTTAACGAAGAAAAGAATAAGACCAACTCCATAACACTAGGACTAGCCGTTCTCGAGATATTTTAGTTTATTCGTTTTTTCTCTACGCCACCTTTGAAAATGAGTACAGTTACCAAATGAGAACGAAAATTGAATTAATAGTGAATTAAATTTATTTAAAATAAAGAGAATGTGTATATAAGTCTGCAGGGAAAGTCATGTGCTGACCACATCAGATTTTTACTTTCCCTGCAATACATGGTAATGTATAGGGAAAGCATTGGAATCATGTCGAAAATCGCAACTTGTGTTTTCGACGAATCTACACGTTTCGAGACCTCTAGAATACGAAAAAACTATTTTTAGCGTGACGTCTGTGTGTGTGTGTCTGTCTGTGTGTCTGTGTGTGTGTCGGTGCAGATTTTGTATCCACTCTAACTAAAATCCTAATTGACCGAATTTCACAAAATTTGGTAGGTAAGTCACTGTGGGCGAGTCTGGAGATGATTAGTTTTGGATACGATTCGGGATAAAAGAACCCGCCTTTTTTTGAGAAATGGCCCGCAAAAGCTTGTATCCACTCTACCTGTAAAACTAATAGACCGAATTTCACAAAATTTAGTAGATAAGTCACTTGTGGGTCACCCTGGTGCTGATTAGATTTTGGTAGGATTCAGAAAAAAATAATCTGTCTTTTTTTTAAAAATGGCCCGCAAAAATCTGCGAAATCTAAAATATAAAACTACGTATAATCAAATATATCCATTAAATGCTTGTTTAATACGTAATGTTTAACGCAGAAAAGAATAAGACCAACCCCATTACACTAGGACTAGCCATTCTTGAAATATTTTATTTTTTTCGTATTTTCTCTACGGCACCTTTGAAAATAAGTCCAGTTATCAAATGAGAACGAAAATTGAATTAAAAGTGAATTAAATTTAATTAAAATAAAGAGAACGTCGATATAAGTCTGCAATGAAAGTCATGTGCTGCCCACATCATATTTGTACTTTCCCGGCAATACATGGTAATGTATAGGGAAAGTATTGGAATCATGTCGAAAATCGCAACTCGAGTTTTCGACGGATCTACACGTTTCAAAACCTCTAGAATACGAAAAAATAATTTTTAGCGTGACGTCTGTGTGTGTGTCTGTGTGTGTGTCTGTGTGCCTGTCTGTCTGTGTTTCTATCTGTCTGTCTGTGCAGATTTTGTATCCACTCTAACTAAAAAACTAATGGACCGAATTTCACAAAATTTGGTAGGTAAATCACTTGTGAGCGAGTCTGATGCTGATTAGTTTTGGGTGCGATTTGGTATAAAAGAACCCGCCTTTTTATTGCGAAGTGGCCCGTAAAAGCTTGTGTCCACTCTAACTGAAAAACTACTGGACCGAATTTCACAAAATTCGGTAGTTGAGTCAGTTGTGGGTTACCCTGGTGCTGATTAGATTTTGGTACGATTCGGAAAAAATAACCTGCCTTTTTTTTGCAAAATGGCCCGCAAAAATCGTCAAAATCTAAACTAAAGAAATAGGTATACTCAAATATATCCATTAAATGCTCGTGTAATACGTAATTTTTAACAACGAAAAGAATAAGACCATCCCCATTACACTAGGACAAGGTTCTCGAGATATTTTAGTTTCCGTATTTTCTCTACGCCACCTTTGAAAATAAGTCCGGTTACCGAATGAAAATGAAAATTGAATTAAAAGTGAAATAAATTTAATTAAAATAAAGAGAACGTTAATATGAGTCTGCAGGGAAAGTCATGAGCTGCCCACATCAGATTTTTTATATTTAGAAACCAAATTATTGTCCTTCGTTAAATATTTTGAATTGAAGTTTACAGACGGAAACTTCACTGCGTTGTAATAATTGAACAAAGAATTGGACTTTGTCCAAATTTAAATTTGGCACGATGGTGAAATGAAAATATCACTCGAACTCTAAATGGACATAACTTAATGTTGCGCTTTACAAAATAAAACAATTGATACTTACATTTACTTCAAGCTATTGTAAGTTTATTTACAGTTGACTGAAAGTAATAAGAAGTAATGGATAATATTGGAAAATGATGGGATGTATTGTGAGAAGCTAAATAGCTGAGAATACAAGCCATTGATTCAGTTTTCTTTGACATAATTTTTAGTGTTAGTTCCTAGCACTTAGGTAATATTATACAACTTTGTAATTGTCTGTTTTCTTCGATATCGGTCATGTATCGTTCAACAACATTTATATAACAGTATTGTGGCGTGTCTGCGTATCTTGCAACTGATTATTATGGTTGATATTTGTTGCCTTATACGTATTTCGTTTGCTCCTTTTGTCGATCTCTCTCTAATTTAATAACGCTATGCAACTTTGTAATTGATATTTTTATTTTATGTTCCTGTTCTATGTTCATGTTCTTAACCTCTGCAAATTGCCTTCCCAGAGCTCTGCAGTAATTTTTATTCCAAAACGCATGATTACATTATTATAAATAAAATTAATGTGTGAATTCTCGTTCCTAACAAATTTATCATGTGTTTATAGCCTTTCCTTTGATCACTTTATAAAGTTCTGTAATTTTATGCACTTCAGGGTTCCATGTAGTTAGTAAGAACTAGGTATATCATTAACTTGAGTGTAGCCCAACACGGCATTTTCATACAATAATCTACTGCTGTTAATATCTGTATATTTTTAATTGTTGCTAACCAAGTGACCACGTTGGACCACGATCACAACTACAGCATGTTACCCTTCATTATAGAGGGTTTAAAATGCCCTTGGATTGATACCAAGGTTAACAATGCATGACGGTGGCACTCTCCCCCATCCAATAATGGTCATTGATAGCACAAACACAAAAAATAATTAAATCACGGCTGCTTTTCCCTACAATGATTGAAACTGCAAAGGTTCATGATCATTGACACATAAATAGCCAATTTTACGCATACATATGATACATCTTCTCATATGTTCCCATGTTAAAAAAAAACTATATACTTTCAAAGTTTTTGCGTGAAATTAAAAAAATACGTCTATCCAGTTCAAGATTTTTCATTGACAGAGCTAAATATAAAGTTTTGTGAAGATCCATTAATATCTGTGGTAACTATCGTATACACAAGACATCGACCACATGCAGACGACAGAAAGACGTTACTCTAAAGTACTCAACCGTGTTCAAGAGGTCATAAAGCATATTTTGGCATCAAAATCTCGACATCAAAAACATTCGTGAAAACAATACTTTCCCTATACTATACTTAATAATGAGGAACGATAATAAACGTTCTTTCATTTTAATGAATCCTTAATACGATTCGTTATTTCAGTATTTCACGTATATTCTGTATATTGAGCTGTCCGTGTTCTCAACGGAATGATGTTTATCTACAGGGATATAAATTTCTAGATTATTCTTACCGGATTAGATCTGAAAAATATATCCACTTGATTATATTTTAAAGATAATTTATTCCCGTTTCTTTCGAATATAGAACCGCGATTCAGTAGAAAGAAAAATTTCATTACATGACAGTAATTGAACATAGAGTTGGACTTTGTCCAAATTGAATTCCGCACGCTAGTGAAAAGAGTACATAATTTGAACACTAAGTAGACATAATATTATGCATGAAATCAGAAAGGTTTTACAAACAAAGTATTTTACTACAACAACCTTATTTAGTCTACTCAAAATTCGATTACATATGACTATTAGTAGGCATAAAATACAAAACTGTGAAACGACTAGCAGGTATATTTTACAATACAATGTATTAAAATATTTATGACACATTTGGCACGATTCATTTATTTTTACTTGATCTATAACGACGTCTAAAGCTAGTCTCACTTTAATATTTATCTGCTGTTCCAATTCCATTAATTGAAATTTGATGGTTTTATTGGCTAAAGTATAAAACTTATTTATAATTAAGTGCATATTTGCACAGAAAATCATTTTAATATTTATCACATAAAATTAGTTGAATTAAATATTTTGGCTTTCAAATGTAAGTTTATTTTGAAATGCATCTTTTCCGGTGAAATTAAAATATTAGCAAATGTGATTAAATATAACTATTAGTAATCGTAGTTATAAAATACAAAACTATGATTCAGCATGCAAATATGTTTCACAATACAATTTATTAAAATGCGTATGATGCATTTAGCACGCTGAATTTATTTTCACTTCACTTACACAAACGTGTAAAACTAGTATCATATTATTATTTATTTTGTGTTTCAATGCCGTTAACTAAATTTTTGTGACCTTGTTGGCTAAGGTATAGAACTGTGTTTAAAACATACGCTTGATTACATATTTGCACAATAAAACACTTTTGGTATTCAAATTATATCACATAAAATATGTTAAACCAACTTTTTCTTGGCTTCAAAATGTAAGTTTATTTTGAAACGTGCCTCTTTCGGTTAACTTAAAATATTAACAAGAATATTTCCCTGGTAAAAAGGCTGTACTGCATATAGAAAGCAAACTAATCTAACAGCACTCAATATGACTTGCATTTTATATAATTTAAACTGCAATTGATTCTACAAACATACAATATTTCGAATAAATTTATGTGATCATTCTGAAATTGTCGATTTTAAATGAGTAATTTCATATAAAATGATATTTCTTCAGCACAATTTACTATCCCAATAATTTTAGAGTTTTTAAAAAATCGTTTGACGTAATTAGATATTTACTTACTATATCTCGAAAAAGAAGAAGTATTTGGCATTTTCGTTTTCATAACATGCTGATTCTACTCGTGCCATATATACGAATACGGTTCCGGACATAATCCCGACAGCCGAAATCCCGACAAGCCAGAATCCCGACAGCCAAAATCCCGACAAGCCAGAATCCCGACAGGGTCGAAATCCCGACAAGTCAAAATCCCGACAAGGTCGAAATCCCGACAAGCCAAAATCCCGACAAGGTCGAAAACCCGACAAGCCAAAATCCCGACAGCCGAAACCCACTCTTGCACAGACTAATACAACACTAAGGCGGTCATCGCAGTGACGTCACTAGGGTTAGAATTTACTAATCAGCACCCCCCCCCCACGCACATGCGCTGGACTCACGCTGGGCCCACGCACATGGCTCTCTACGCCTATATGTATAGCTTGATCAAAGTTATCGGCGTTTTTACATCTCTACATTTTACAAATTAATAGTTTTAATCACTAAATCATAACAATTATGCCATTACTGAAATAAATTTTGGCAAATTGAAATAACAAAGATTAAAATGATATAACAGGTCGGTATAAGATTTAGGAAATTCATTTTATTAAAAAAGAAAAAAAAAGCACTTACACATTCTGCATACGTTCAAATAGCATATTCAAATAGCATATGGCCATTGTCGTAGCAAGCGGATGGAGACAAGAGGGAGCGTGAGTCCAGCGCATGTGCGTGGGGGGGGGGGGGTGCTGATTAGTAAATTCTAACCCTTGTGACGTCACTGCGATGACCGCTTTAGTGTTGTATTAGTCTGTGCAAGAGTGGGTTTCGGCTGTCGGGATTTTGGCTTGTCGGGATTTCGACCTTGTCGGGATTTTGGCTTGTCGGGATTTCGACCTTGTCGGGATTTTGACTTGTCGGGATTTCGACCCTGTCGGGATTTTGGCATGTCGGGATTTCGGCTGTCGGGATTCTGGCTTGTCGGGATTTCGGCTGTCGGGATTACGACCCAGACCCATACGAATAATAGGATTTCTTTCGAATCAAATCATTCATTATATATTCACATACAAACGTATGTACAAACCCACATACAGGGGTGTCCAGAAAGTTCCGGAACGGCGCAATATTACGGAACGGCCGCAACGGCCCCCAGGAGGGGGAAGGGGGTCAATTTTTGTATCGTTGGATAGCTTTACTAAAAATATTGAATACGTGTTTTTTATTTTTTGATCCGAAGTGTATTTCTCGAGATATTGCGCCGTTCCGGAACATTGTGCACACCCTGTATATGCACACTACACATATGCATACATACAGGACAATTCATTGGTACTGATTATATGAAAAATATCCTTTGAAGCTCCATTCTTCAAATTTATTTGAAGAAGCTTTGAAACTATTTTTATTGGTGCATTGTGTAGTCAAGAATGTTTCGAATAATTAGTAGAAATGAAACATAATGAACTATTTTATAGTTTGCTAGACACAAATACAGAGGGTGCTCGTACCGTGGCATGATTGACTTTGTTATTTTTACCTCGCCCTTCGCATATGATGACATAGGGATTAAGAACTCGCGCATTTTTTTCTTGGGCTCTCAAGAGGGACTGGATTTGTTAACTCTGACTGCTATCTTACTCCACGGATGTCAATAAATTGTCTTGAACGTCACTGGATCCTGTGTGAACAGAACACTTTGAAATACTTGAGCAGGTTGTTTGCACTGGATTTTGCCACTTCAAAATTAACAAACTGCTTTTAACTGTAACAAAGGTTGTGGTTTGTCCACTCCTCCCAAATTTTACTCCAGACTGTGACATCACGAATGGCGATTCTTAATTCCTATTTCGTCACGTTAACAATTTTTTCATTGGTTGCCAGGTTGGTTGCTAGGCTTATTGTCCAACCTTCGATTAAAGAGCCTTATTCAAATGTCCTGTTACTTACATGCGCATCGTTTCATCTGTTCTTTGATTGTATTTTAAACTAAATTTTGGTACTTATTATACTTAGGATATCTTCCAATAAAATTCAAATATGGTATATTACAGCATTTTATAAACTTGGAACGAACAGTTTCACTATTTGTATTTCATATTCGCGCATTGAATTATGAAGATGATACCATTATACATAGATATGCGAAAGTTATCCTCAATATAGTAATAAATTGCAAATAACATTTTTGCACTTGTCGTGACGGCATTCGTCACTCCTTTATAAATTGCATAACTTCTGTATTTTTAAACTTTTATTTAATTAATCTGTGTCCTGGAACCCTCAGGTCATTATATATTTTATTATCGTATTGTATCTGATTCTGTGCAGATCTGTGGCCATTTTTTATTTCGTTATAATAATTCTCGCACACTCTGGGAATGACGCCTGTTAGTCTGGCTTGCTGGCGGAGACAGATGTCTCCTTGTTGTCACGCGGCAGATACGCGTGCCTTTGGAATCGTCCGTTGTGGGGCGGAACTGTGGATGATTTTGAATTGGAAGTAATTTTCGATTGGTGGAGAGGAGATGATGTGAGCCCATGTCATTTTCTATTGGACGGGTTCTGGATCCATCTGGAATGTATATAAGCTGCGTAAATTGTAACTCGGGGCTCTCTCCCTGGAAACATCTTCGAACTCACGTCGACGCGGGACTTAGCCCTCAGGCGGAGTTACCGTGTTGTGAGGGTCGGGAGAGATGCCACCTCGCCACTGCTGTTACCATCGCCACTGCTGTTACCGTCGCCACTGCCGAGATCTGATGATGCCTTGCCCTCGCCGACCGTCGTCCGCCGTGTAAACGTAGAGATGATGCCTCATCTCGCTTGGTCGAGTACCGGGACCAGAGAAAGCAAATATGAAGCTGTTCCTTCGGCTGACCTGATCCGGCACCTTGCCGGAAACTGCGGTTCAACCGTTCCTGTTGGAGCGGGGCAATGTTGCCCCGAGGGAAATTATCAGTGGATGCCTGTGCTCTATCTGCCATGAGTCCTTCCAAGAATATTTTGAGGTAAGACTTGTACCTTTAGACCTGCCGATGGGCAGTCGTCTGGACTTGTGCATCGACCTCTGCAGAACTTTTCATCCATAGGATCTTCTGCAGCATTATACATATACATATTCTAACTACAGTTTCTTTCTTCATATTGAAGCTTTATCTAAGCCATAATAATCTAAATTGATTTTATATTGTTTGAAATACAGTAATTACGTAGGTCTTTAACGTTCCCCGGGTGTGTGCATTCTCTCTGACCATACCATTATTTTACTTAATTGGAATATGAAATTATTTGATTTATTGAATTTATATTAAATTCCGGCAAAGAGCCGATGATTCTTGGTAAAGTGAGGTCCAGTGGTTAAATTAGAAAATCTGTAATTGTATTTGATATGCAACTCCACTTCTTGAATAATTAATAAATATTGGATTTGAACTAAAATCATGTGTTCTTATTTGTGTAGAATCTGTACTGAATTTATGTGTTTTCAGCTCCTGGTGTATCCTTGAAGGTAAAGGTATTTCTTTGGTATTTGTTGGGTTTTCCTTCACAGGTCATCAGTTGGAATCCTCCAACTGACGAGAGGTGTGTTTCGAACCTGGGTTACAAATTTGGAGAGTTAGACTCTCGGTCTGCCGTGTCTGGCCGGTATCCGTGGTGACTTTAGATGCCCACGGAACCCGCTATGACACAGGCATCCACTGATAATTTCCCTCGGGGCAACATTGCCCCGCTCCAACAGGAACGGTTGAACCGCAGTTTCCGGCAAGGTGCCGGATCAGGTCAGCCGAAGGAACAGCTTCATATTTGCTTTCTCTGGTCCCGGTACTCGACCAAGCGAGATGAGGCATCATCTCTACGTTTACACGGCGGACGACGGTCGGCGAGGGCAAGGCATCATCAGATCTCGGCAGTGGCGACGGTAACAGCAGTGGCGATGGTAACAGCAGTGGCGAGGTGGCATCTCTCCCGACCCTCACAACACGGTAACTCCGCCTGAGGGCTAAGTCCCGCGTCGACGTGAGTTCGAAGATGTTTCCAGGGAGAGAGCCCCGAGTTACAATTTACGCAGCTTATATACATTCCAGATGGATCCAGAACCCGTCCAATAGAAAATGACATGGGCTCACATCATCTCCTCTCCACCAATCGAAAATTACTTCCAATTCAAAATCATCCACAGTTCCGCCCCACAACGGACGATTCCAAAGGCACGCGTATCTGCCGCGTGACAACAAGGAGACATCTGTCTCCGCCAGCAAGCCAGACTAACAGGCGTCATTCCCAGAGTGTGCGAGAATTATTATAACGAAATAAAAAATGGCCACAGATCTGCACAGAATCAGATACAATACGATAATAAAATATATAATGACCTGAGGGTTCCAGGACACAGATTAATTAAATAAAAGTTTAAAAATACAGAAGTTATGCAATTTATAAAGGAGTGACGAATGCCGTCACGACACCTGTGCTCTATCTGCCATGAGTCCTTCCAAGAATATTTTGAGGTAAGACTTGTACCTTTAGACCTGCCGATGGGCAGTCGTCTGGACTTGTGCATCGACCTCTGCAGAACTTTTCATCCATAGGATCTTCTGCAGCATTATACATATACATATTCTAACTACAGTTTCTTTCTTCATATTGAAGCTTTATCTAAGCCATAATAATCTAAATTGATTTTATATTGTTTGAAATACAGTAATTACGTAGGCCTTTAACGTTCCCCGGGTGTGTGCATTCTCTCTGACCATACCATTATTTTACTTAATTGGAATATGAAATTATTTGATTTATTGAATTTATATTAAATTCCGGCAAAGAGCCGATGATTCTTGGTAAAGTGAGGTCCAGTGGTTAAATTAGAAAATCTGTAATTGTATTTGATATGCAACTCCACTTCTTGAATAATTAATAAATATTGGATTTGAACTAAAATCATGTGTTCTTATTTGTGTAGAATCTGTACTGAATTTATGTGTTTTCAGCTCCTGGTGTATCCTTGAAGGTAAAGGTATTTCTTTGGTATTTGTTGGGTTTTCCTTCACAGGTCATCAGTTGGAATCCTCCAACTGACGAGAGGTGTGTTTCGAACCTGGGTTACAAATTTGGAGAGTTAGACTCTCGGTCTGCCGTGTCTGGCCGGTATCCGTGGTGACTTTAGATGCCCACGGAACCCGCTATGACACACTCCATTATACTTATTATCTAATTTATCTCACTTCCTTTCGCAATTTTAACTATGATTTTGTAGTATAATCCTCAACTGCATCATTATAATTGAAGAAAGATTGGACTTAGTCCAAATTAAAATCCGCACGCTACAATATACCGAGTATGCAACTGGCACACTTAGGCATAATTTTAGACATGCATTGAAAATGTTTTCTCAACAATGCATTAATGATTGCAACCATCTCATGTTGCTGGAATTTTTATTATGTATGGATGTCTTGCTAAAATAATGTAAGTAAAGTTAAATTTTGTTTTAAGCCACTGGTTATGAATACATATTATAGCTTCAAATATGTATTTTTTTCATTTTTTTGTTTTATGTATAATGTATTATATTTTTCAAATATTTAAAAACGAACCTTCTGCTATGTATTTCATTCTCATTACTATGTGGCTTATGTGAAATATCGTTAAAAGGCGGTTAAATTTTGCTGGTGCCAATCGTACTGTTTTCTTAACTTAAAGTAAGAAACTTATTTTGTTTTGAAATATCCTCTTGGAAAGAGGCCACAGATTTTGTAGGGGATGGGTCTTGGTTCTGTAGCTATGTACTCACCGCTTTTTAATCTTTCTAATTAAACAGGTTGGTGCAACAGCGACCAGTTTGATTCCCAGTTGAAGTGATAGCTGTACATGGAGAAAATAGGGCTATTTTATCAACGTTTTCTCAGGTTCTCGTGAAAATAAAAACATTTCAGACTACTTTCTTAAATTATTCAGTTTTTTAAAAGCAGAAGCATCTATTTTACAGTTAAATTGTGTATCAAGTATCAGACATGTAACACGCACGCTCTGTTGAATAGCGCATCAGACGATAGCTTAATGGACCGGTTAAAGTCAAAATGACGGTTGCGTCAGCCTGTCTACATAGGACGCTTAACTTCTGTAATGGACATATTAATCAAATACTTGTGAGTAGTGAAAGGATTAATTATTTGTTTTCCTATAATGATGGGATCTTTGTGTAGGTTCCCCTCACCGCTACCAGTCTTTTGAAGGGATGGGTCTGATTTTGTCATCTATATCCAAATCCGTCGGCGACTGAAGTCGTTACTTGACAGGCAACTTTCGATGCTTACCCGGTGAATTCTTCTATTGATCATCTCCAAGAACCTGGAGCCTAGCTAATGTAGAGAATATAACCCGAGAACTCCCTTAATATGAGCAGACAGTTCCCTCTTGTCGTTTAAAATTATTCCATATATCTTGTTTCCAAAGTCTGAAGAAAATATTATATTATTTTTAAAGGATACTAGTGTATGGGTTTGTTGATGAATAGGAATACATTGGACATCTGTGTTGGTGTTAACTTATTACTCGTTCACTGCGGCGAAGTAGATTGGATGGAAATGCACCGACATTGAATAGAAATAGCGTGTCTCTCCAAAGTTCGTGGAGTTTCGTATCAAAAGATGACGATGAAAATAAACAGTTTCTCAAGCATTGAATAGATGAGGCATAGTTTGAAAAAGATAAAACAAACTTTTATTGCAGACTGGTGAGATATTTATAAGTACAGAATAACATTTTGTAGGACGGGGCATATGATTTAGCAGAGCTAAGAAAGTGCGACCTGGTTCTCTAAAGAATGTTTGGCGTCTCCTAGATGCACGCTCCTTTCGTGTATATAGTCTGGTCCAAAATTTGAGGACCACCGGGTAATCAAGCCCTTTGGAATGTTTCCCAGGCTCTTCATATCAGAGACCACCTAACTCTCCCATCTGGGATTATCTCTCCCTTCTCTGATGACGGCTCAAAATGCGTGCATTTCTCCGAAATCAGACTGTGATGACAGAGCTTTATAGCCTTGTTTTCCAAAACTGCAATGCATGCGGTCTTAGGATGCATGATCTCTGAAGCTGCTCTGAAAAATGGCTGAAATTAGGCTCAAAAAATGACGGTGTTTCCTCACAACTAGGTAAAATGTTCACCATACTGTGGTTTAGGATAAAAGTACAGCTGCTTGTACTCTTTATTTTAACATCTGGTCTGTACTTTTTATCCTAACACCTGGCCTGTACTCAAATAGTATATATTGTAAAATCGATTACTCAATTCGATTCATTAGTTCTTCATGTTTAAAGACGTTTCCTAACAGATTTTGTTTAAAGTAATATGCATGTTATTGTATGTAGGAAAATAATTACATAATTCATTTGCGCAATTAGAAATGTGAATCTAAAAAAAGACCGTTATTCCATTACAAAAGTTTTTAATAAATTGAATTAGGATAAACTAAACTAGACTCCCTACAAAAATGGATACAATATTTACACTCTATGGCATACGCATGTTCACTGCATGGCGCAAGTTTTTTAACTCTTTTGTTCGCCTTTCTTTTATGTTTATTTTACATATTTATTTATTTTCCTCCACCTTCTACTAGTTCAAACTTTTTGGAAATACTTACCGTGTGATTGGGAATTGTCTCTAAAGTTATGAATATTTAAGCCTGTAATTTCCTACCAGGATTCTGAGGAGCGTTGGTTTTATACTAGAATTCCTAAAAGTTTGCAACATGTCGTCCTTATCTCATTTACGAAAATTAAACGTATTAAAGTGTCTAACGTTTCATTTATATAAACACAGAATTATTAGATAATATATACATAATATTTCTTTGCAATCGGTAAGTCTGATGTAAAATGAAAATGTTTGTGATTTTGAAAATTATTAATTAATAAATAGAAATCGGATATATATAGTCTCGTAACATTTTGTTTAAATGAAAGAGTTAATTATTATTTATTAATTTTCGGTTTTTGCAATTATCACCTGTGGAACCCAATATGTAACAGGTAAGTGCATACCATTAAAGTGTCTAACGTTTCATTTATATAAACACAGAATTATTAGATAATATATACATAATATTTCTTTGCAATCGGTAAGTCTGATGTAAAATGAAAATGTTTGTGATTTTGAAAATTATTAATTAATAAATAGAAATCGGATATATATAGTCTCGTAACATTTTGTTTAAATGAAAGAGTTAATTATTATTTATTAATTTTCGGTTTTTGCAATTATCACCTGTGGAACCCAATATGTAACAGGTAAGTGCATACCATAATTTATGAGGTGTATAAAGGATCATACCAAACAAAACGAGTTGGGCTATAATTTTGTACCAAAAGTTTTAATATGCTTAGAAGAAACAACACATTCAACAACGAGATATTCGAAGATGTAAACCAAATGGAATAGTTTTCGATGTTAAGTCCATGCTACATTCTAAAAGTCTAATTGCATATTGAACCCTATCGTAAGAAAGTTCATCATCGTTCTAAAGACACTGGATAAAGCAGTTTACATTTGGTTTGGTGTGTTAAAATATTGTTATTTATCTAGTTTTTGTTTACCTTTATTATTCTTCACTTTATTATTTCACTTTTTTGTACTTGAATTGCACTTGATTATCTTTTACTTGATTATTTAAGTTTTATTGTATTTAACTAGTTTGAGCTTAATTGTGACATTATTTAGACTTGATTACAACTGAATTATTTCTTTTATTTATTACCTGATTATTTCACTGTATTTAACTTATGGTTTGGGTTTAATTATTTATATCTAACTTGATTATTTTTTACTCGATGATTTCATCACCTTGTATTTTCATCATTTGGATTTAATTATGTGCATTTAACTTGATTGTATGGCATCATGGACAAACTTTAACATGAAACATGTGTGTGAATATGAGCCAGAGACAAGATAATTCAAACGTAAAAAATATATTTATTTGTCATATAAATTGTAATACATATATATTCTCACATTTCTCTGGAACACATTTACATGGAATATTTCGGGTTTACACCAAACGGTTAAACATCTATAATGTGTAAATATCCGAATCATTTAACAATTGAGCACCAGTATACTTTTTTCCATAAGCTCCGTTTTTGCATAAAGAACTTCCCTCCCTTCAAATTTAACAATTTTTGTCTGAAAAAGAACAATGTGAAATTAATTTTATATATAACAATATTTAAGGCAAATATTCAAAATTCTACAAAGTACAACATATAATTATCAGAAAAAAGTTAAACTGAAAAATATTCTAAAAACATTCAATGCGTAACAAAAGCATACAAATATCTGATTGAATAAAATTAATTATTGATATGGAATTTTGGGAAACCAGTTTATAATAAAGTCGAAGTTGCTGCATTTATGAAGCGCGTTTTGAACAAAACATGACCTCAATTAAAATGAGCTGATACATAAGTTATTATAGCTAAATCATTAGGGGTAGTATGCTTTTACATCAGTATTCATAACAAACGATATTGACTGATATGACAATAGTACAGATTTATAATATTTTCCAGATGCAAGATGTGAAGTGCATGCAAAATGTGAAGTGCAAGCAAAATGCAAATTGCAAAAAAAGTTGGTGCCACACGGCAGCATTCCCATGTGTTCCGGCAGCATTCCGATGGGAACCAACCTGTCGTAGGCATCAGAAGGAAGCTGTTAAACGGATAGACCCAGGATGGCTTGGTGAAAAATTGTAGAAGAGGACAGAAGACTGTCTGGATTGTGGAGATGGGAAGAAGCAATAAATTTGTCACTAGATCGAAGGAAGTGACACGTTACACTTTATATATTTTGAACCACTTGACCCGAAAAGAAGTATGTAGTGAAAGGCAAGTGAAAAAGAATCAGTATGCCCCACTTTTAACGAACTCGTTTATAGAGGGTGATATGTTTTATAGAAATATTAAGCGGCATCCTTAAAACTGTATATCTGAACATTTTAATGAAATGTTTATCTGTTTTTAACACTAGCATTATCACTCATTCAGCATACTTAGAATTATCGCGGTGGGTCTTGGCTGACCTATTGATTTTAATTATCTTATTTTCTCTATGAATGCGATGCAAACACACAATAAAAGTGTTTTTCTATTAATATAGTTTATCTTCTGGATTATTTCGTAACGTGAAATTCAGTGACTGGATTACAGTTAGAAAAATTTGAATTTCAAATTTCATTATAAATAAATGCACCGTTCGTTTTACACAATTCGTATAGAATGAAATATGACCAATCCAATATACACACTTCTTTCAAATTATATATATATAAGAATTATCAATTTAAGTTTAGAAATACCTTTGTGCATAATTTGGAAACAACCTATTAATAAAATATTAGACCACAACAATGTCAGAAGTTTGCACTATATAATTCAATGTTATTACTCACAATGTTACTGTCAATTTGTCATCCTAGCACTACACAAAAAGCACAATGGTTTTTAATTGTATTTGTCTTATTCATAATTTACGCATACAATTAAAGATACATGTATACACAGAGTTAGTTTTATTGTCTTTGCACTGCTTGTTTGAAACTTCTGGATTGATTCCTGGATTGTTAACTTTCAGATCTTTTAAATTACGGGTATCTCTTAGCTCAAGTACTAATTTCAAACATGCGCCAACGGTTCTACCGTGCTGAAAACACCGGTTCTCGTTATATCACCGAAGTTAAGCAGCATCGGGCGCAGTTAGTACTTGGGTGGGTGACCACCTGGGATCACCGCGTACTGTTGGCTCATTTCAGTCGACGTGGTAGCCGAACGGTCAAAGCGAGCATTTCCAGCGATTGGTTGGCCGCCACGTTGTGGGTTCGAGTCCCACGTAAGACATGGATGTTTGTGTTGTTGGGCGCAATGCGTTCCCACCCCCACTGTTGCACTGGGGCAACGTCTTTGACGGCTAAGAGGTTCACTGTTCTGGCCGATGTATAGGCGAAGATGAAAGATTCAATGCCTGGCCATTGGAAAAAAAATTCAAACATCACAAATAACGATCACAATGGAGTGATTGTTATTATTGAGTCTTTATCAAATGTCTGATTTATTGAGTATTTATCAATAGTTTAGAATAATAGACTACTGAAAACCATTCACTAAAATAATCGAATATTTACCCATTCCGTACACTGTAAAAATTGCTGTGTAATTACAACATTAAAACTCGCTGTATAATTACAGCATTAAAAATTTGAAATATAATCACAGATTAAAAATCGCTGTATAATTACATCAATTTTATAGAACGAAATGGTGTAATTTTTTCATTACCTGTGATGTAATAAATATTTACAATGTATCTGCTGCATTATAAGTTCACTTCAGTGGAAAGTCTACTTATCGCTCATGCACTGGAAAATATCCATGCTAGCGTAACTGCGTTTAAAACATGTTCCGTTATTCAGTTATATGCCTCTTTTAAAGAATATATCACTTTACAGAACACTCTATCAACTCAAGATGTATTAAAATAACATCTCGTAAAAATGCATCATATATGAATTTACAACATAAGGTGTCGGCATAAATTTCATCCACACACTTTGATGCAAATGTTTGCTGTCATTTTTAATAATGTATCTCATACGACTTCTCAAACTATTATACAGAAACGATGCTTTAAACATAACAGCTTATAATTTAGTACGAGCTATGTATTCACCCTGAAATGCACCCATTCTTACATTAAGCCTTTTCATTTTCTTTCACTATCAGTCACTGTGCAGCTATACAACATTTATCACATCAAAAACTAATATAAGCAATGTTCTGCATTTGTTCTAGTTCTACTTTTTAAGTTGCGTCTTGAAATGTGTTTCTTTTTTGCGAGTCTACTGCGCATATATTATTTATAAACTTGTTGTCTGTAATATACCCTAGGGCCTTCTTTGTAACAGAGCAATACAATATTGAATGCTGCAATCTGTGGCTATCTTCTTGCCCCTATTTTGAAATTAAACAGCCTTTCATTCGTTTGTCTTTTGAAATATTATTCATGTTCTTCTTGACAATATCCACACGAATCCATTATTATTATTATTATATACATTATTATTACATTATTATTATTATTTTATTATTATTATTATTATTAAGATTATCATAATAATTATCATTATTATCATTATTTTGATATTTGTTATTATTATTGCTGTTGGCATTAAGTCATAGGTTTTGCGGATCAGATTGCAAATTACCAATCAACATTTTCTGTTAAATTTTATAATTGGCATTTCCGGTAATGAAATGCAGTTCGTTTTTGTAATGTAGGTGCTTGCAGACTTAAATATTAATACAAAATTTCTATTACAAAGTTTCTATTAGTACTATTTTCTTGCCCCTATTTTGAAATTAGCAACATTTCATTTGTTTGTCTTTTGAAATATTATTCATTGTTTTCTTGATAATATCCACACAAATCCATTATTATTATAATTATATATATTATTATTATACTATTATTATTTTATTAGTATTATTATTATTAAGATTATCATAATAATAATAATTATTATCATTATTTTGATATTTATTATTATTAATGTTGGCATTAATTCATAAGTTTTGGGGATCAGATTGCAAATTATCAATCAACATTTCCTGTTAAATTTTATAATTGACATTTCCTGTAATGAAATGCAGTTTGTTTTTGTAATATAAGTTCTTGCAGACTTAAATATTAATACAAAGTTACATTGTATTTGGACATTTAAAATATATTCCCCACACGTATAGTGTAATTTGGAGAGGCAAAAGAAATATTAATTGAACACTTAAAATTTGATAAAAAAAATCCAATTAAAAATCACTAAATTACGCTGTTATTTTATAAAATTTTAGAAATGTTTCGCCATGTGCAATTATTCTACAAAAACTTAAGCTCCGCTTCTGGTTCTGACTTCACATTAAACTGTAAAACAATTTCTTTTTAAATTAGCAAAAACTTACCAATTCAGCTCATTAACATGTTCACCTTCGGTCCTATATACCACTCCTGTTTCTTTTTCTGATGCCATTATTTGCAGCTGTTTCGTGGAAAGAACGAGAGACGTGGCGATGTGGCAGAGTGATTAAATTGATTTTATGGATGTAGGACAACATGGCGCAGCATTTGAATTTTCGTCATCTTACAAGAAGAATTCTGTTCTTAAACAGAATCTGTTCGATACGTATGTCCATTCTACACAAAGAAAATAAATGTAAA
Source organism: Amaurobius ferox (assembly GCA_951213105.1). NCBI lineage: Eukaryota > Metazoa > Arthropoda > Arachnida > Araneae > Amaurobiidae > Amaurobius > Amaurobius ferox. Next base: position 68,313,765 of record OX578137.1, on the reverse strand, counting down.
ATTATAATACGCTCCTCCGGTGCTAAATATTTATACATTTATTACATATCATATTCTGGTAGATAAGAGTATCAAAAATATTTACATTATTTTTATTTTATTAAATTGCAAAGTGTTTCATTCGAGTGGAAAGGAATGGAGTAAAATTTAAGTATACACTGTAAATACAATTTAAAAACAGAAGCATTAAAATTATTTAATGCAAACTAGTAATCTAACAGTCAATATTTAAACATCATTTCCCCCGAAATGGAAATCCTGCAGTTTCTATATAATTAAAGTTTAAATTGAAATAAATCACATACTCTACGGTAGAGCTATGAAATTCAAAACATATTTCTGTAACAATAAAAGAAGACGAATGCGTTTGTTTCGTCCGTAGCAAATTTCGGCACAAAGGTACTTCAGGTCGCCGAATGATAACGTTTCGTAGAGATTTTTTTTTTCTTAAATGCGAATCAATTTAGAATTAGTCGAAATTTCGATTTCAAATTTAATTTTATTTTGGGCAGACGATATCCGAATATAATATGAAAACAGGTGTTTCGTTTGAATAGTATGCATTTTACCTAGCAAATTAGTTGTCAAAACAACAGGTGTTTTAAACGAAGTGCATTAAATTTTTCGATTTAAAAGATTACCAATTTAAATGATTTCTCTCTATTTCTTTATTTGTAATTATAATTATAAGCATTGTATATTATATTTTGATATAAATCTGATTAAAATTCACTGAGACAGCATTTACTATTTGTATTTTTCTTTTCTCTTGATTCGAATTCACATTCATTTGATCAGAAAGTCTTCGGATTCGTAAATTCGTATCAACAGCAGGCATTTTGATAAAATAATAGCAGTCATTGTATTGAGACTGAAAACTGTTCCGACAGGGTATATTTGGTAGTACTTGTTAAAAACAACTGTGATTCCTGCAACTATGTTTCTACGAGATAACCAAATGAGTATTTCACTCATAATACGAATAAAATAACCTTTTCTTATTTAAATTGGGTGCCTTTTTTAGCTTTACATTTGAACTTTTTTTAATGCACGAAAAATGAGTGTAACGTTGCGTATAACGATAGTATAACGATGCGGATAACAATGCGCATAACGATTACGGATGCTTATAACAATGATGCTATTGAAAATACGTATAAGAAAATCCATTATCTGTCTGATTGTCTACTGGTCTTACTTGGCATCAGATTTACCTCAAAATCGGTAATTTGGAGAATTTATCCAAATATCATCAAGCTAAAGACAATCCAATATCTCTAAAAATAAATTGAAGGGTGTGATAATCCCTCTTGCTCTGTGCAAATTATAAATTTAATATTTTTGATTAAAAAATAACGAGATTTGCTGTTTGTAGGAAAGAACTAGGTAGGCCCAGACATCCCTCAACTGATGTTGAAATGGATATTTCGGCTTACTTTTGCAGGCATTCACATAGTCATGTTCATACCGCGGCTTCAGAAATAAACGTACCACGTGCAACAGTGTGCAGTTTACGGAGACTGAATAAATGGCATCCGTTTAATATTCATGGTGTCCAAGGATAGGAGCCAACAGATTACCAACGTTGTCTAGATTTTTGTAATTGGACTCTAAATCAGGAAGATGCAAATCCCTCTTTCCTGAAAAGCGTAATTCGGACTGACGAATGCTGTTTTGAACAAGATGGATGCATAAATCCTCAAAATGGACATTTCTGCTCTGACACAAATCCATTCGCGGTACGTGATATTCATCATCAAAAGCAATTTTCTGTGGATGTATTGTGTAGAATTTTCAGAAACCGTTTGCTTGGACCCATACTGTATGATGCTACGCTGACGGGTGACAGATATATTAATGAGATTCTGAATGAAGTTATTCCTGATTTTATGGATGAATTGTCCCTATCAATACTTCAACATGTATGGTTTTAACAGGGCTGATATGGTTTTAACAGGGCCAGCTCACCTTACTACAGTTGTGAAACAGTAGTTAAATAAGGAGTTTCTAGACAAGGGGATTGGATTGCATGGGCGAGTTTAATTTCCCTTTGATCGCCTGATTTAACGCCTATGGATTTTTAGTTATGGGGTCGTTTATGCACAACTATTTATCTGTCACCTCCCTTAGATAAATCGGAGTTGCAACAACGCATCCAAGATGGTTTTCGTGATATTACCGAACAAGAACTTGATCAAGTGCACAGAAGTGTTATCAGGCGAATGCAGCTCTGTATTGGCATGGATGGAAAACAATTTGAACGAGCTTTGCAATCTTTGTGTAAAGTTATTATTTCTACACAGTATAGATAACTTTGTATCAATAAATAGAAAAATTATTTTTTATTTATATAATCATTGTTTTCTTTCGTAATTTGAATATGACCCCTGACACGCGATGTGCCGACACGATTTTTCCCCTCTGAGAACTCATGTCGATACATCGAAAAGTGAGTTAAGTCAGCATTTTTGTCGTTTCATATCTCTGAGACTTTTCATGATAAATGCTGAAATTTTGTACATCACCTAATTAGCGTATAGGGCACATTTTACTCATTGTAAATATTTTTGTACTAGTGCCGTATAAACATAGTATTTGTTAAAATAATTGCCGTATAAACATTATATTTTGTATTTCTTAAAATTTCATTCTCTTGAAAATTATAATAATAATAATTTTAAGAAAATTTTAATAATAATTTTCATAAAATTCTGTAATTTTTTACGTAACTTTGTAATTTATTACATATGTTTAAGATCAATTTTTATGGAATAATAACGAGAACAATGGACAATGTTTTAGGAACACCCTGTATATATATATATATATATATATATATATATATATATATATATTAAATTACAGTCATTAAATTTAATATTTATAGATTAAATTTAATGACTGTAAATCAGTATTAATGAGTGTAAAATACAGATTTGGCAAATATAAATTTAAGCATCTGTGGAATTTTGTCTCATGTAATTCTTAGTTACTCGAGACTCACTGGATAATTTCATATCCCAATCTGAATGAAGGCATAAACTTTAAATCATTTTATTTTGAATTTTTTAAGGACGATTTACCTTATTGCAGTATTCATGTTCAAAGTAATTTGTATCCCTTTAACTGGATGTAAAAATACATTCATTCACACTGCAGGCCTTGTTAACTTATTTAATGATAGATAGCCCTTGTATAATTGAACACATAGAGAAATGATCGTATAGTTATTTTGTTTTTGTAGGAGGTTGTTTATCTTGATTTTATTAGGGTTTATAGTATAAACGCATTTGGCTTTTTCAATAATTATAGTTTAAATACATTTGGTCAAATACATTTTTATACTTTAGATCGACTTTATAAACAATTTAGTATATGAGTGTTATAAATTAATATTTTTGATTCATAAATGCATTTCTCTATTTAATCAAATGTATGTTTATTTTTATTGACGTTAAAAAGAAACATATAAGAAATTAAGAAAAATTATAAAATGCATTACCATCCAAAACTTAAGCACGGAAACAAATTCTCAGATAACCAGTCTATACGTGGATTTTATTGCGCTAAACTTGTAGTGGATTTTAAGTAGAAAATGCATACATCGAACACGCTCAGGAAAACTATGAGCTTCTTTTCAAATATGTTAGATGTTTAGTTAAAACAATAAGTTTGTATATAAGTCTTTCATTGAACAAAAAAACCTTCTGAAGGTCGGAATAATTATCAGCTTTACCATCTTCCAGAAAATACATATGAATGTTTCACAATGGTGGTAAGCTGTAGAGAGACTTGAGGATGGTGAACAATCCATAACGGAGCTGTAAAATGCCTTTTGTTGGCACCATTCCATCATTTCTCATTTGTATACGCAATTCCAAGTAAGTGAAAATGACACCAGAAGACTTGTTTCGTGACATCCAAGGGTCACAACATCTTCCAATAACCGATACACGAATTCACTAACGAGCTGTAATCGCCAAACGTCAGCACCAAATCAACAAGCGGTTGCAAATCAACATGCTGCAGCCATAGAACAGATGGTTTTAACTAGTACTATAAGCTGAAGTTTGTATACGGAAGTTCTCTGTACAAGGATACTAAACATATCTATCCCGATAAGCTCCAAAGGCAGAGTGATATCCTAAGCATATATTTGGATCCAAAATTCGTGGTCGAATGTTCTTTAGATAGACAAATTGAAATTTGCCAATTAATCAGATATTAGACGCATGCTAGTCTATAGAGAACAGGGAAGATGGATGTAGCAAAGTGACGCTATATGCTTTGTTGTTGTTGTTGTTGCTTATCCTCTTTAACAGATCTGACATAAGTCAAATCAACTGCAGGAGGTTGCTGACCGCCAGAAAACCGATATCTAAAAGGGGGGCAGATGTCAAGTCCTCCATGGAAAGTCCGACGCAACTCAATATGGAGGCCGGATGGTCACAGTATTTAATACAAGTGGGATGGAGTTTTCCACCGCGTTCAAAAGAAAGGCACTTAAGGTGGCCACTTTTAAGTCTAGCGCTATATGCTTTGAATCATAGTATTATGATGGTATGGGCTGGTTTATAATTGAGACACCACATTATCATACATATTTTCTCACTGCAATGCCACAAATTTATTGTGGCAAATTTGTTGAACTCTATGTCAGACTTTATGTGGCTGCAGTCGGAACATGTTTATGTTGAATGAACGGACTTCTCCTCCACATTCCACATAAAGAGAGCCTAGTGGTAAACTTACAAAAGTATTGAAAGTATAGAATGTCAAGCGTATTACGAGGATGTTAATCCTATCGAACATTTTTGGGATACTCCCGCGAAGGCAGTTGTTGTCTACCTACTCCTTCCCACCACCTTCCATGAACTGAAAACTGATCTTATACAGGGATGGGGACATTACCCTCTGTTGATTTAATTAAGGGCTGAATTAATTGAATGCCATTTATTGAGGACTGAATCGTCGGTTCCATAACATAAAAAATTGTAAATATCAATCAATCCTGTAATCTCATATGCGCAGGCCATAATTGACAACATCCATCGAACAAATAATGCCGTTCATTTTTAAATTTTATATTAATTTCTTTATTAATTAAATCGAATAAATGCAGTTGATTTAATGCCGTTGCTGATATACTTTTCCTCAAATAAATTTTCAAAAATTATGCTGTGCATAATGCTAGTTCTATGAAATGTTCGATCTTATAATTGTTATTAATATCTCGACAATAGCTGATCCTTGAATTCTAGAACATATATATATATATATATATATATATATATATATATATATATATATATATATATATATATATAATGTATATATGGACGATATCATCTCTATTATGTGAATTTATTCAGAATACGTATTCAGTAGCGGTGTTGTGATTAATCTAAACGTTGAGAAAACACACATTTTGCTTATCTTAATTTTTTCCAAACTCTGAGTTCACGCATAGTGAAGGTAAAAGTTGTAAAGTTGAAATGGTTAAAAAAATAACGTTCTCTTATATATTTTCCAGAAAAAGAAAAACTTTTTTCCAGAAAATAATCTACAACATTTTTGTTTTCAAATGATGGAGAAAAAGATGTGGAACAGATGGTGTAAATTGTTAGAATACAAATGACGAAGAATTTGAAATACCCCGCTGCAAAGAAATAAAAGAAACGTTTGAAAGAAACGTAGCGAAATATAAATTTCAATTTAAAATCTTATAATAAAAGTGTTCGTTACATGGCAATATACACAATTAAAAATGAAAATAGCTCTAAATTAAACTTTTGCCACATATTGACCTTTGTACACGAGACTGACATATTCTCATGTGCCCAACATGTGACCTTCGCTGCAGGTTAACAAATTCGCATTTATAAGAAAACATTAGAGAATTATAGCTCTTGAAAATATGTAAAAGAATTTCTGAAACAATTATCGTTAATTTTATCCAAGACATGTCTCAAAATTCATATTATTTATTCATAAAAAATTATCATTTGTTTTTGCATTAATTGCAATTAGTTTACTTCAAAACAGACGGCTAAAATCAGTTCTACTTACATTCCTCTAGAACTTTTTTAGAGGAACTATTATACTTATCATGCATACTATTACTACCCATACACACTATTATACCTACTGGCATACACACATTTAAATCAACATACATACGTATATAGAAATTTTTTTTTTCTGCAACTGTTCGTAATTTGTTCTGGAGCCCTTAAAATATACTTTTCTCTTAATGCACGAAAAATGAAAATTGTAAAAACCATTAATACGTCCATAATTGTTCAATCAACATATATGATAGCTATAATAATAAAGGATTATGTATATATGTTCATCTCTCCATCTGTTTGACTGTTTGTGTCGTCTGTAGCGAAACATCTAACCGTCGTACGACAACAAAATTTGGTACTTAGGTACATCATGATCCGCGGCGATGTGCCTTGGCAATAGTTTTTTTTAAATTCCAAATCGCTTTTTTGTTTTCTTATGTTATAGCACGATTTTGAGGGATTTTCACAATAATTGATGCATTAGTGACTGAAAACATTATCTCAGAGTGTCATCTTAACATCATCGGAAAGATCAAAATATTCAGAATTTCATTGAAATTTTGAACGCTATTCATAATATTAATAGACAAATGCTTGTGAATTTTTAAATACTATATACATTTAATGTGCTGAAAACGTAATCTATCCTGTAATTTTTGGAAATATGTCTGTCTGTGTCGACTGTAGCAAAAAACTGAAATGTCGTATACCCGTGACATTTGATTACACATGCACTTCAGGCTCTTTTAATAACTGGAATTAGTTTTGTGGTATTTTTAGGTCTGAAAAAGTACCATTTCTCGGCCAATGTTGAGTGCTGCCTTCGCTGGTGCCTCTATCTATCACCGCTATATATCGCGTTACTAAACGTAAAACTGCAAAACTACTGCATTTCACAATTCTAATGCACGGTTTTGAGAGATTATCATGCAAAAGTGTTTTTTAGTGAACGAAAAAATTATTACAGAGTTTCTATCTGAACTCGGGAAGTATTAGAAAAAAATATCTTTCACGCAAAATTTGCACGGAATCTATATAATTAAAATACGCATTTTCGTGAATTTAAAAAATATGTATGGTTTTAGTGTTTTGAAGACGCCATATTTAAATATTATATGTATATATACAATAAAAAATTGTGATATTTTTTATTGTATATATATATATATATATATTGTATATATATATATATATATATTGTATATATATATATATATTGTATATATATATACATATATACACATATGTATATATATGCATATATATATACATATATGTATATATATATATATATACATATATACACATATGTATATATATGTATATATATATATATATACACACACACACACACACACACATATATATATGTGTGTGTGTATATATATATATAGAGAGAGAGAGAGAGAGAGAAAGAGAGATAAAACTCTACCTTTGACTTTATTCCTACATCTGTATTAGGGGGCGGTTCCACTTTTATCACAATTTTTTTATTGGTGAAACATTCTTCTATTGTTACATCACCTAATAATGGACTAATGGAAGTTGGGGATTCCGTGTGTTTCCCCGTGACAGTATTTAAGTCCGGTAATGTTACTTCAACTTCCGCTTTCTCCTGGATTCCAGTCTAAAATATAAAAATAAAATTAGTTATTAGGTATTGAATGGACGTATGCAATATGATGAAAATAATACTACGCTTCATAAAATAATGAACATAAAGCAATAGAGTAACTTCTTAAATATAATAAGATGCATGTCTGTGTGTATGTATATATGTATATGTCGCCTGTAGTAAAACATCGAAGTGTTCGACAGCGGTGAAATTTTAAACATATGTACTTCAGGTCTCCAGACGATACATTACGGCAAGATTTTATAAAAATCCATACTAGTTTTTTAGTTATGTTATGTTACAGTACTTTTTAAGCGATTGTTGCACAAATCAGGTTTATAGCGAACAAAATGATTATTGAAGCGTGTCCATCTGAAAATCATTGAAAATGTGCAAATACGTTCTTTCTTAAATCTTTAAACAAAATCCATAGAATATTTCCCTTCAAATATATTTATTAATATTTAAATACACCAAAATATGTTTCAGGCAATCGTAATCTTATTTCGCCTCATCATAAATATAATATTAGCATACACCTACATATTATTTGGAAAAAATAAGAGGGGGAATTCTTTGGAAAAAATAATCTCCTTATTCAGGAATCGCCTGACTCAGACATTCCTCCTGGATCCCCTTCACGTCTTGAGATGTATGAGATAAACAAAAATAGTTCTTCAAAAACATTATTCCATTTTAGAAAAGGTGTATAACAAGAAGTTCTTACATAATGTAATTTAAATTATTGGCAGATTTCTTATCGTAACCTAGATGATAATATGCTAAATAATCCATATATATCTCCAAAATGAATTCTTTCGCCAGACAAACCTATTCCGAATAATTATTTTTCAGGAAGCAGTCATTAATGTTTCAATGCTGCAATTGTTTAATTTGTGGCCGCTCTGACACGGAAACCCGGAGGGTCTTCTGCCACTGCTACGCATGCCCTCGGCATTAGTCAGGCCCTGTTCGTATTCTAAATTTTTTAATAATCTATTGTCTGATATTCTGCGAAGTTCCAAATAAAAGTATAAAATATAAGATTTTCGATATAAGAATATAAGTATAAAAGTATAAAATATAAGATTTTCGATAAGATAACTGAGAAAGGGCCTTCCTTAGTTCGTAGTTGCAACTCAAGTCACAATATCGTCGTTGATATGTGAAGCAGTAATGTATTTATCCTAAAAGTGTTGTTGGGTTTTCGTGCATACCAATCATACAATAAATATAACATAGCAGTTTTAAATATCCAGTTGAGCTATCGCTTTTGAATGCCTTTTAAAAAATGGGATTCATTAATTAAATTAATCTCTGCTTTAAATCCCCGGCAACGTCGGGTACATTTTATAGTAAATATTATAAATTCAAGAAAATGAAGTTTTTCTAAGTTAAATAATTTATTATGTTAAATAATTTATAATTATTAGTAAAGCAGTTATTATCATTGGAATTATAATTATAGATTCAGAAATAATCGTCCAATTTCAAAATATTGTATTTTTAAAACTTGAGAGATAATTAATTGCATATTCAGGGACAATCAATACATGAATTTAAAGGGAAGAGATCTAAGTTTTAGAATGGAAACAATATGTGGTGCTAGTGTGACGGTGGGAAGCTGTGTCCGAACGCAAAGTAAAATGGCGTTGTTCCAGCAGAAAGCTAAAGATCATGTGGAAGATTATATCTTTGTGCCACCTATACCGCCTATATGAACTCAAGCAATGTATGGCGCTATCTGCTATGAGAATAATTTGAAAGAGTTCTGCGCAAGAATGATCGAAGTATAAGAAGGTTGCGTTGCCAGCTAGCATTTCTTGTCTCATGGACGTGGTGCGTAGGTGCTCCTTCACCACGGGAGAATTAGTAACGAACGAACGAACGGTTCAAAGTTACTCAATTTGACTTTCAGAATGCGTCGAAAATTTCTCTGGATATTTACGATTGTTGATGTATGTAATTCAATTATGGCTGCAGATTTTTACAGAAATTTGGCTTAGTTATAGATATTAAGCGACTGATAGTGACCGACTCTGTAACTAGAGTTTGCATTAAAGCTCAGGGGCAGTGGATAAAGACTGCCCCCGTAGTGGGACTGAATGGTAGTGAAATTGAGTATGAGGTATTGCTAAATAATTTTAAAAACATAACCCAATGTAAATTTACAAGTCCTACGGAGGTTAAATATAATACTTTGCATTATGTTCAAATGTTTGTGACACCGATAACTGCTAGGGCTCGGTGATTGCATCTGGCCCAGTCGAAAATTGCAAAATAGGTATTATTTTAGTTTGTGATATAAAACGGGATATGTAGACTTTCGGAAGTAACAAATCCATCCCGTTGCATATGGTTTCAAACGGTTTTTCTCATTGCAGACCCACGGGAGTCTATAGGACCCTGAACAGACGTTGTAAGCAAGAATAGAGAGGTTTTCTCGAAAATTGTTTTAGAGAGAGAGACCCCATTTAATCCGTCTGATAAACTGCTATAATTGAGCCGTTTGTTTACTCGAATTCCCAGTCTTTGAGAAACTTTGGAATATGCTGAGCCATGCAAACATTTTAAAGATTCATTGATTTGGTTTTACAGGGGTTTGCTTTTTGTTTTGCATATTTGGATGGCATTTTAGTAACTAGAGTTGATTACACGAAGCACAAAAGAAAATTTAAAAATGAGGTTTGGTAATCCAATCTATTATGCATGTGTGACCTGTTGGCACGTGTATATTTTGTAGTTTTTTCATTTGCTCTGTTTTAGAATATTCACGGATTAAACACAGTATAATTCTTAAGTTGTGTTTTGCATGTGTATTAACTTTCTGATAAAGTGAATCACTACCAGGGGGTAATTTAGACCCTGCAGATGGAATCAGTAGTAAAGTTACAAAGTACAATTTATCTGTAAGTTGAGTAACATTTTTCATTAATTACGGGAATTAGCCAATACTAGCTCAACCACAATATTACCACCAGAACATTTATGGCGATATGAAGACGGTTACTGAGAACTTGCGTATCGTTTTAACATTATACGTGTAACTACAGAAAAGCATGTAAAACGTTTGTAAATCAAATTTAATAATATTTTTCCTTTAAATTCATGTATTAATTGTCACTTTGCGCGTTAATAATTTAAAATGCAATATATTGAAATCGGATGATTATTGCTGAATGTCCCTGTACTTTCAGCTGTCTAGTGTACAAAAATATGTACAAAAAATAATATTAATATAAATTAATTTTGCACTTTTGAATGATATTTACTATGTTATGGTGCTTTTATTTTCGTACATGATAATACTCTCATGTCAAAAATTAAGCTACAAAGTGAAAAAAATCTGCAAATGACAGCACACGACTTCTACTGCTGACTAAAACTGTTTTTCTCTTTATTTCATTAATACTTACTTAAATTGAGTTTTATTGCGCACAAAAAACACGCATACTTATTTGAAGCATATTATGGTGTTGGTCTTAATTTTTATATCATCAAAATTTACTTACAAAACACATAGGCATTTAATTGATACGCATAGCCTCTGATTGTAGATTTTAATGATTTTTGTTGGTCATTTTGACAAAAATATGCAGCTTATGTTTTTCCATAACAAAATATAATCAGTACCACAGTAACCTACAATTGACTTACCTAACAATTTTTTTGAAATTTTGTAAATTAGTTTTTTAGCTCTAGTGGATACATGCGATTTTTGAGTGCCATGTCACAAAACAAGGTGAGTTCTCTTCTCCCAAATCGTACCAAAATCTAATCAGCTCCAGAATTATCAACAAGGGCCTTATCTACAAAATTTTATGAAATTTGGTAGATTTTAATTTTAATTAGAGAAGATATATTCATTGCACACAGGCACACACGCAGATACACACAGTCTTCGGGCTAAAAACAATTTTTTCGTGTTCTAGACAAATCAAAACGTGTGGATCCGTCGTAAAGTAAATTTCCAAACACTGCATAAAACATTGTGATTTCAAATTTTGCGTGACACTGCGGCTGTGATGTTTCGGATAATGAATGACATTTTTTTAACGCATTTTCCAATTCAATCTCTCAGTGAACAATTTTCAGTGTTGTTTCAGTATTCAAGAATTCTCTATATGCTCCGGTGTAATTTTAATAAGAGGTTTGCATCTTAAATCTCGAGCAAAACCGGGTGCATTTTCCAATAATACGATTATATAATTATTTAATACATATTAATTATCCTACTCATTAGAATTCGACAAATGAATTTCAAAGTTTATTTGAAAGAACAATTTTAAAGCATACAGTGCAAGGAAATGCGTAATTCTGCAAATGAGATCTCATTCCAATTGTATTTATTTCCCTTTTAGTATAATTACACATTATAGACCTATTAGTGTGTCAACCAGGAAAAGAAACTCCGTGTGTAATTTTTTATCCATATTGCGGTAGTTTCGGGTGTTGCTTTAAGCGCCATTAATCTACATTACACTATTTTACGAAAAGAAATGTACAAGAGTGTACATTTATCTTTATTGGAGCTAACATAATCAAGCGTATCACTAATTGAACGCAAGGAATAACGAAGATAAATAGAGTTTGTAAGGAGAATTCATTCCGGATCTGTCAACGAGAGTAAGCATTATTCTTGTTCGAGGAGAATGAGAAGTCATGCATTTATGACTTTTAAAATCATTTAAAAGCCAACCCAATTACTGCATCATTTCTGAATGTCACATATTTTGAATAAAATGTAATGCAATACATATGCATATTTTTATTTTATTACTGACATATACATATGGCTGATAGCACATTTCTGTACTTTAATAATATATTAACTATTTTGCTGAAATATTTCTTTAAACTTAAGCATTTTTGTTACTTTTACTGCAATATATTGTAATGTAAAAGGAAAGTGTTCGAATCATGTCGAAAATCTCAACTCGAGTTTTCGACAGATCTACACGTTTTGAGACATCTAGAGCATGAAAAAACTATTTTCAGCTTGACGTCTGTGCGTGTGTGTACGTGTGTGTGTGTCTGTATGTGTTTCTGTCTGTGCAATGTATGTATCCACTCTTACTGAAAAACCAATTAACTAAATTGCACAAAATTTGGTAGGTAAGTTACTTGTGAGTAATCCTTTTGCTAATTAGATTTTGGTACGTTTCGAGATAAAATAACCCGTATTTTTTCCGAAATGGACTGCAAAAATCGTATGTATCCACTATAGCTAAAAAACTAACTTTCCAAATTTCACAAAATTTTGTAGATAAGTCAAATGTAGGTTGCTGATTAGATTTTGATAAGATTCGGGAAAACATAACCTGTTTTCTTTTCAAAATGGCCAGCAAAAATCCTTTAAATCTAAAATAAAAGACTACGTATGCTCAAATGTATCCATTATATGCTTGTTTTATACATATTTTTGACGATATAAAGAATAAGATCAACCCATTACTCTAGCTTTAGTTTTATCGCATGTTTGCTACATCGCGTTTGAATATAAAACGTGATGTTATCAAGAAAAAACAAAAATTGAATTGAAAGTGCAAATTCAGTGTAACTTCAAATTAAGTATGCGTGTTTGTATGCAATGAAATCCAATGAATTATTAAAAAATAAGATGAAAATAAATTGAAGTCAGCAGGGAGAGTATGTGTTGCCCACATCAGATTTTTTCTGTTTTACAAGATTAAACTTTGATTAAACGTTTACACATTTAGTCTAAAATTACACTTAACTAGACACATTAAGGTGTTTTCGATTTCAAAGTGCTAAATTTAATAAAAAGTATATAAATGATAACTTTACTGTTCTCAAGTACGACTTCCAACTACGTAATTATAGAACAAAAGTGGTCTGCATAGAAATATGAATTAAATATCACGTCTGGATAAGAAATATTAAACTGCGTATTAAACTGCGTGTGTGTGTGTGTATCTGTTGTGGCGCAGTAGAACATCAAAGTTGTGGACAGCCGCGAAATTCTATAAGGGAATCAAAAATTCAACACATCCCTAAATAGTAGCTTCTCCAGATAGCAATTCCTTTATATTTATTTACTAATAAAGGAAAGTTTGATATTGTTCGTCTTCATAATGGATCTCTTAAACTAACAAGCATTTAACTCATAGAGACATCTGGCCAGTTGCAAAAGCTTACATGTGGCCAAACGTTTTATTATTTGACTCTCAGATCTATTCAAAACGAGTATGAATTTCTGTATACCAAGTATTAGTAGAGAGCTATAAGGATACATACATGCCAGTAATTGTTCGAAATTTACTTGAAAATGTAGGTTCTGGTCATATTAGTCCCGGAGTTCATAAATATACCATATAATGTCAAAATAATCCAATCCAATCAAGTTTTAAATTCTTCAAGTATTGATAGACGAATAATATCTTGTTATATTCCTTACATACAAAGATAAAATTCTACTTCCTACCGATCAGATGGATTTCTGATTCCTACAGAGCAGCTTGATTCATATATTGAAAGGATATATTTGGTTTAGCTACATAATAATATAACAAAGTCATTTTTTCAAATGTATTAATAAATATCGTATTATTTTTGTCAAACATTATTTTTATTGCGAAATTGGGAATAATTAGATGAATTTCCAGACATACGTTCTATTGCCTGTTTTTGTGTTTTTATTTTGTAATGCAAATGTAAATTTTTTATATTAAAATTTAAAAAACTAGGATATCCTCTTACCTTGAAACTCCAGGTTCTCTTCAGAGCAACAACACAGTTTTTATAATCCTGTGCATTTATATCTTTGGGGATTTCGACAATACTTTCTCCATCAGGGCTCAAATACATGGCTAAAAAGATTTAACACAGATTATTTAATAAAATACAATGTAATTAATTTCAAAATATAACTTCGTTTTATGTGTAATAATAACACAATAAATAAAACACTTTTTAAATGTAGCATACATAACAAAATATCGGTCGTGGCTCCAATTCGATAGATCATACTCTCTTCCTTTTAAATTGAGCTTAATTTCAGAATATAGCAAGTATATGTTTCTGATACTACATCCGATTTGCATTTTTAATGCATATTCGTTTCATTTGACAACTTAATGCCTTTTAAAACGTCTCCAGCTCTTGAAATTTCAAAAATCTTAAATATATCGAGAACGGTTAATTCTAGAGTCATGAATGAGCCTGTTTAGCTTTCCTGTTAAAAATTACTTGTAAAACAAGTGTATAATCAACATATTTAATCACTTTAAATAACTTATTTTAAATTTTTCATGATCTTAACGTGAAATTTCTCAGGTTAGTTCAATGTTTGCGAATCTCGCAAAAGCCAACTCAGCAGCAGGATAACCCTCACGGTACTTAACTACTAAATTTTAAAAAAATATTATCAACTATATTTTTAACTATCGGGGAAAACTTCTTCAGTTCCTCAAAACTAGAAATATCCTAAATATCCCGAGAACGGTCCATCTAAGTATAATGGAGTTGGTCATATCGTTTTCGTCGTCAGAAATTCCGCATAAAACAAGCATTTAATTTACTCATCTGAGTATATATGCAATCATTTATTTTAGATTTAGAAGATTTTTGCCAGCCATTTTACAAAATAAGTTTTTCTTTTGGAATCATACCATAAGTTCATCAGCACGACTATAATACACTAGTGATATAGTACCACATATAAAATTTTGTGAAATTTAGTCCATTAGTTCCACAGCTAGAATGGTTACATAAAATTTTGCGAAACATTTTGCAAAACAAAGGAAGGTTCATTTGTCCTGAATTGTACCAAAAATATAATCAGCGCCAGAGTAAACAACAAGCCACTTATTTACCAAATATTATGAAATATGGTTGTGGCACAGTGTAACTTAAAGTTGGACTTTTATCTTAATTTTCATGAGCATATCTATCTCTTAACATGGCTGGCTGTAAACTCGTACATAGTGGACTTATTTATTGTAGTACATTGCTTTGTTCTTCCGCTATTAACCCTCCAATTATTTTACCTGTCGCGCGAGTTCTGTAAAGGAATATTAATTAATATAGTACTAAATGGATTACACCATTTTAACTTTAACAATACACATTTATTGCAACATAAAATACCTAATGAATTCATTACACAATTAATTATATTATTTCGGTGGAGGTAACATGTGAGACCACCTAAATTGCCTAAAATATGTTTAGACCTAGATGTCACTCTTCAATGGGCACATACCTTCAAGTCTGTTTTGAACATAGACCTATGATGCTTGCATCAGTAACAACTTTTACAGGACATAACTCGGGGTGTTTAGCTCCGTCTCGTACTTCTGATTTACACTGCACACATCAATAGATCTAGCCATTATTTTGAAACATCTACTGAACACTCTACATCTCTAGTCGTCGAGCTATATTTTCTAATTCATCGTTCTTATTGTCAGGATCTCGAACTCGTATATCTAAGTCATCATGTCGAACTCGTATTCTAGTATCGTCGTTATATCAAAATGTCGCACGCTTATCTCTAGTATATCGTCGTAAATGTCGTTCTTAAGTCACAGGTTGTGGCTTTTTTTCCCCTCGGGGTTGTTACTCCCTCTTTTCTTTCATTTGCAGCATTCACAATGACGCAACAAGCACCTTTTCCATTGGTTAATCTTTTATCCAATGTCGTTACTTCCATTTTCGTAAGGGTTTGTTCGGCCCCCTCTGTCTTGACACTCCTGGTTTATTGTTTTATCTGACCTTAGGGTTTACGTGCTGTAAAACCTGGCGTCATTCAAACTGGAAGTATTGTTTGCCGTATAGGACGCAATAAATAATGTACATAAAACTGTCTCACCAAAGTGTGAGATCTATTTCTGGTCTCACAGTGGTCAATTAGTATTTGAGTTGGAGTGGATACATACATTGCACACACAGTCAGAAACACATAAAAAATACTCACCGACACATTGTCATAAAAACAGATGCCTCGCGAAAAATAGCTTTTGAAGTTCAATGGGGTTCAAAACGTATAAATCGGTCAAAAACTCGAGATTCGACATTCGACACAATTCTAATACTTTACCTATACCTTACCATATATTGTAGGGGAACAAAAAGTAAACAATTTACATTTAAACTTTCATGTACTTACAATTATTTGGTGGGACCACATCTGGACATAAAATGGTGTTTTCCACAATATCTTCTGCCGTCTTTTTCAAAATGTCATCCATTCTGCATGAATGATGCAACATTAACAACTGTTTGAATTTGATAATTTATAGAAACATGCACCACTTCCTATAATACATATAAAGTAACAAATCAATTTACATACTTGCTTTTATCTTCCTCGATAGATGTACCTGCAAATAAATATTTTATTTTTGGTATTATGTTTATATGAACCTGCAAAAATACGTATACAAGTTTGATGCAGAGCACAAGTGAACTTAGTCAATGAAAATGTCAACAAATTTAGAAATGGCGATTTAATATAAAGATTCGTATTGTTGATTCCATACGTAATGTTACCAAAAATGTCTACAAGTAAGTATTTTTTGACTAATAGGACTCAGACTTACTGTTTCAATTTAAAGTACGTTTCAAATAAGATATACTTTCAGACTGCGACAGTTTTGATAATATGGCACGTTTTTGCAAATAAAAAAGTGTAAAATTCAAATTTTTATACCGCTACTAACTTACTCCACTACTAAAAATATTCCAAATCGGAAATCGGAAGTTAAAAAATATCGAGTTCTCTAATAGGCAAGATTTTTGGATATGGCATTTTGACTTGATAAAAAATATGTTGAAAACATAGCTATTAGGCATCGTACAAACATTGAATTTCGTTAAATAAATTTTCAATTCAAAAATTTTGAGTGGAGTAAGTTAGTAGCGGTAAATTTTTATACCGCTACTAACTTACTCCATTACTAAAAATATTCCAAATTGGAAATCTCAAGTTAAAAAATATCCAGTTCTCTAATAGGCAAGACTTTTGGATATGGCATTTTGACTTGATAAAAAATATGTTGAAAACATAGTTATTAGGCATCGTACAAACATTGAATTTCGTTAAATAAATTTTCAATTCAAAAATTCACCTGTGTACTAATCTTAACGAAATGTTTTGCTAAATCCTCAATTTTCCGTTAAAAACATTAAAATATGATATCTCGGTTATTTTTGATCATATAATAATGGAACTTTTTTGTTTGATTAAATATACTATAATTTTTTTATAATTGTACTTTTTTCGAGGACCAGTACCAAAAGTTACATTTTGCACTTTTTTACTAAAAGGTAAAATTCTCGACAGTCGCATACGATGAAGTAAACTTTCATTAAAACATTTATTAAGTTGAAACCATGGGACTACGAAATATTCAAAATATATCTAGTCGTGCAATATTTTAGAAATATCCTGAATATCATAATGAAATCGTCTGGATGATGAAACTTTGTAAAGCCATGTGTACGCCATATGTAGACACAATGATCCTAATGAAGTATTTACTGGATTCATTTATGACTACATGTGGTTTGACATAAAAAACTTATTTCATGGTATTAATAAATGCAGAATATCAAAATGTAGAAATACGCACAACTTGTCACTTGTGCTCTATAATATGCACTTATGGTTTAACGTCTATGATATTAAATCCCTGTCATACAGACTTTATGAAATAAAGAAGCAGTCGTATTATAAATCACATCATATGAATTATTATGAATAAGAATGCGCAGACAGATGACACTGACTGATTTAAATTAAAGAAACATACTATTCTACCTTAAATATAAATGCAGTTTTAGAAAATAAAACGTAAATAGATTGAAATTTAGATTGTTAATATAATGTTTCAAAAAGGAAATTTATGTTAAAAATATATATTTTTTATATCATTTATAGAGATAGGTTAAAAATTAATATTTTTCAAACGTTTCGTTTATCGAGGTTCTCTCACAAGGCCTTATATAGATGCCCAGGCATCATGTAATTTATCAGTTAATGCACAAAACAGAGCACGATGGTATTTCTACATATTAGTATCGTGTAGAATATCGGTCTGTTGAAAGATATATTAAGAAATTAAAGCAGTATATCTGACTTACGGATTTCATAAAGAATTAATTGTCTCGTGACAAGTTACCTACCATGTATTGTTATTCTTATTCTTGGTCTATAGTTACTTATTTGTAACAGATATGCTAGAGATGGATTTTTTTGTACTTACCGTAGTTTATGCATAGTTTTCGATTAAAAAATTTCAAAATATATATATATATATATATATATATATATATATATATATATATATATATATATATATATATATATATATATGTAATATTTGGTGCCGATTAATATATATACTTTTCTTTATGCTTTTGACTCTCTATTATTTGGCATAATGTCACTGGAATCCTGGTAAAATATAAATATCCAGTTAAGCCTATTTATGAACTATAGATTATTACGATTTTATTTTACCACTACATAGTTTCTATCGCACTAGTTATATGCTTTACCAATGCTAGTGTACTCCAACACGTACAGTTTCATTCGAATCCTAAACATGATACCATTTTGTTTGCACCCACTTATTCCATACTGCACAATAATTAAAAAATATATTGTCACAAATTTAAAAACGATGCATCTAATAAAATCTCAAATCTTTCAGAAAGATTAATGGAAAACAAAAGCATAAACATAGAGTAACACTTTTGATTTCTTAGAATTCCTCAGATGATATCGTTTATGATAGTGGTAAAATTACGTGACTGGATAAAATAGTAGATAAATGGAATACCGGATTAAAAGTCTGCTACGTTTTTTGTCTCCCCACAGTTATACATTTATGCCATGATTTGCACAACATGTTCTGAAACTACTTACTTTTCCGTGGTCTCTTTTTCCGTAGCTGAATAAAAGCTAATCCAACAACGCCTGACATCAAGAGTGTCCCTAATACTGCTAAAAGTATTGCCACCAAAGGACTTAGCTTTGCGATTAAGTCTGATTCTGTAAAAATATGGGAGAAAATTAATAGTCCTTAATATTTTTATAAGTGTACTTATTATAACATTAATATGTTTTCATGACAGTAGTGAAATATTTATTTCACAATATATAAGTAGAATATATTATAGATTTATATATTTGTTTGATGTTTAAAGCCAAAATAAAGAACAACTTTATGAACAAAGCAAATATATTTTAGAACTCAAAACAACATTATCTAGTAAGTGCATTTGACTTTCTCTTTAATCATTTAGATCGGTGACACGAATATGTATCACGCACAAACCATTTCATGATGCTTGTAATAGTTTAAGATGAATAACGAGCTGGCTCTGAACACTTTCATCCAATACTTATACATTACTTTCACCCAAATTTTACCATTGCTCTAAAAAGAAATACTGCATCTACGAACGTTAAAACAAAAGAAAAATATACTTTCTATTTTTTAATCAAAAGCGTTTTATTGTATTCCTTGTTAGGGGTAAAAAAAAATAAAAATATTGAGTGTTAATAAATGTTTTTTAACCTTTTCCAAATTTGATAGATATGTTTATACGCCACTATAAGTTATATAGAAAAATATGTAAATAGCACTATAAATGTTTTTACATATTTTATTAAATCTATAATGCAGCTTTATAGATTGAAAATATCTTGAAAATAAAAAATGTAATCGCAATTTATTGAATATATTTCAGTTATCATATAATTAAGATAATATGAAGTCATGGCTATTAATTTGGCAAGGTAATTTTGTGAAAATTTAATAGTCTACCATATAAATTGCAATTTTAGTTTGTCAGAAATTGCAGGACTTTATCATATCATACTCAGTTTCAACATTTTGGTTTCGGGTGGAACAGTGTCAATCGCAAACGAAGAACCTCTCAAAAGGACAGGCATTTGACATACCCTATCTCAAACAGTTCGATCCCCCTTGCAGGCATTGGCGTCCATGGACGCTAATGTCTGTTTTGAGAGGTTCTTCGTTTGAGATTGACGCTGTCCCACCCGTAAGCAAAATATTAAGATATATTACACGATTCTCTAATAAATAAAACATAATTAAAATTTCAATAAAATTGATAAAGACAAAATTTTTAATACTTTTCATGATATTTCATATGCAATATTATGGGAAGGATTTATTAACGCTATTTTCGTGCATCGAGTTCGTTCCCTTCATGAAAGAAGATATCTATTAATTTGAGCTCAAACTCAACTCTCGTTGCATACTATATCAGAAAAGTCCTCCTTCTGGTCTGTTTGCCTATATGTAACGCTTGGCGACACATGCAATAACGATTTAGTGACCTCAGCCACGAATTTGTGAAATAGTACCAATGTGGCGACATTTGAATGTCCCGCCAAATTGACGAATGTGAAAAGGCAAAAGTGACATTTTATTAACGAAATGTCGACAAATTAATCAATTTCTCTGATAATCCATGTCGTTTTGAAGGAATTATATTCTTGATTTAAGGAAAACCATGTGTTGCCGATATATTTGTTTTAATAAGGGTACTCGTTTCAATCAGTAAAATGTGGAATATGATTTTATATATAAAAAATTAAAAATACAGGTTTTTCTTAAAGACAAATCCGGCTTATAAATTTTGAACATATTGTGCTGATACATAATTCTAATTTAATTTGTTCTGAAACGTAAGAAAAGTTTGCATAAAATATTTTTAAAAATGGAGGAGGTATTTGCATAAAAATATGAAATCCGACTTTTTATAAGACCGCCTTAGAGCAAATTTTCCAATTACTTAAAAAAAATCTACTTATAATCGTTAAAGTAATAATTATCTATTTTAGCATCTGTATCTATAAAATAAAACCTTAGAGAATAAAGCAAAGTACTTAACTTGCAACAAAAAACCAAGCTCTTACCAAGCAATTTTCGAAATCATTTAGGGACCTTACACAAAATAAAGCTTTAATGTACTTTGTGTACTTATTGCATCTGCTGCAAATCACTGTTCAAATGAAATACATATCCTAGAAAACATTCCATTAGTATCAACACTAGTTTTCAACACTTTCTAACATAGTTGTAACTTGATAATAACTTTGTTCTTTCTGTCCATATGCCTGCCAGTATGCAAGATAACTTGAAAACTGTCTTTACAACAAAAATGACTTTAACAAAATGACATCTTAGTGTGATATTGAGGCGGTATGTGGGCCATATGGGGATAAAAATGTATAATATCACACAGTTAGTTTTGGATTTAACCCGGGTAGAAAGAATGGAATACATTTAATCCTAATTTTAAGACATTTTTAAGTGGATTTAAAATTCACACATCGCTTCGAACATTTAAAGAAATATTCAAGATATCACCTAAAATGTGTAAAAAAAAATCAGCAAAATATGTTAAGTAGTTTTTTAAATAAACATTCAAATACTAATTACAATTTTTCGGTAATATTTCGGTAATCGTAGTAACATGTCGGCTGGATGTGTAGAGAAAACAATATGCTGCTCACATCAGATATTTTTCATACAACATCCATATACAATTTTATATGCGTGTTTCATTTTTTCAAGAAAATAACTGCAAAACCCGTAATAACTTTCTTGACATGAACTATTTATGTACCACTAAATAGTATGAAAACAATAATTTATAGAATAAGGGAACAATTTAATATTCTTACCTTCCTGTGAAAGTGGACTCGGTGATGTATTTCCCACAATTGCAAGAGAGTTGCTTTTTCCTTTCTCGTTTGATGCATACACCACTAAGACGAACGGAGTTCCAGCTGGTAAATCGTGCACAGAGAATATTGGGGCATCTAATGACGTTAAATTCACTTGCAAGTGATCAACGGCTGAGTTGTACACGTCTAAATGGAATTTCTGCTGTAATCCGTTACTATACCCCGGCTCACACTCAACCAATAGCCACGAATGTGATTGATTCACAACAACGCAATTTCTCACTGGATCAGGTGGACCTAAGTCGTAAGAGAAATTTACAAATTAGCATTTAGGTAATTATTATGTTTAAAGGAAGATTGTTATGGGAATGAGCAATTTATTCCAAAAATTGCATTTTAAATGACAATTTAAATGTTAAAGAAAAAATTTATAAAGTAAAACGGGCTGGGTTATTTCCCGGATACATAAGATTCCTTATTGCGGTTTTTCATTATATGGCACTGTGTGCTTGTGGTGTATGTGCTATTTATTCAAATAAATGCATTGTGCTGAAGATACATAAGAGCTATACTTTCATTTGTTAAAACTATATACGATGTAAAAATTAAAGCGATTAATGGAAGTTGAAAAATGCACCAAATAACATTTCTGGAAGTGAATTACATTGTGTTGTAATGGAGTGTTGAGGAAGTAGAAAGTGTAAATCCAAAATAATTAATATGAAGTAATGGTTCAGGAATACTTTTACTTCCTTTCAGGTAAAAAATACTTTGTATTAAAAAAATACAATTAATTTTCAGTAATTTATTATTTAAATTGCATACGGTATTTAATTAAGTGCTTCTTAAAAATCCTTCGATTTCATAATTGCTGAAGAAATATAGCACACTGATTTTTGGTCGATTTTATTTGACTGCGTTGTAAATGGCGAAAAAATAAACAAAAAATAAAACATATATTATTTAAAATTATTTTTTCGCGTTAAAATACTATTAAAAATATATGATTTATATAATAGATATCGCTATATATTCTTGATGCTTCTTTTCATGCATAACTTCTTGAGAAAATGAGATATTTTTATAAAGCATGAATGTTAGAGAAAATTTTTATAATATAATTACCTTTCTGTGTGTGTATTAGGAAAACACAAATGCATGAATTTTTAATATTCACTTGATAAGTCTAAATGTGGTATCTAATAGATATGATTTTATTTGCAAAGGTATATTAATATGCACATGCGCTATATGAGAGGTACAGCCAAGATAAATATGTGGCAAAATTTACTAATGCTTAATAAAACTCTATTCAAATACATATTTCAAGAAATTGGGAAATGTTATTATTTTTTATCTTATGATTACAGAAAATTTTATGCAATTCAAGTAATTTATAGTGTTAAGCATAATTCTATTGTAATAATAAAATGAAATTACAACGCAAATTGCTGTAAAAATAAAATGACAAAATCAGTTGATCGTTTCAGAAATGTTTGGGTTTATTTCTTCAGTACAAGTAGGGCTAGAGTATAGAGCTTAATCTTTTGGAGGGTTGCTCTTACGGGATTGCATTCTAGAACTGGAGATAGGTATCATACTAGTTCTGGAGATACGTAGCATACTAGCATCGCATATAGGTAGCATCCTAGCATTAAAGAAATAAACCCGATCATTCCGAAGCAATCATCTGAGTTAGTATTTTTATTTGTGCAGTAATTTTTGTTAATGTATACTACTTAATTTTGGGCAGTCATGCTTTGTACATATTGCTGTGATCTTTATATACTCTCTTTACACCTTAAAAAGAAAGTATCGCGTTTTGTGAACAATCAAATGAACCACCGAGATCCGTTGTTTACACTTTAATAAGTTTAAAGATCATGATATAACTGATGAGAAAGGGTGAAACAAATAGTTAAATGGATACCTTGCGACCCTAGAATTATTCCGCATAATTTCACTAACAAATAGTGTATAAATCAAAGAGGGCATATTCACCGGAATTTTCACTAAACTCATAATTGACGTAAATGAAAGTGTAAATGCTACGGTCTGCAACAAGAGCGGCTAGTGCCTTAGTTGGAAAGGGTTCAAACTTAGTTGACAAGTCCTAAACTTTGAGAAAGAGCCGTATCAACATGATTTGGCGATTCATGTTTTTAATTATTTATTTTTTGATAGCACAAGTAATAAAATGAAATAGTTCGGGACTGAAATTTAAGATGTATAACAAATCGCATTGTCTAAGAAATGGAATATAGAATTTTGAAGTCCTTGATTCCAAACAAAATTGGTAAGGGAAAAATTAATAACGCGATATTAAAGAAAATTATTCCATTAAAAAATTAGATAAAAAATATGAAATATCGAAGAGGTCAATAACAGAAAATCAGATCGCAGCAATATCACTTTATATAATTAAAGGATACGTCTGTAAATGTAATGATAAAATTAAATTGAATTCCTTTATTATTAACTGCATTATTCCCATCTGTCATTCCCTCCTTATCACCTCAATTGCAATTGAATAAATATATTTAACTTACCCGCATGCATAATCCTTACTATGCAAGGGTCCTTCTGCTCTCCGACAGGATTTCTAGCCCAACACTGTAGAACTCCATAATCCGCTACCGTTTTGGGTGTATATGTGATGACACTAACTACGCCATTTGATTTAAAATCATGGAGCTCTATATTATCTACCGAGTTGTTCAAAGTCCAACGAAATGTAAGATCTGCAGGATCAGAATCAACCTCGCAAGTTATGTTTATAGTTTCATCTCGTGCCACTCCGTACACATCCTTTCCGCTTCGTCGGCATGCTGGCGCATCTGAAATGAAATGGGATACGCAACTGTAAATTCACAGCTGTCTTAATGAGAATAATTATTTGCACATATATATATATATATATATATATATATATATATATATATATATATATGTATATGTATATGTATATGTATATGTATATATATATATATATATTTGTGTTGAAATATAAATGTCAAGGTACGAAATGAAGTTGCAAATTCCTTAATGAAACGATTTACTGTGTCACTAAATACGTTACTATATAATAATATTTTTAACACAGCTGCTAAGGGTAAGGGAGATATAAAATATTTTTTGTATGTTTAGTGTGACATATCAGAGAATATCTTAAGGATAAAATAGTTTAGTACTGAGAAATTCAGAATGTATTTAAACAGATATACAGTTCTACTGCTGGAAAACATTTTGTTTAGGATATTCCGACAATATTCTTTGTCATTATAACAACGTTCTTAGTTACCTTACACCTTTCTGGTAGGTAGGACGATCTGGAACTCAACAACAACAACGTTCTTAATTTCTAATAAATAATACAAAATATCAATAACTGAAATATATCTAAGTCTATATGTATTTATAATTTTAAAATAACAGTTTCATATTTTAATTTTGAAAATCTTAATTAAAGCTTAATATGTTTAATTAAGGTTATAAAAGGAAAATAAATTTTTTTTTCAGTTTTCATATAAGAGATTTTGGCAGATATGAATTTTCTAATATTTTAAATTTATAATGTTTGAAAACTCATATGGAACGAATTTGAATCGAATAGCATGGATATTTAAAGTACGTTATTGGACGTTTAAAGT
This sequence comes from Amaurobius ferox, assembly GCA_951213105.1. NCBI lineage: Eukaryota > Metazoa > Arthropoda > Arachnida > Araneae > Amaurobiidae > Amaurobius > Amaurobius ferox. The sequence goes on along the minus strand of OX578137.1, from coordinate 68,287,737 downwards.
ATGTTATTAGATGTTTAAAGTATGCCTCTATTTGTTTAAATGCCCGACAGATCAAAATATTTAAACTTATTTATACAGTCCAAATGGAAAACTATTTTCATTTCAACAAATATGTAGAATGTCTCAATATTTTATAAAATTCACTCAAAATTCTCTCATTTCAACACAAAGAAAGTGAAAAAAAAATACCTTCTTAGTTAAACCAGGCATATTTGTTTAAAAGTATTAGTGGATTCAGAAGCAAAGCTAATTTTTTAGATAAAAAAAGAGTCACTGACAAAATTAAGAATGTACTTTTGCACTTGATTTTTTACTTTCCTTGTGATACATGGTAATGTATAGAGAAAGTATTGGAATCGTACCAAAAATCGTACCAAAAATCTGTCTGTCTGTGAAATGTATGTATCCCCTGTAACACAAAAACTAATTGACCGAATTTCATGAAATTTGGTAGGTAAGTCACTTATGAGTGTCCCTGGTGCGCTTAGATTTTGGTATGATTCAGGAGAAAAAGGACCTGCTTCTTTTGCGAAATTGCTAGCAAATAATTTATGTATCCATTCTAGCCAAATAACTAACAGACCAAATTTTACAAAATTTTATGGATAAATCACGTGTCTGTAGCCCTGGTACTAATTAGATTCTGGTACGATTCGGTAAAAGAAACCTTCTTTGTTTTCGAAATGGCCCGTAAAAATCGCCAAAACATAAAATAGAAGATTACGTTCTCTCAAATATATCAATTAAATGCTTGGTTTACGCGCAATTTTTGACGATGAATAGGATAAGGCCAACTCCATTAATCTAGGACTAGCTGTTCTCGAAATATTTTAGATTTTTCTCATTTTCGCTCGGCTATCTTTGAAAATAAGTCAAGTTACCAAATGAAAGCGAAAATTGAATTAAAAATTCAGATTCAGTGTAATTTGAAATAATTATGGCTGTTATTATGTGCAGTTAAAATCAATTTATAAAGTTATTGAAGAAATTAAGAGAACATGGATATGAGTCTGCAGGGAAAGTCATATGCTGCTCATATCAGACTTTTTTATTTTATTCCCCAGGCCGTCTAACTCACTCAAAGGATATTTAGCAATTGGATGGGACTGCAAGGATAAGTACAGAAAAAAAATACAGACTTTCTTTTGTTCAGTTTGTGTTCTATATTTTATTATTTTGATAAAATTCATATTTCACTGTCCCGAAGCTAGTGTATACTTTTAATTAATCTTATGTACTGTTGCTCACGAAATATTCAATTTGCGGATTAATATGTCGTTAAATGTGTTAGCTGTGGATTAAATTTTTTCTTCATCATACAACACATGCCGCATGTGCATTCTTTAAACAAATAATAAACAATGAATAAAATACATATACACGACGATAGAACTAAAGAATCTTCACATAGTTCAAACTCCATGTATTTTTTTATCTTTGAATGCCAAAAATATACTTAAAACAGATCATTTATCAAAATATAAACAATTTCATAGTGCGGACTAAAAATATTTATTCTTAAAAAACTTTCTCATATATACACTCAGAGCACCAGTTGAATCTTCACAGTAACTACACAATTTTGCTGTTTGAAAAGTAAGTGCACTTTGATGCATCCTTTCCCACAAAATAAATAAAATATTTTCCAACACTTGCTTTTTATGTCAGCCTTATTGTTCAAAGCACTAAAAGGAATATGCTTGTTCTATCAAATAATAGAACGCATAGAAATTGAGATGGAAGTCATTCCACCATTAACAACACTGTGAAAATCCACTGAAATGCAAGTAAAGTTATTTTTGAATTTTCACGAATAACCCGTTATAGCATAAAATATATCGCTTCAGGGTGTTAAAAATGTTTTCTTGGATGCTTTACGGAGGAGTAAAAATAACTTGTATTGAGGTACGTTATTACCAATAAATAGAAAATGGAGGAGCAGGCTTATTTTTAAGAATATTTTAAGGCAATATAGGTTACGGAAGTATAAATCGAGTTAAAAAGATGTTTGCATAACGTAAGTGTTTCGTTTAGAAAAATATTTTTTGTAATAAAAAAATGAAATACAAAATGTGTTGTAAAGTGTCTAATTAGTTAATGTTGATATAGATATTGTTGGTACAAATGTAGTATAATCCTTTTTTTATTCTTAGCGATTTTAGATCAGATTTTGGCAATCTCTGCTATGATTTGGAGAGCATTCTATTCTGGCAACCCTTTCCGCGTCTTTTGTCACGAAGGGTAAAATGGCAACATTTTATTCTGATAACCCTTTCCACGTTTTTTGTCTCCCTTTGTTGTCTTTTGTCGCGCTTTTTGTCGCCAAAGTATAATCGTCCTTTTGTAGTCATGGTAAAAATCAGAAAATTTTCTGATTTTTATGTTGTAACCTATGAACCACAGAACACCTGTTTGACAAACAGCTGTTGCTATGTGCGACCTCCAACAGCCAGCGGGAATCCGACAGCAAACATCTGATATGTTTTTAGCGGACTCATGTTTGAATTGCTACATATCAACTGTTGCACAACGGTGACAAAAGTGCGATTTTTACCTTGGCGACAAAAGGGGAAAATACGGCAAATATGTATCATAACACAACTATGACCAAGGTGCAATGTTGTAGCGTAATCATGACAAAGGCAATCATAAAATATAACTTTATTTACAAAAACATAATTAAAAGTGCTATATTTCAAAGCGCGTACATCGTAGTCATCCGAAATACGAACAATGAAGGAATGAATGAATACTGAAAATGTTCTGTACTGGCTTTTATGTGCCTGGACAGAGGTGATACGCATGCGTCACATGTAAATATCAGAGAGTTTCTGTGGGCATAAAAAAAATATGCTAACCGCATTTATGCTAATGGATTGACCATAAATTCTTTACAAATCAAGCTATTCCACAAATGTAGAAAACATCACAAATTTTAGAATTTAAGAATCTTATTACTCAAAGAACCATTATATTGATCACAGTCTTTTACTGATCACAGTTTATTCGTTAATTTTAGTAAATTAGTCTAGTTTATTCTAATTTTAGTAAATTAGTCTAGTTTATTCTAATTTTAGTAAATTAATCTAGTTTATTCTAATTTTAGTAAATTAGTCTAGTTTATTCTAATTTTAGTAAATTAGTCTATTTAGTTAATTAGTCTTTTACTGATCATAGTTTATTCGTTAATTTTCTTGAAACGCCTGTAGTATCCTGCAGCTTCAAATAAGAAAGGAAAATCTACCAGTTATCCTAGCAAATGCAGCTCACACTGTCTAGACGGTAATTTGTATTTCGATTTCTATCTAGGTTATCAGTAACTTATAACAAATCAGAACCAAATTTGCAAGCAATTATAATTGGAACGTTGAAGTATAGCATGAAGTTTTAACTATGTATAGAGGACCTTTAATATTTTACGATAGCTGATTGCAATTTATATATATATATATATATATATATATATATATATGCCTGGACAGAGGTGATACGCATGCGTCACATGTAAATATCAGAGAGTTATTATATATATATATATATATCCTATACAAGCCGAAACTTACAAAAATTAAAAACCAGAAATCACACTTTTTAGACGTTTAGCAGCTCAGTAAAGATGATTCAAATAGCAATTCAGGAAGGAATTGAATAAATGTGAAAGCAATGTACAAAAAAAATGGCCGGGAGGGATTATCATCGCCGCTCCCCTGTTAAGCAAGCTTTCTGTGGAGACGACACTTCCGGTAGCCGATACATTGCAATAGAAGAGAATACAATTGTATCAAAATACAAAAAGGAAATTTGTCACATGATTAGCCCGTATTTGGGAGTCTCATGTTGAACCTTTTACATCATTTCTTGAAGTACTTGATATAGACGTTTAATTCTTCAATGATTTTGACAAGTGTTTTTAACGTTGGATAAGATATATGTGGCTCGTGGTAACATTGGATGTTTCTAATTTAAATTGACTAGATAAAGGTTTATTTCTATCAACGATTACTTCTAAATACGGGCTAATCATGTGACTCCTTTCTTCTTTGTATATTGATACAATTGTATCATCTTTAATAGAAATGTATCGGCTACAGGGAGTGTCGTCGCGACATAAAGCTATATATATATATATATATATATATATATATATATATATAATCATTTTTTTTTACAAATTTTAATACAGATTATTAAATAACAAATCTAAAAACCATCTATTTAATTTTAAAGCTATCAAAATTATTGGGAAAAATATCATTTTTATATTAAATTTAACTAAAACGTTAAAAGCACGGAAAACGGGTTATCCGGCTGGCATTCTGAACGTAATTGAGTCATCTTTTTACGGCAAACTGTAACCGTTGGTGATTTCGATCACGGACATATTAAGTTCATGACATGGTACAATATATATTGGGGATTTGTGTTGTATAAAGCATGATTTCTTTAGGGGGTAACTTGAGGTCTTGTTTGTGCGAATTCTAATGTTGTGATTGGCTTCAACGATCATGTTCATTTCGTTTCCATATAAATTCTCTTAGGTATTATGGCCTAGATGCGGAATGGTACCGGCATCCGGGTATGTGTCATTGGCGTAAAGCATGCTGAACCGGGGTGAGGGGGTCACAACTCCCCCTCTTCCAATTTTTGGTACTTTTCTTTTTCTTGTCTTTTTCATGTATCATATTTGATTTTCAGACTTGGAAATTTCCTTTTGGATTTATATATATATATATATATATATATATATATATATATATATATATATATATATATATATATATATATATATATATATATATTTATATATATATATATGTATATAAATATATATATATATTTGAAATGTAATAATAAGAATTATGTAAAAATAAAAAAAATAAAAATACAATTAAAGTAATATTAACATCACCATAGAAGCAAATTCACGTCCATAATGCCGATAAGAGAGTTTCTGTGGTAACATTCATTTTTAATTATATATATATATATATATATATATATATATATATATATATACATTGTAAATTCGTTAGATAAATAATATTCTTCTATGGACGTCTATATAAAAAGATTCTATAAACTATTAATATACTCACATCTTACTTCCAAAAATAAATCTGAACTTTCTCCTTCACCCTCAGTGTTGGATGCTATGCATCTATACCTCCCTCTATTCTCTCGCTTTACTTTTTGTAGAACTAATGATTGATTCGAGATGATAACTCCAGCTGATGCATTGCTGTAGAACGGCTTATCTTCGAAAAGCCATGTGAGATCCACCACAGGAGGATTGGCGCGGATATTGCATTCCATGTAAACGTCATTCCCTTCCTTGATCGTGGAGTATTTAATGTTGGCGCCCAGTTGAAGTGAAACCTCAGGGGGAACTGCAAACAATCGATCGGATGAATTAAAGTTGAAAAAGAAAGATACGCGGAGTAATGCAGTATTTTATTTTAGAATAAATAGAACCAGAAAAATAATATATATATACTCGTATATGCTAAAAAATATATCCATAAGAAACATTTCTGACAAGCATATTCAATGCCTTGTCATGTTCATCCAAACCACCAACTGAAGAAATCTATAACTTATATGAATGAATTTAACAAATTACTTGTACATTACACAATTATATATATATATATTATATATATATATATATATATATATATATATATATATATATATATATATATATATATATATATATATTATTTTCTATGCATGTAGGGAATTGTCTAGACCGATATCAATTTGCCAATATTGTGCCATGGAAAATTTTGTATATAATAATTGTCCTGCTAAAAATTATAATTTCAATAAATGTAAGAATAAAAATTGAAAAACATGCCTTTCTGCTCCTAATACTCAAATAACAAGCCAAAATAGCCATTTGCCTTTCTGTAAAATTTTAAATTTCATTTATCGACTTTCGTGTAGCATTTGTAACATATCTTATATAGGACAAACTACCAATCCCATTCATTTACGAATGAATGTTCACAGAGATCACGTCAAAAATATATCCTCAATAATAATTTTCTTATTTCATCTAATAAAATAAAATATAAACATTTTCCTAAACATGGTTTTGAAAATATTACTATACATATTTTGGATATAAAAACCAACACAGCTGATAGAATATTTTTCGAAAACTTTTACATTAAATCAAATTGTACTCTTTTTCCTTATGGATTAAATCAATTATATCTAAATGGTAATATTGTAAAAACTAATTTTGCAGATAAACAATATTCTATTTTTAATCACCTATTTTTGAAACCTCATTTAAATAATATAAACTCAGATAATCTCAAAAGACTTAAACGAGGCAAGGGGAGCTCCATAATTCATGATTATAAAGTTGAGATTAAAAGTTTACATCATCAATTTAACAGCATTTATCAATGGACAGTAATAAAATCTTGGGTATTTGCGGTTAAAATAAAAACATTTAAATAATGTTTTCGCAATTTTCATAAGATTAAATCTAACTAATGAACATTTTAATCATATTTTCTATGATTTGCTCATTACTAGATCAAAGTACAGGGTGATTAAAATTAAAATTCCCGGTTTGAAAACGGTCTCAAATAATAAGCACTGGTCAGAATGATTTTAAAATTTACGTGAACACTCGTGGAGAAATGGAATTTTATGTGGTGAAGAAAAAACCAGTAGTTCAAAAATTCGCCGCTAGGGGAAAAATTGGCGCCTTACTACGCTAGAATGCAATACAAAAGTAATAAACGTTGACGTACTCATTGGCTAATGACGTAATAAATGCTCAATATGCTGTCCTTCGAATACTGAATTAAAAGTCGATCTTTCATCATTATATGCATGAAAGTTGCAGAATTTGGGAAACCCAAAATCCACAGGAACTACTCCAGGTGCCTCTTCATTTCCCCAAAGTCACTGTGTGGTGCGGATTTGCAGCAGCGTTTATTATCGGACATTTCTTTTTTGAGGAAGTTGGTCCTCACGACCCTGTCACCTGTTCTGTCAATCGCCATCGATATGAACGATAACACTGTTATATGATATGAACGATAACACTATTTTCATGCAGGATGGGGCTCCACCGCATATCACCAAACCAGTGAAAGGCTAGTTCGCAGTCATTTTGGAGATGACAGAATCATCAGCCGCCATTTTTCTGTAAGATGGCCAGCACGTTCCTCTGACCTCAATCCATGTGATTTTTGGCATCTGAATTTTGGGGGCATCTGAAGAATGTGGTGTTTAATGGACACATTACCAATTTAGCGGAACTTAAAGCTAGCATCACGCATCACATCCACAACATATCTACAGAAACACTCAAATCTGTTGTTGAACTCGCTATTTTGCACTTTCAGCTTGTTTCAGAATACGAAGGACAACATTTTGAACATTTATTACGTCATTAGCCAATGAGTAAGTCAACGTTTATTACTTTTGTATTGCTTTCTAGTGCGGTAAAGCTCCAATTATTCTCCTAGCGGCGACATTTTGAACTATTGTTTTTTTTCTTCACCAAACAAAATTCCATTGCTCCACGAGTGTTCAAGCAAAATTTCAAATCATTCTGACCACTGCTTTTTATTTCAGACCATTTTCAAACCGGGAACTTTAATTATAATCACCCTGTATTCAAAAATAAAACTTAATCAATTTCATAATAATACACCTACTAATTCTTATTGTGTGATATCTTTTAAATATCGAATTTATAACTCTATAAATTTTGGGTCTATTTTTTACAAATTCAAACACTTATTGCCTATTCAGGATTTGGATGTTTCTAAGACTTTTAAATAGAACAAGCGGATTGGTAGAACTATTTTAATTACAATGATATTTAACAATCTGTCTCTATTGATAAAGATTCCATATCAAATGTAGATAATTATTATATTTACCAAGGTCGACGAATATGCTGACTATATAAATCCACACTTTAGCTATATTGTTTCAGGAGACTTAGCAATAGTTAAAGACGAAACGTTAAGAACCATTATGTCATTTGGTACAGAATTCGGGTTACCATCCTGTTATAACTCTTTTAAAGTTAATCAATATTCACCTTGATAAATATATTTACAAATTAGCTTCTACATAGGCTCTGCCTTTAGAGGCATTTAATATGTGGAAATCCACTTTATTAAAATTTATTAGAAACTAGCAGCATACCCGTTCTTCGTACGGAGTATATAATATAAAGAAACTTGAAATTCATAATCATGCCCAAATTCTTATAGTATACTAAATGACATGTTTAATCAAAATATTCTGTTAAAATATTTAATATAATGCTACTAAAAATAAGTTTAAGAATCTCTGTTCTCGCTATATAAAATTATCTTCATGGACATATCTGAAGAATAAAACATCTTGGACCCCTTATGTAAGCAAATATAAAAAAAAATATGGAATTGAATCAATATATGCAAAATAAAAGCGTTAAAATTGTATGGGACCCGTACTAATTATATACGCGAATATTAGAAAATATAACCTGTATTAGTAGATTACATGTATAAATTGAAAATACCAATAAACCCGTATACTTTAAATCTGAAGACAGTCATTTATTCCAATATATGTCAAAATTAAAGTGCTAAAATTATATGGGAAGATATACACGTACTACTTATAATGTCCGATTATTAGTAGAAGATTACCCGTTTTGCAATATGAGTCACAAATGTTTTTTGGTAAAATACAACAGACGACGTAATAAATTGAATATATAATTAATCCCCTTAATCTTCATACCAGAAGACTGTACTTGATTCCAATATATATGCCAATATATGTCAAAATATATGAAAATATACCTGTACTACTTATATTCTCGTAGGTTAGAAGATATACCCGTGCATTCCTAGAAGATTACTCGTACATCGTATAATATGCGTGTGTCAGCAATTTTTGCCGCAATAAAACAATGGCGTAATAACTTAAAAATATCAATAATCCCTGAATCAATAATTCCGGAAAATATCAATAATAATAATGTTTAAACCTGAAGAGTATAATTGATATTATCCAGTCCAAAATGAAATGGCAATGAAATTTATTTTATATACATATCTTCATTATTCAAATCGGAAAGGATTTAATAAAAATCATCTGCCGCATAAACATATTGGATTTAAATCCGTTGCTAAGCGACATGATATCATTTGCTTCAAATAAATTGGTAGAAAAAATATCGTCTAAATAGTTATATTTCTATGGAACATTTGGCGACAGTTTCGTCAAATTAGCGACATTTTAAAAAATCGCCAAATTTATCGCCAAGTGGGACTGTAGAACTGACAGTTCCACTTTGCGAAAAATTGACGAAATATCATCACAATACTATCCCCTAACAAAAAACAATTAATATCATTTATGTAGCGCAATTTTATCAATTTCAAGATATTTTTATAGATTTGAAAACATTTTTATCAATTTGGTGACATTTTAAAAATTCGCTAAATGTATTACTAAGTAGGATGGTTGGTCTGACAGATAAATGCTAACCAAACATCATTTCAGTACTCTCTTCTAACAAAACAGAAAAAAAAATTCATTGATAAGTAGAAGACCCAAGCCACACGACCAACCCGAAGGTTTATGGCAGCTGTTTGTGTGTCGTTTATATCAATTTGGCGACATTTCCGTCAATTTGGCAAAGTTTAAGAAAAGTTGTCAAATTAGCGATATCCCTCCAAATTCGTAGCTTTGAATTTGCAGATCTGAATGAAACTTTCTTATCCCGTTTCAATATACTAAATGAAAACACTACAATTGTATTAGAAGATATACCCGCTCTACTCTTTTTCTGTTTCAACAATCGGCTATATGAATTTATTGGCTAAACACAATATATGAGTTTAATAGCTAAATACGATATAAGCTTGAAAACTCTTTGCCAAAATAAATGAAATTGATGTACGCAGTCAGCAATTAATATAATTAAAAGAAAAATCAAACCGTCCATTCATAAGATATACTTTTATATCCATTTATCCATTTATTTATTATTTAAATCGAAAAAAAATAATAAAAATATTAACAAACACATATAATTTAATTGCGATGCCGAGCAACATGATATATCCTCCTAAAATGTTAAAATTTATTAACCACTAACAGCACACCCGTTATTCGTACGGAGTGTATAATTTAAAGAAACTTAAAGTTCGCAATCATGTGCAAATTCTGTTAAAATATTAAATTTATTGTTCCTAAAGAGAAGTTTAAGAATATATGTTCTCACTATGCAAAATTATCTTCACGATCAGATCTGAAGAATAAAACATCCTGCCCCCTTTTGTAAGCAAATTTACAGAAGAAAAAATAGGAATTGAATGAATATATGCAAACCCCGTACTAATTATATTGTCGCAGATCAGAAAATATGCCAATGTGTTAGTAGAAGATTACCCGTATTACAATATGCGTCTCAAAAATATTTGCCAAAATAAAAGAGATGACGTAATAAATTGAAAACATTAATAATATCCGTACTCTTTATACCAGAAGGCCGTAATTGATTCCAATATATGCCAATATATATCAAAACATATGTCAATATACCTGTACTACTTATATTCTCGTAGGTTAGAAGATATACACGTGCATTCCTAGAAGATTACTCGTACATCATACAATATGCGTGTGTCAGCAATTTTTGCCGCAATAAAACAATGGCGTAATAACTTAAAAATATCAATAATCCCTGAATCAATAATTCCGGAAAATATCAATAATAATAATGTTTAAACCTGAAGAGTATAATTGATATTATCCAGTCCAAAATGAAATGGCAATGAAATTTATTTTATATACATATCTTCATTATTCAAATCGGAAAGGATTTAATAAAAATCGTCTGCCGCATAAACACATTGGATTTAAATCCGTTGCTAAGCGACATGATATCATTTGCTTCAAATAAATTGGTAGAAAAAATATCGTCTAAATAGTTATATTTCTATGGAACATTTGGCGACAGTTTCGTCAAATTAGCGACATTTTAAAAAATCGCCAAATTTATCGCCAAGTGGGACTGTAGAACTGACAGTTCCACTTTGCGACAAATTGACGAAATATCATCACAATACTATCCCCTAACAAAAAACAATGAATATCATTTATGTAGCGCAATTTTATCAATTTCAAGATATTTTTATAGATTTGTAAACATTTTTATCAATTTGGTGACATTTTAAAAATTCGCTAAATGTATTACTAAGTAGGATGGTTGGTCTGACAGATAAATGCTAACCAAACATCATTTCAGTACTCTCTTCTAACAAAACAAAAAAAAAATTCATTGATATGTAGAAGACCCAAGCCACACGACCAACCCGAAGGTTTATGGCAGCTGTTTGTGTGTCGTTTATATCAATTTGGCGACATTTCCGTCAATTTGGCAAAGTTTAAGAAAAGTTGTCAAATTAGCGATGTCCCTCCAAATTCGTAGCTTTGAATTTGCAGATCTGAATGAAACTTTTTTATCCCGTTTCAATATACTAAATGAAAACACTACAATTGTATTAGAAGATATACCCGCTCTACTCTTTTTCTGTTTCAACAATCGGCTATATGAATTTATTGGCTAAACACAATATATGAGTTTAATAGCTAAATACGATATAAGCTTGAAAACTCTTTGCCAAAATAAATGAAATTGATGTACGCAGTCAGCAATTAATATAATTAAAAGAAAAATCAAACCGTCCATTCATAAGATATACTTTTATATCCATTTATCCATTTATTTATTATTTAAATCGAAAAAAAATAATAAAAACATTAATAAACACATTTAATTTAATTGCGATGCCGAGCAACATGATATATCCTCCTAAAATGTTAAAATTTATTAACCACTAACAGCACATCCGTTATTCGTACGGAGTGTATAATTTAAAGAAACTTAAAGTTCGCAATCATGTGCAAATTCTGGTAAAATATTAAATTTATTGTTCCTAAAGAGAAGTTTAAGAATATATGTTCTCACTATGCAAAATTATCTTCACGATCAGATCTGAAGAATAAAACATCCTGCCCCCTTTTGTAAGCAAATTTACAGAAGAAAAAATAGGAATTGAATGAATATATGCAACCCCGTACTAATTATATTGTCGCAGATCAGAAAATATGCCAATGTGTTAGTAGAAGATTACCCGTATTACAATATGCGTCTCAAAAATATTTGCCAAAATAAAAGAGATGACGTAATAAATTGAAAACATTAATAATATCCGTACTCTTTATACCAGAAGGCCGTAATTGATTCCAATATATGCCAATATATATCAAAACATATGTCAATATACCTGTACTACTTATATTCTCGTAGATTAAAAGATATACACGTGTATTTGTAGAAGATTCGTACAACATACAATATATGCGTTTAAACAATTTTTGTCATAATAAAATAATTGCATAATAACTTGAAAATATCAATAATCCTTGAATCAATAATCCCCGAAAATATAAATAATAATAATTTTTAAACCTGAAGACCGTAATTGATATTATCCAGTCAAAAATGCTATAAGAAAAATCAAATCGTTCTTTTCTAAAATATATTTTTATATCCATTTATTTATTATTCAAATCGAAAAAATAATTATTAAAATTAACAGACAGATTTAATTTAATTGCGTTTCTGAGTAACATGATATAAGATAGAATCTTATAACATGTTAAATATGTCATGTCTTATAACATAAACTGCGAAATTAAATAACGATTTTGATTTCTCTATACTTCTCATTGTTCCGTAAAAGCTTGTTTTAAATAAACCATGAACCATGGAGATAGATTTCCCCTTTAAATCATGTTTCAAACAATTCATGTTTTCAGAAAGTGACTAATTAACGCAAAAAATCTCCCATCAAACTCAGAGATTAAATTTTAATTCACTTTCAAACGATTTTCAAGCTTTCCGTTTGGATAAACCACGGAGTTAGGGAGTAGAACTCCTAGGAAAAAGTTCCGTTTTTCATTAATATCTCGACAACCCCAGGTCTTAGAAACTCGAAACTTGGACAAAATTTATGGGGGAATATTTCAAGGCTATTCACCAAATTTCATTAAATTCGGTTCAGCCGTTTTTCCGTGATGATGAGACGAACGAAAATTTCGGTTTTTACTAATATCTCGAGAACCACTGGTCGTAGAAACTCAAAACACGGATATAATTTTAAGTGGGGCTATTTCTGGGCTACCCACAAAATTTCATCAAATTCGGTTCAGCCGTTCTCCCGTGATGGTGTGACAAACAGACAGACAGACAGACAGACAGACAGACAGACAGATTTTCATTTTTATTTATATAGATACTCTCTGCAGTATTAATTTGGCTAGAACTTTATTTAATATTGATAATTTAAAACATTCCATTAATGAGTTACAAAGATCTTTTGTTATTACTTATGTTGATAAAGCCGCTAATAATTATGTTATTATCTGTAAAAAAATTCTATATACAATTTATCTTAGATTATTTAAACAACAATAGTCTATTTAAACCTGATTCACACTCCATTAATAGTAATTAACTGAAAATTGTCAATATGTATAGTGATTTAAATATAAATTATAAATTTCTTAAATTTCCATATATAGTGCTAATAACTAAATTCATAAAAACCTATTAAATTTAGAGCAGTAACTAGTGGTCATAATACTTATTCTACTACTGCGAGTAAATTACTTATAAATTATTTAAATGTAATAAATGACAGTTTACGTTTCTCTTGCACTGACTACCCTATTCTAAATAGTTGTAAAGAATTAAAGAATAAATTAACAGCACTTGATAAACTAATTGGATTTCAAACTTTTGATTTTAAAGAACTTTTTAATAATGCTAAGATCTCTGATCTTTATGTAGTAATTTTAGCTCTATATAATGCTTATATTAGTTATCATACTATGCATACTATATTTACCAAATTTCCCAAAATTCTTCGCTTTGTTCTTTTCAATAATTATATATTTCAAGGCAATAAAATATACTTACAAGTCTCAGGGGTTCCACAAAGTGACTGCAGTAGCAGTATATTAGCTAATTTATATCTTTATCATTATAGAAACACTTTTACTTCCACAGATTAGATTATAAAATTTACAGATATGTTGATGATCTGATTTGCTTGGCCTTTACAGATAACTGTGTCATAAATTTAGATTTCTATCCGGATAATTTGGAACTAATTCCTAATGAAGCCACTATTAGTAATAACATTAATTTTTGGACTTAAATCTTATTACTGAACCTACTAATAGGATAGTTACTAATTTATATGATAAAAAGTACTTTTAACTTCAGCATTAATAAATTATTACCTTTAAAGTCCTGTAACTCGATTCAATTGTTTAGAGATATTATACTTAATCAGCTCTTTAGAATTTATAGATTATCTGATAAAAAATTTCATGTTGTGCATATTAATAAACTTAAAATTACTAGTACATTATATAAATATTCAGCTTATTTAGTACATAGTATAGTTAAAAAGTTTGAAATGGTAGATTATACTTAAATTCTCTCCTCAGTATCTTATTTTAGCCTGACATCCACATTCTCTTGAATAAGCATTGCCATGTATTTACATGTACTTACTGTTGAATACAACCTTTTATCGTCTTTTCGCATTACTGTTATTTCTTTTTCATGTTGGCAACAGCAGTTCTCAACTTTTTATTTTTTGAGATTGGAAACATTGGTCCCTTTATTCAAGGCTCCAATGGATCAGATGTTTGCAGTGTTTTTTAGGTATTCTTGGTTCATATTATTTTTCAATCTTTAAGCATGCTATCCAGGTTATCAAAGTTTATAGATGTAATCTATCACTGATATCAGAAACATGCATTTGGTGTTCATTTTAATGAAATACATGGACTGGATAAAGAGTTTTATCGAAATGAGCAAATCATTATTAGGCCAAGGGCTTGTCCAGGTGTAAAGCTTTCATGCTTGGATATTATTTGATATTATTTAATCGATCACATTGATGTTTTTTGATTGTCTTCGGATTGATGACAAGAGGTTTGCAATTTTCCACTTGATTGATGATTCTCCGTTTGATACTTTTACTTATAAGGCATTTTGTAATGCTGTAGTCTTCTGAGTTGAAATTTATCTCTATTCTTTCATTATATTTTTAAACTTTTATTATATATATATATATATATATTTTTTTTTAAACTTTAATTATATATATATATATATATATATATATATCGATACATTAATGTCCGAATGGGTTTCATGTGTAACATATTTCAAAATATTAATGCCCTTAAACTTTTTTCGAAAAAAAAAACTCCATTAAAATAGACAACTTAAGTGCTAATAATTAAATGTGAATTTGTTATAAGTATACTAAACTGCCCGATAGACCATAATTGAATCTTCAATACGTGTAATGATATAATGAAAATATTAAATATAAACAAACTTACACAATACATTTAATGTCCAACTATCTTCCACATCTTCATGCGGCAAAATGTTGTTTTCAGCTTTACAGTTTACAGTTTTGCCACTATCTTCTATTCGTGGTTTTATTGTTAAGTTGCTATACGTTATATTTCTGTTATTTGGCATGGCTTCTCTTCCTGTTTGTATTCTTTTATTGTCTATCCACCAAGAAATTTTTGCAGGTGGTCGAGATCCTGAAGTTTCACAGTTTAGTCGGATTTCCTCTCCGACCTTCAGTGAACGCTGAAGTGTTGTAATTCGAGCATAAAGTGGTTTTACTGAAAAATATTGATCATATTAGTAAAATGTCGTGTTATGTAAACAAAAAATAAATGACATGTGTTTACTGGATGCAAAGTTTTAAAATTATAATATGTTGTAATTACTATATTTTTAAAACTAGAAACCTGATTTAGTTTGCCTTCAATTCTCTATACACATGTTTACTTGCCAACATATTCAATACTACTTTTAGGAACAGTATATTCAATATAACCGTCTCAAAGTAAAAACATTTTATAATAACTTCTTTTTGAATTACTTTGACCTGCCACTTTACTTCGATAATTAGCAACTTGCTGCTTTACATGACCACAATAGATGCAAGACATACATTTTTCCAGACACACTACGCTGAAAGGCTAAAAGGCTCAAATTCGGACTATTTGGGTAGTCATCTGCAGCAATGATATAAAAAAAAATTATCCCTATTTCATTTTTTTTATCTCCGATAGGTGGGGGCCCATACTTTATTTTGATTGAGGCACCAACGATAAGAAAATGCATTGTTACTGACGTTCATAACCAATAAATACACGTCTTTGTTGTAGCAGTTAGCACTTTTATTTAGCAGAGTGTCATTCTTTGAAGCTCACTCGAAAATTTCTTACAGCCGATTAAAAGAAAGTGAGGGAAATTTGCAAAATTACTGCCAAGATGCGTATTTTTCCACATGCACCATTTTATGTTATTTAGGTTTTTATAGATACAATGTATAAACATTCGGTTCGGTGCTTGAAAAGAAGCCTGACTAGTGAAAGAATGCAATGATTGGCGGGAAAGATTAATTCATTCTATATGATGATATTCTGTTTTAATATCTACTTTAGAATGAAATGTCGGTAAGAAATATGCTATGGTATGATTTAAAGGCAGAAAAACTTATCCCTAACCAAGTTCAGTTAATTATGATCGTTCCATGAAATGATCATGAAGTGAGAGAAGTTGTAGTTTTTTTGTTTCCAAGGGGTGGTAAATATATTTTGAATGAAAAGGCTGAAAAGGGAGGTTGTAAATGTAATAAAAGAAATGTTGTCAATTTTTCTAACAAATTCTCCTGCAAATAGTATTATAGTTATTAATTTTATTTATTTAACTGTTTAACATAGGGCATTACGTGTTACATATATATATATATATATATATATATATATATATATATGTAACACGTAATGTTCTATATATATATATATATATATATATATATATATGTGTGTGTGTGGTTTATTGTGTATTTATGGCAGTAGAACAGTTTTAAGATGACAAATAAATTGAGGTTCTGGCTAAATTTTGACATTGAAAAAGTTCGAATTTTAAAGACGGAAATGAAGTAAATTAATCATGTGATCATTTTTGCTTTTTACGTTGGCCTAAAACTATATGTACTTATGTATTATCTGTCTATTTGAATGTGGTCGTCATCGTTCTAATAGTCAAAATGAAACGTTTAACACTAAATTGATTTAGTGAATTTTTCTACTTTCGGTGATAATAGCGACACAGTCTGGGATACATAACGTCCAGCGCATTCATAGAAAAATGTCCTTAACGTTAATGAAATGATTAATAAAAATTACTAATAAAAATTATTAATTAATTACGTCGATAAGGTACATTAATTTAATATGTAATTATTCATTCACCTCTAGTGATAGTACATTTAAAACTGATATTGACATATATTTCAGCCACATACGAATCAGCCATTTTTCTGTAACCGTCTTTTTATATTTTCATCTACCAGAACTTTCTGGTTCTGGGGAATGTCATTTAACTCTTCATTTTTGGGTTAGTATTGCTCAACAGATGTCACAGCATTTTAATGAAAAATATATGCATTTTTGTTGTTGTTTCTTATCCAACTTGACCGACAACAACATCAGATCAAGTCCATGAACCCGGGAGTCTTCAAAATATGAAGAACTACTCCAGGACCGGAGTACAGCTGACTCATCTGGCATCCAAGGGCCCATGTCAAGGCATGACCAGGAGAGACCTGAGCCAAATTGCACTTCGAGCAATGGTAATGAACCTTAGAACCCAACACATGCCGAAGAGCACGAAGATGACCGCTGCGGAGTCTGGGCAGAACCTTCTGTTCTCCCCTACTTCCTGCTCCAATCAAAGCAACACCAGGACGGCTACAATCATACCACTCATACACGGGGACCTTTCTCCACGTGGAGTTGATTTCAAGTTTGACTCGTGAGGCAACTTCCGAGAAAGAACGACAGCCATCTTCAATAGAACTCCTAAGTCTGCCCTCCCTGACCAGACCATCCGCAACCTCATTACCATAAATGTCTACGTGAGATGGAACCCATTGAAAATATCCTATTATGGGCACACAAGTAACCCAAATGCTGAACAATATTCACTGTCGTTCCGTCACCATGTCTCCACCATTCAGCCAGGTGCTGAATAGACCTACGGCTATCACTCAGAATCCAGATGTTTGTATTGAATCTCTCTTTGACACAATAAATCAAAACCTCCTCAATGGCTATGAGTTCCGCCCTAAAAAATGAGGTTGGGGTTTCTCCTACATGTCATAACGCCATTCCCCTGCTTGATGCAGACCCCGCTACCGGAGATGGCGCCATCACCCCTACTTCCATCAGTATATATACTTCCATCAGAATTTTTACATTGTATATGTATAACACAATTGGAGAAATATATAAATACAACAAAATTAAACATAACTTTAAATATGTTGCATCGATTTCGAAACATTTATGTTATAAATGGATCGAAAAGGTTACTTACAATTGAGATCTATTCTTATTGTGCCTGAAAGTGGGGCTGTCAAATTTGTATTAGACGCTTGGCACGTAAGTTCTACTAATAAATCCGCTCGCCGCAGTTCAAGAATGACAAGCTCGTTTCTAACATGAGTTTCAGAAGCTCGATAAAATGTGTCATCCAATAGCGATTTGTCCCTCCACCACGTGACAGATGGGGAAGGATCACCTGCGAAATACGATTGCAGTCAGCATAAAAATATTAAAATTGCATATAATTATATTATTATTATTATGGGTAATTAAAATAATATATATTAATGAAAATTATTTTAGTTGTTTAATATTTTAGACAGTTTATTATTTTAAAACATGTATTCTAACTTTTTATACACGCAAACACAGGGTTTTTTAAAGTACTGATTATGTTTATAACTTTCAAGCAGTTATTGCTGGACACATACTTTCAATTGAAAAATGGAACACTGGAAACATGTTCATAAACTAAAGTAATAATGAGATAATTGGCGTCTTTACCTTTAAAATCAGAGCATGGGGAATAAAAAAATACCAGACGCACTTTAAAATCACCCTTCTATAAAGCAATTTTAGAAGTAATATAGGGACTATCAACAAAGCAAAGCTTTGGTGAACATTGTGTATTTGATCTTGCAGCAAACAATTATTTAACTAATATACGGTCCATAAAATTTTGCCCCACGAATGTCATAAACAGTTTTTCAAGTCTAACCGTCATTTTTATGATCACCAAATTTTATGCACATTTTTGGAGTAATTGAATTTTCTTCGTTTATTGCGCTATGTAAACAGTTAGTTTCAATTTTGTGTTAACATGTCCCATGGTTTTGAAAGCGTACTTTTTATTTAATTATTTTTTTAAATAATTAAAATATTTTTTTACGATTCTAAATAATGTTTCAAATGAAAGTATGTATTTAGTACTAACGTTTCAAACACCCTGATATGCTCTGGTCTCACATATACATTCTCTGTATAAATCAAGTTTTATATTTCCTATTGGATTATAGATATGATGCTATACAGTACAATAATCCGCTGTTGTCCCGTAATTGTAGACGTATTTTAAATGTTTGAGACAAAAGTACTGGCTACGGAAGTAGAAAACATTGACTGATTCATATAGGCGGCGATTTTGTAAGGAAATACACGTGTTTGAGCTTGAATTTATGAAGTAATAATAGCGAATTACACAATTAATCAAGAGCAATACATTATGGGCGTTCAATGATCTATGCTAAATTGAATCCTTTGACGGCAAACATTTGTCTAAAATGCTTGTTAAAAGCATTTTTTAAGGTTTTTTATATCTAGCAGTAGCACTTGATATAATGATCATTCGGCAGTGTGTAAAAGCAAGCAGCACAAAAACCACAAAACAGACAAAAAGAAATACAAAAAATACAGAATAAAAACAAGAAAGACAAGAAAGATCAATCATGCTTAAAGCATTGATTATGAAACACTTTCCAACTTCAATGCAATTTTATTTAAAAAAGTCGAAAATGCAATACATTCCTCGGTAATATTTTTAAATCTATCATAATACTACGATAATTTATTATATTTGAAAACTTCATCGAAAACAACTGAAATTAATTCAAATGACGTCATAGAAAAAATAACACGCCTGGATCTCTCTATAAAAGCAGGATTTCATTCATAACTTTCTCCATTTCATTCATCACAATACTATAATAATTTATTTTATTTAAAAATTAAGACCATGGAGCTACAATTCATAAACTTTATGCTTAAAACTTCATCGAAAAATATCGTCCTTCTGTTTATAAAATCAATTAATATTTCATTCATATCAGCCATGCAGACTCCATGGACTGAATTATTTTGTGTTAAAGAAATACAGTAATTCTAATACAACTCATTCTACATATTTTGCTGTTTACATTTTACATAGGTGAAAAATAGGCTTAATTGTAGAAATAATCAAATTTGAATGAGAATTTAAACTCAAATATATTGTCATTGTGTTGTTTTAGTATGTAGATGCACAGAATTTAAGCAGAAATAAAGTAGTTTTAGGATGGATACAACACTCAATATGAATTAAAAAGAACTTTAAAAAATCACGAATTTGAAACAAGATGGATGCCATATCTCATTTTGAAGTGAGTCATGTGATCGTTTAATATCATGGTCACGTGATCGTTTCATATAAGATGTGTAATTATTATTTTAATTTTTATTTAAAAAACTACTGAATATATTTAGCTGAATTTTTTTTTATATATTTTATGGAACAATTTGACTATTACCTAAAATTTTCGAAGCAATTTGTGAATTTTAAATCCGCTTAAAAAATGTTAGAAAAATTAGGTCCCATAGGGCTCAATGTATTTCATTTTTTCAACCCGGGTTCAATCCAAAACTAATTGTGTGATATTATTCATTTATATTCCCATAGGTCCTACAGACCGTCTGAACAACATACTAAAATTTCATTTTGATTAAGTCATTTTTACGGCAGTTATCGTGCTAACGGACAGACAGACAGACAGACAGAATGAACAAAGTCATAAACACTTTTCAACTTTGTTGTAAAGTGTTAAAAAAGCAAACTGTAACTTATGTCTCTACGTCTTATTGTAAGTCTATAAGTCTTTAAATCCTTAAATCAGCTCTAAAAGTATATAGTTCCATAAAGTCAACCAGCCAGTAGGGCTTGTAGTTTCCCCCTTGCGCACTAATAACTTTCATATAAGTTTCCCACCGATAATGTGGGGTATAATGTGGTTGGCCTCTTAGTGGTTCACCCCTAGGTAATAGAGGTGCACCCCTAGGCAACCCCTGCACAGCAGAATGGCATTATTTTAAGTAGTTTCTAATATTATCGCGAATAAACGGGGTTGAACACAGGCCTTATTACAAAGATCCCTTACTGTAATGAACATACTATAAAGATGGAGCTTTATGAAGTAAATGACAATTTAATGTAAAATAAACGAGAAGGATGAATCAGAATGATCTTATATCGTGACTGCAAGTATTATGAGTAAATGTAAATTTAATTCTGTGCAAATGCGATTTTAATTTAATGTTATTTAAACATATGAAATTTAACACTCACAGAACCCACCTGTTGTTCACAAAGTCGGAGTGTGGTGTTATTAAAGCTAGAAACGACGCTACGAATGTAGCGACGGATATCAGCGATTTTGTTTGTAAACATAATAAGTAAAATACTCAGTTGATGCATTATATTACACTACATAAAGATAAGATGATAAAATATTATCTTAAATATTCTGTAGCTAAAGAGTGGGACCTTATTTACAAATAATATCTGTCTGTTAAGGACCTCTGATCCCGTTTAAATAGAGGACGTTTTTCCAAATCCCTAGATATTTGACATGCAGCTGCAAAAAACATTCTAATACCAACACATTTATAAAAATACCAATTTTTTTAATTACAGTGAATAACTAAAATTAGCAATTGAAGAAATAATATACATTTAAACCAACGGGTTTAAATTCATAGATTTAAATTATAAGAAAACATCATCTAAACATAGAAAATTTGCATTTAGAAAAAGTTACATTTTTTTATTCAATGGAAGGGAAAAGTGCATCGTTAGGTTTCCTTATTTTTTCTTTATTTTGTAAAACGTAGTGAAAAAATATGAAACATATAATAGTGATACATCATTTCAAACCACATAGTTGGAAATAAATAAACACTTAAAGATATATAGAAAAGGATCGGGGAAATAAAATGTGACGATATGGTGAAAATTAGAAAAAAAAATATTTTCGACATTGCTATCATAAAATGTAGTACATTCAAGTTATAAGAAATGCCATTTTCTTTTTTCTTTTCTGCAGTGTCTTGAGGTAGAAGGGTGGTCGTAAAAACAGTACGTTTTCGCATTTTTTATTAAAGGGGAACGTAATAAATGAATACAATGACGTCACGACTAAAAACAATTTAGCATATCCAGATAGTTTAAAAACACTTTACCTCCTTCACTTTCGCATAATAGAGACAGATAAGCTCCTTCATCGTAAGGTCCAGTTACGCCTTTTAACCTTTCCCCGTTATCGTCCATAATTTGGATATTGTGAGGCGGAACTGAAAATGAAATAAAAGTAAACTAAATATGGTAAACAATAAGATGAGCCATGCAATTTATTTGTGTCACATTTTTCGTAGACATTTAGTTGGCACTGATATTTTTAATAATATAAAATTATATGGAATACCATATTTTACCAAATAAAAAATTTATACTTTTTAGCCAAATGATCAGTATTCTTAATTTAGTTAATAATATTGTCATCAATACAAATATGTGTATATCAGTATGATTTGTATCTGTGGTATCAATATAAGTCAGTATTTGTTAAAATGATATCAGCATTATAAAAATAATTTTTATATTGCTTGGCGAAAAGGCTTTAAAATAAAAGGCCCTACAAAAAATGGGCAATAATATTAATTAAGTTAATAATGCTGTTATCAGTAAAACGATATGAATGCCAGTATGATATGTTCTAGTGATATCAATATAAATCAGTATTTGTTAAATTGATATCAGCATTATGAAAATAGATTTTTATCGTTTAGCGAAGAAACTTTAAACCAAAAGATTGTGTAAGGACATTTAAAGTAAAAAATATTAAAAAAATAAATAACGTAATAAAATGTATATTTGAAATAAAGCTATATATAACGTGATTTAAATAAAACTAACTCGGGTGATGCGAATTTTACAGGTCCGTCTAACTAATCGTAATTGCATAGCATGTTACTTGCAAAAGTTCCATGAATTGTATGTATATGTTCTAGCTAGCATTAGAATAACAAATATATTATAATAATAAATGGACCATACGTTAATGAAAGCATTAATCTATAGATGACGTATAGATAAATGCTTCCATTAACTATATAAAGCATTATCATATTCGATTCTGATGACATCATCTAAAATTCTAAGTTAGATGGCTCATAAAACATCCAATTAAGGATTATAATTATGCATTATTAACATTACTTATGTTGGAAAATTTGAAATAGATTATTTGCTTTCTTTACTTTGGTACATCTATTAATGAAAAGGAAAATGCTAAACACTAAACAGAAATTGATATCATAGATTTAAAAGTCTGCAAAGATATAAATGCTCACATTTTTAAAAAACGTACCAAAAAAATACATC
The DNA here is from genome assembly GCA_951213105.1 of Amaurobius ferox. Lineage (NCBI taxonomy): Eukaryota > Metazoa > Arthropoda > Arachnida > Araneae > Amaurobiidae > Amaurobius > Amaurobius ferox. The sequence goes on along the minus strand of OX578137.1, from coordinate 68,264,003 downwards.
TGTAATATTTTAATGAATTTACTATTCATTCCTATAAACTTACTTCAAAGAAAAACCCTATGTATAAGTCATAATAAAATGCAATTATTAGAATGGAATTTATTAAATTTTATTTATCCTGTATTTTATGTGAACGAAAGGCTAATGTATCTCAAGTTTATTTTTTTTTTTTTTTGCCACTTATTTAATTTCTACATAAGTGCTTTGCATCGTTTAACTCTTTTAAAAATAAATCTTAAGATTTGGATATTTACTACCATCGTTATCGGCACAATCATTGTCATTTGTCAGCATATTTGGAAGATCATTGAAATCCTTAAAAATATCTGAAGAATACTGTCGTTTACGTCTCTTAGAAGTTTTGTTTCGTAAAGATGTTCTTAAAGGGAAATTCATATTTCATTTTTTGAACGCATTATTATAATAAATAATTTGGCATCACGTCTGATGTTAAAATAGCAAAATTAAACACACATCCATAACAGAAGGTCTTTATTTCACTTCTTTAAGACGTACAAAATTTTAAAAAAGCCATATAATTTGGCATAACGTCTGATGTTAAAGTATATTTTAAACTTTTCTTTATATATTTTTTTCTTTATACATTTTTATTTGTTCTTTATATATTTTAAACTTTTGTACGTCTTAAGGAAGTGAAATAAAGACCTTCCGTTACGGATGTGCGTTTAATTTTACATTATTATAATTTCCCATTTATCTATTTACTTTTTCAATTTTCGTTTTCTGGTATTCACATTAGCTCACTCATTTCAACTAGAGATGTAGAATTTGCATTGCGGTAGATGTTGGATACTAACTTAAAATAAATCATATATAGTGCTGGTTTCTTATCCAATGATAGCGGCTTGGGTTCAAATTAGAGAGAATAAAAATAGAGAAAGATATGGATTATATGCAATAAGTTTCTAATGAGGTGATATTTAAGACAGTAAAAGTATGTTATATTTATAACAATGAGATACTATAAGTCCAGTCATCGGGGTACTCCCACATTCAGTCAGACAAAAGAAAAACATAGAAATTCCGATAATTATTTAACTACCTGTAAAATTGTGGTTATTATATTTATCATAATAAGATGCATACAAAATACTTCATAATTTACTAATATTAGATATATTTACTATATCTTTAATAAATAAAAAGTATACCACTATAAACACTTTAAAAGATTAATGTGTTTTAATCATACATACCACACACATAGACCTTGATAAAGGAACACCATACAAAAATATAAGTTGGTTTGATATATAGAGAATATAAGCAATATTACCTTACATATGTGCTCTTTATATATTTTAATAAAATCAATATGTTCCATAACTAGGTGTTTTAAAATGTATTCATGACTATACCACCCATCGAGCGTTTTGAAACTTTATCACTTTCCTAAAAGAGCCGAGCAGTTTCGCATCTGTTGTGAAGAACCGCTTCATTACCAGCAGTTTTGATCAACAATATACCATTTCATACCTGCCGGTTAAGTTTCAGAACTCTTCGGAAACTTTTTCTTTTCTGACAAGTGGCAGAATTGCAAAATCGGTCGATGGGTGGCGATGTTACTTTGTACTAGTTTTCCTTGTCTACAATACAAATTATAAGTATCACAATGTACTGATATAAAAATTCCACACACATAGACCGGGCCGCTCGCCTTTTGGCTTAGAGCACCTAATTGACCAGTCGATACTATAAAATTTATAATTGTAACATACTTATAATATTTAACTTTACAATTCTTGTCACAGTTCTTGATCTCCGAAATTCAATATTACACCGATATACGCCACTATCTTTTAAGCTTATAGTGTCTAATCTGAATGTTGGTGGTGTTATGGAAACATCTATATAGGCTCTATCCGAATACTCCGGAATAGGAAATTGTTTTGGATTATCTTTAGTGCCTTTTCGAAAGTCTATGGTGTATATGGGTACTGTCTCTTGGTCCCTGTACCACAACATTAATGTCACTAGTTCTGGATCATCTGGAAGAGTGTAATTGCAAGGCAGATAAGCTTGGCCTCCAAGAACAGCTTGATATTCTGGGACCGGCAAAGGCACTGCAAGAAAAAGGAATATAATTACAACGTTGTAGTAAAGGAATATAATTATAACAGTATAAAAATGTTTTTGCTTGATATTTTTGTCACACTGTCGTTATATAATTACCATGGAGATTTACACAACGTGCTAAAACACCCATATTGTTTTTGTCCGACAAACTATGTATTTAGATAACATATATATAATATGGCATTATTTATGTACTAATTAAGTAAATAAATAATAATAAATTAAAATTGCGTAGAATTTTTATGTTATATGCTATCTATTATATTTTAAAATAGTAAATGTTATGCTTATTCAAACTATGGATGCCATCACAATAAAATGAACTGGTGCTTGAGAATTTAAGTCTCTAATACTTTCTTAGAGAAAGAATGTCATACGAATATTAAGTGACTACAATTTTTAGGGCAATTTGATCCCTCTCCCCAGTTCAGACACATTGTATACACCACACTGGTTTTGACCTGAAGATGAGGACTCAGAAGGACCGTTGAAATAAATGTAGTCACTTCATTTTGTTAAAATAACTTTCTAAAACTCTCTTGTAAAATACAGACATAGAAAAATTAGGTGAGATCAATATCTTTAAGATTATTTTGTGCTCTCTTCTTCAGGTTAAAAACAGTGTGCTTATAACATACGCTAAGAAACTTCCGTTCAGAGCACACTTTTTTACCTGAAGAAAGAACTCGAAACGCCATTCAAACATATGTAGTCGCCTAATTTTATTTTCTTAAGACTGTTTTCTTCAAGAAAATATGAAACATGTATAAGGAATATGAAAAATGTATTATGTTTTAAAATGTTCTATTAGTTCAGGATTTAAAGTTAGATTAACATGATATTAATTTCTTCGTTTGGGTGAAGTTTCATCTTTAATAGCAGAAAACTTGTAAACTAACTGAGAAGTGTCTTAGTAAAATTAATTTTACATTGTTGCTCATTTTTGGATATATCCTGATAATTGTTTACGTATTATTAATTCCCAACAAACACGTTAAAAGTGAGTTTCATAAGTAGCTTTTAAATGGCAGACATCATTTAAAATCCGATTGATGATTTCAAGAAAATATTCGTTTTTCTTGTCGTAACTATATTTATCACTGATATAATGGATAAAAAATCATTGCTGTAAAATATTATTTTACATAAAGAGATACATACTATTGACAATATTTTATTTCTGCTATAAGACACATTTTCCCTAACTTTCACATCACTTAGAATCCAAAATTCCATTATCACTTCTTACCTTGCTTAAAATAGAAATAAACCCATCTATTCTATAATTTACTGCGCTGATATTTAAAGCGATGTTAAAACATATTTTTAGAGTTGCTACACAGTATTTAATAACAAGATGGATCGATCTTACATAAAGCATTGATTATGGAACACTTTCCAACTGAAATGCAATTTAACTTAAACATCTCTAAAACGTGGTACATTAAGCGCTGATATATGTTAAATTATCTAAGTACTACAATAATTTATTATATTTAAAAACTTAAAACTTCATCGAAAACCATGAACTTTATTCAAATGCCGTAATCGAAATATAAATTGTCTGGATCTGTATGTAAGCGTAATGAACATTTCATTTACATCACTTTTATTTCCGACTCCAGAGCTAAATAATTTTTCTTAAAATAATTCAGCAATTCTTAGTCAAGTCATCTTACAATCACTTGTTTACATTCTGCTTCCATTGAAATTGGGTTTTGTTGTAGAAATAATCAAAGTTTATGATCATTCAAACTCAAAAATATTGTAATTGCTGTATCAACTAATTAAATGACAAATCTTAAAAACCAGATTCAAAGGTCACTTTATTAAAAAACCATCCTACAGACGTACAACAAATAATTTTAAGCCAGAGCGCTTTTGAACATCTTCATGCTCTTCCCCAGTGGCGATAGAATAAGAACAGATGCCATCATGCTTAAATACATTCCAATGCCGTCAAGCAAAATTTAGATAGTACAAAAATTGCCATCCATACAGAATTGTGAATCATAAAACAGATTTAAAATTATAAAATTTACAAACCTGAAAGATAAACATTAAAAAAAAACCGTTTTTATAAACATCATACACTTTAGAATATTATTATAAATTAAGGTAACTGTGTAAAGGTTTAACACGCACGGCATCGAGAACGAGTCGCCAGATATAACTCAAGACCTGAACAAGGTCAAAATTACAAATAGAGTTACGATATAAATAAATGAAAAGGGATTCATATAGTAAAAAAGAGCGGGGTTATTACAGCTGACCAAAATAAACGAATTTTCAAAAAAAGGGGGCGAAAATTACATTTATTCACTAATTGGGTAAAGACGGTCGTTTGTTTACCATTTTTTGCTCATAAGAGTAACCGACATTTTATGAGTTTGTTTATAAAATCTTTGCTAATATTCGCCATAAAGTTTTACAACCCAATTCTAGTCTTATTCCCATCAATAGACGTTTACCGTTTAAAGCTAGTTGTCCTAACCATTCTAAAATATTTCGTCCTCTTATCAATTTTTGTGCTGAATTTAATTTTAACTCCGCTCACTCAACTGTTATTTCTATGTTCAATCGTATTCGTACTGATAAATTTAGGGATAATTTTAACTTTAAAAGTCTTGCTGGGGATCTATGTTGCACCCCTTCTTTCTCCAGATAATGTTTATAAATTTTATATCGGTAGTACTAAACGTACGGTTCGTATCCGTTTGTCTGAATATACAAAGACGAAAAAAATGATAAACAAACAACCGCTCTTGTCCAATTAGTGAATAAAGATAATTTTCGCCCCCTTTTTGGAAATTATTTTATTTTGATCAGCTGTAATAAACCCTGCTCTATTTTACTTTACGAATTCCTTTTCATTTATTTATATCATACATCTGTTTGACTCTGTTCAGGTGTTGAGTTATGCCTGGCGACTCGTTCTCGATGCCGTGCGTGTGTGTGTGTGTTAAACCTTTACACAGTTACCTTAATTTATAATAATGTTCTAAAATATTTCATGTTTTTAAAAACAGTTTTTTTATAAATATTTATCTTTAAGATTTGTAAATTTTTTAATTTTAAATCTGTTTTATGATTCATAATATTGTATGGATGGCATTTTTCGTAATATGCAAATTTTACTTGACGGCATTGGAATGTATTTAGACATGATGGCATCTGTTCTGATTCTATCGCCACTGAGGAAGAGCATGAAGGTGTTCGAAAACGCTCTTGCTTAAAATTATTTATTTGTTGTACGTCTGTAGGATGGTTTTTTTTTTAATAAAGTGACCTTTAAATCTGGTTTTAAAGATTTGTCATTTAATTAGCTGATTAATTGATTTGAAGTTTGACGTGTCGCCACTAATAGTATTGTAATTGCGTTGGCACATAATATAGATTCAGAGAAAATATGTAACAATAACGCGGTGTTAGGACTACTGCATCACTAAATATAATAAGAGCTTTAAAAATCAGTATTATTACACTGGGAAAAAAGGTGGATGCCTTACTTTATTTTGAAGTGAGTCATGTGATTTCTTTATATAATATGGGTGTAATTAATACTTTAATTTTTATTTAAAAAACTACCAAACGCATTTTGCTGAAATTTTCCGTATATATTTTATGGGATAATTTGAATACTTTTTAATATTTTCGAAGCAATTTGGGAATTTTAACTTCACTTAAAAATGTTTGAAAAATTGAGTCCCATAGGTTTCAATGCATTTCACTTTTTCAACCCGGGTTCAATCCAAAATTAATCAGGTAATAGTATTCATTTAAATTCCTGTATGCCCCACAGACCGTCTCAACAACATACTAAAATTTTACTTTGATGGAGTCATTTTTACGGCAGTTCTCTTGCAAATGGACAGAAGACAGAATGAACAAAGTCATAAATACGTTTCAGCTATCATGGAAAGTGTTAAAGACGGATGATGAGATAATTGTTATTAATTTACAATGTAATGACTGTTTCTCAGTGTTTTTTCGCAGTTTTGTTTCACAGGAAAATCTACCCTAGTGGGGTAGCGTTATTACTGCAAAGTTTTCAGTTTATCCTCTGTTCCACAAGCATAATCAGAATCAGTACATTTGGCAATATGAATATATCAAATCCTAGTAATAAACAAATAGCTCTATTACTAGCATATAACTATATTACTCTATTATTGTTGTAAATTATTACATTTAATAGTCATTAATCAATATTCAGTAATAGCGAACTATTATGTGACAACTTCCTATAATCCAAATACTCATGTTTTTCTTATGTAACAAAACATTTGTCATGTTTAGTTTGCTTCAAGAACTGAAAAATTCTATTTTATGGAATCTCAGACATATCTACTTTATTAAATTTAGATCTCAGCATGTACAGAAAGGCAAAAATGCACTAAATACTGAAGTGAATTTTTTTTATGTAATAAAACACTTTTCAAGTTTAATTTTCATGAAGAAATACAATATTCCGTTTTATAAAATTGTAGACCTATCTCCTTTTCTCCTGCAATTCATGTAGATCTCAACTTGCACAGAAATAATAAAAAGCACTAAATAATATCGAGATAAGTGTATTTATTTTTCTGAATGTACGTATATATCCTATTTTATACAGATGACTAATTAATTCTGCAGATGTGATTTCCGAATTTCTGCTTGAAACAATTTAATCTTATCAACACACTTTAAGCCATAATATATGATTAAAAGTAAATAAAGGAAACAAAATCTGAAATCACGATCACGTAATGATGATTGTTTATGATATAATATAAGTACATCCAGTAGTTTTTGATTTAGATACTGAAAACATGTCCGGCAATTCTGTTTCTTTCAACACTATTCTCTTTTCATTCATTAATTGCTATAGTTACTAATTGATGCTTGTCAGACTGATTCACAATCACCTTAAAATCCTATGTTCCTATGTTTCTTGTAAATTGAGGAAGATAGATTTACTAAGAAAACCAATTCATAAGATTAAAAAACCGATTAGAAAAGCTATTTCTAATCGGAATGGGGATTTTGTGATTATGCTGAACCTAGATATAATAATCAGCACATGTATTATCGATTTGAAAATAATCTTGATACTTTTGCATTAATCAGAAAAAACTAGTTAAATTTTAGGGGGATCTAATTTTTATATTTTACGTACATGGTATACGGATATTTTTAATTGATCTTATTAAGTAAAATAATATTATGAAAAGTAAATATATGGATAGTTTATAATGACATTTGCATAAAGTGATTTTTATTATTTTCAAAATAATTGACTGGTGTTATATAAAAAGCAAGAATTATTACTACATTTTCGGTAAAAACAGCAAAGTCTACACTATAAATTCCAATAAGATTACACTTGTAATGGTATAATTTAGAAAATTAGTCATGCTACCTTAGCTCTTAAATTTACTATAAATGGTTCTACGACGGAAGCACTGAGTTGTGATTTAGAATGATGTTATGCATTATTTTCCCACTAAAATAAGTCCACCTGATTATAAAGTCCACGGCTCCAACATAGAGACAACCATTTTTGCATAAACAATTACATACTGAAACCCTTCAAATAGGAAGATTGGTAATGTTTGTATATATCATTAGTTTCTTTGAAACATCCCTCATAACATTTTGTATTTAAATATTGCAAACACATTCATTTATTTTCTGGTGTTTACGCATAGCGATGTGATGACAGGAAGCGTTAATTTTATACAGTGTATTTGGTTTTAGAAAATCCTTCCTGGTTGCATAATGAACATGACGAACCTTGTTATATTGGATTTTGGCCAGGCTGAAATTAGTAGCAGCTGGGCCGGCGCTCCTCTGTTTTTCTAAACACATCCCTTTGATATTACGTTTACTGATGAATATTCAATCGTTTAATATATTTTGTATATCATGTCTTGTGAGCCACAGCTCGTGCAGAATTTTTTCATCACTGACTTCGGCTACCTCTCGCTCCAATGGAACTTTCATAGTTCCTCCCTCTTCTCAACTCTTGCAAATAATTCGCTCTTCGCATTCGCTTGTGGTGAATACGTCTAACAGCCAGAACCATGTAATGCTGGAAGTACACAGCTCATTTATAATTGAAATATAAATTCGTATTTGGTATCTATCACATGCCTGGAAAACTTTCTGAGGTCATTTTGATTTTATTGCCTGGAACTCTAAGTAGTTCCTGCGTTGACTTGCATAGAATATTCTATGTGCCGTATGGGTTTTCGTCTCCGTACGTCGTTAATATTTTTACATATTTTAAAATAAAATCCAAGCTTATATCCATCTAGTATTCAGTGGATAAGAATGTCATAGGTAATATTATTCTAAATCACAGCGCACTTTTTAAATTTGTGGTGTAGTTTGAATAAAATATTGGAACTAAGGTCCCACCCCTAATTTTCTGAATTTTACCATTACATCTCGTAGAAAATTATATTCTGATCTATCACTCTGCGACCTAATATCTCAAATTTCCGGCCATCACAACACTATATGACATTTTTGGCAAAAGTAGCTAAAGTTTTCAGTTGTTGTTGTCCTGTTCCTAACATTACATTTAAGGAAGAATGTGTGCACTGCTTCTGTTTAGTCTAATGACCCGGGGCACCCGAAGGTAGATGTCTGACTTCTGCCCCAAATAAGACATCACAACATCCATGCCCGCAGGCGGGACTCGAACCCGCAATCTGGCAGCCGAGCCATCACGAGGAAACGCCTGCCTCTTTGACCGCTCGGCCACCACATCGGCTAAAGTTTTCAGTTTAAAATAAAATTAAGTTCAATGTATGATAGTGCAATCTTTCTAAATGTAGTTTACATATAACAAAATAAAATATTTTAGTTAAGGCAATCATATGAAAATTTCGTTAACTTAAGTGTTCCAAATATAAATCGGTTCTGATCTATTGAACATAGCATAACTTTCAAATTAAATTGAATACACAAAAATATTTGATACGCATAACTCTATATGAAATAAATGGCGTCACATTACACTATTAGTTAGAAATTAAAATTCACATACCTTTTGGTACTTTTTCTTGTTTTATCCTTTTTGTACTATTAGAACTTCTTGGTTTATACTCTAAAAGAAAAGAAACCATATTTTAACGATGACATTAAAATAAGTAGAAATATTTTACTCTAAAAAGTATGGACTATATGTATTATTGTACGAATTGATTATGTATTTATTAATTTTTTTAATAAATTTATGTATTTAGTTTCAACCTTAACATATAAATTAAAGTAATAAAGAAATACCACACATGGTTATTAGGAGCCAGTTCCAATCATACTTATTATGACAATTTGCGCTTTTGAGCTGCATGTCAATTACTTTTGTATCAGTGACCCCAAACTTCGGTCTTTTGGCTGGATACTGGCTTAGGGTAGGAATCGCACTTTCCTAGGGCATTTTGATAAAAAAATTATGACAACCATAATTTCAAGGACAAATATTAAAATGATGGTGTTTCTGCATGCATTATACAAGATACCTGCAAGTACATTATGATGCCGTTATATTTATATGAGTAGCTGTACTGTACAATGCATACGTGAGTTCCATATGTTATTGGTTCTATACTCTGTTTCTCTTACATATAGTATAATGTACGGGCTAATATCGCGTTGCTGTCTAAAATTCGAAATACAAGTTCTGACGAAAGAACACGTATTAAATATACCTAAGTTCGAATCGCTTTTGAAGTGATATATGTGTGTGCGCATGTATGTGTATGATAGTTTGTAAATATGCATGTATGTTAATGTATGTATGTATGTGTGCCTGTATGTATGTTTGTATATATCTGTACATATTTGTATGATTGCATGTATGTATGTGTGCATGCATTATGTTTGTATGCATGTTATTATGTGGGTCTGTGGACACGATATCTTAGGAGCAAATTAAGCTTTTCGAAAATAATTTGGTACGATTAATGTATAAAAGAAAATAAAGTTAGTCTAATATGATAACGTATGTTATTTTCGATCCAGTTCACCAAGTACATTCAACATCAGCATGTGGCCGTTTGTTCAATAAGTTTGTTCTTTTAACTACATGCTGACACTTTAAACAATAGTTTATGATATTTAGAAGAACATATGATGTTTATCAAATGTTCACAAATCATTTGGTATGCATCAAAAAAGCTCTTCAATCGAGCTCGTTATATCTGTATCAAAATGATTTTTATGATTGTCAATTATTTATTTCTCTATTAATATTTAAAAGAACAGCATTATTTTTAACATCCAGTTTTGTTAAAACTGAATGAATTTTTTCAGTTCAAGGAGCGAAATATAGCTAAAAATGTAATTAGAAACGTACTTATGAAAAATCTGAAACAAAAAAAAAATAAATATAATAGCACCGCAAAACAAGAAAAAACGAAATATTTAAAATAAAATTCTAGGAAATTGCACTAAAAGTCTTTATATCTCAAAACACATGCCACGCCTCCAATCAAGGCATAGGTCGAAAACTTCTCAAAATCGTAGCAGAGCCAGCTCAAAATATTTAACCCTCCTGTCTCAATACCTGATCATTTATCTCTAGAATTATACCCGACATTTGAACTGACATCTGTAGATAGGAAAACGAAAGTGATAACTGTTCAACAATAAATAGACAGAATTCCAGCTCCAATGAACTCGATCTCATACGCCACCGTGTCAGTCATTGAAAAAGTTTAACTGCAGGAGGGGATATTACTATACCTTTACAAGATACAATAAGTTAAAGTAGGAAATGGAACTTCGTATTTCCCATATTTTCTTGTATCATGCGTAAAAACCATTATGCCTACATTTTAATATATTTTAAACAACATAGAGAATATTCAAGACAAAAACAGGAACGCAGCATTAATCGCAGTTCCTCTTGTGTCATGTCCAAATGATACTAATATGGAAGTTTTCATGAACAATTTACAGAACACAAATCATAGTTCATACACAAAGTTGATAGTACAGAAATGTACATAATAATTCATTATGAATTGATCTACTCATTGTCATATTTAACGTGAAATTTTAGAGGGTAGCCCGGAAATAGTCCTTAAAATTTAGTCCATGTTTGGAGTTTCTACAATCAGTGGTTCTCGAGATATTAGTAGTAAACGAAATTTGCCTTTGTCTCATCATCACGGAAGAACGGATAAACCGAATTTGATGAAATTTTGTGAATAGCCTTGAAATAGCCCCCATAAATTTAGCCCAAGTTTCGAGTATCTAAGACCAGGGATTGTCGAGATATTAATGAAAAACGAAACTTTTTCTAGGTACTCTCTAACTCCGTGGTTTATCCAAACGAAAAGCTTGAAAATCGTTTGAAAGTGAATTAAAACTTTATCTTTAAGTTTAGTTGGAGATTTTTTGCGCTAATTAGTCACTTTCTGAAAACATGAATTGCTTGACACATGATTTAAATGGGAAATCTATCTCCATGGTTTGTTTTTCACAAGCTTTTACTGAACAAAAGTACAAAGAAATTAAAATGGTTATTTAATTTCGCAGTTTATGAGGAAGATTCTATATTATACCATGTTTCTCAGAAACGCAATTAAATTAAATCTGTCTGTTAATTTTAATTATTATTTTCTCGATTTGAATAATAAACAAATGGATATAAAAATATACTTTAGAAAATAACGATTTGATTTTACTTATAGCATTTTTAGCTGGATAATATCAATTACAGTCTTCAGGTTTAAACGATATTATTATTGATATTTTCGGAGATTATTGATTCAGGGATTATTGATATTTTCAAGTTATTATGCCATCGTTTTATTATAACAAAAATGATTTAAACTCATATACTGTACATTGTACGAATAATCGTCTACCAATACACGGGTATATTTTCTAATATGCGAGAATATAAGTAGTACAGGTATACTGGCATATGTTTTGAAATATATTGGCATATAGTGGAATCAATTACGACCTTCTGGTATAAAGATTACGGGGATTATTGATATTTTCAATTTATTGCGTCATCTCTTTTATATTGGCAAAGATTTTTGAGACTCATATAAGTAATACGGGTAACCTTCTAATGTACTAATACAGGTTATATATTCTAATATTCGCGTATATAAGTAGTACGGGTCCTATACAATTTTAATGCTTTCATTTTGCATATATTGATTCAATTTTTCTTTTGTAAATTTGCTTACAAAAGGGCACAGGATGTTTTATTCGTCAGATCTGCCCGTGAAGATAATTTTTCATAGTGAGAACATATATTCTTTAACTTCTCTTTAAGAGCAATAAATTTAATATTTTAACAGAATTTGCACATTTTCTTTATATTATATACTCCGTACGAAGAACGGGTATGCTGCTAGTCTAAAATAAAAAACCGTGTATGCTCAAATGTATCAATTAAATGATTATTTCATACCTAATTTCTGAGGACGAAAGGAATTAGGTCAACCCCCTAGCTCTGGGATTACTCTTTAACGGGGTATTTGGTCTTTGGAAATTCGTCCAGTAGCTAAACGAAAACGAAATTCGAATTAAAACTGTGAAATGTGTGCAATTTAAAATAATTACCCATGTTATTTTGAGGGATTAAACTCTATTTGATGAACTATGGATTGCGAAAATTAATTTATATCCGTGGTCATGTGCTGCCCACATCAGATTATTTTACATTTAAAATGTCAGAAAGATGAAGCACTTATTATATCTTATTTGATGTTTTCCGCAAAAATTAAAACTACCAATAAAAAAAAAACTGACTTTTGAAATGCATTTATATAAAAAACATTTTTAAATCGCGTTGAAGATTACATTTCTTGAAACGACAAGAGAGAGTATCTCTAAATCTGGATTTTGAGGGTGAAAACCTAAAATATCATATCACCAGTATAAAATTGCTGTACTTAATGAACCAATAATATATATATATTCATCTATTTTTGTTCACAGCAACAGTTAAAACTCAATTTTTCGCTTCGCTATATAACAGTGTTCCCAAAACATTCCTCATCCGAGAACATCACATTGAATATAAAAAAAAATTACATGCATGGAAATTAGCAAATAACTCTTAATTATCCGTAATGATCACAATAAATTACTTTTATTAATTTTCCTCAGCGCTTCAATATGATTTTATTAGATATTTTTAGGTATATGTATATCATAATACATATTAGATTATCTACCTTTTGCTGGGAAACAAATTGAAAAGTTTGAACTGAAACGATTTGCTTGTTAGTAGGAAATATCTCCAAATATATTTTTGAACTAATGCGAAATTTATCTGGTGCCAAGAAATTAAATATAACAATGAATAACGAAATATATTTTCGATCATTAATTCACGTTTATTTCAATATTTTGGTTTCGAAATGAAAATAAAACCAAATGATTAAATTAAATTGATAGATGGAGAAATTCATTTTTTCCAATCTAATAATATGAAAGTATAAGTACATATATACATTTACTATAGTAGTATATCATTTCAATAAATAATTTGTAAATTAAAATTTGAATTAAACATTTTTTCTAACTATTTGTTGTATCTATAAATAAAATTATGCGAGTTTCTATATAAATAAAATTATTCGAGTTTCTATATAAATAAAATTATTTGCATTTCTACACTAATGTGATCTAATCTTTTTTTAGCAACATCTCTATCATAAATACAATTCAAAATTCGATAACACAAACCAGTCGTCATTTATGCCAATAATATGGAAACCAAAATTAACGAAATGCATTTTTTTACTGCAGAAAATTTTAATGAAACGAAAATTATATTTATTTTATTCAATTTTTATTCGTTTGTAATATATTACTGAAATTCATTTGCTTGTGCTTATAGCACATCTGCGTATTCTACAAAGAAGGTGTTGATGAATTTGAATTTTTTATTATCTCTATAAATAAAATTGTAAGTTGGGATTATTTATGTCTGCTTATTATTAAAGTACGAGAAAATTCATTTATTTTTATTTTGTTAGAATTATTATACAATTTCAAAATTAAAGACTCCAAATATTAAAATGTTACTGCAGATTGTGAATTGACTTTCTTCGCATTATGTACTGCATACTAATAGAAAATATACAGCTAGTAAACAGAGCTACCTAAAATTATGAATAATGCATTAAAATTATTTTCGGTAATGAACGTCCAATAACTGTTTAAAATACAAATCTAACATGTCTTTTACAAATCAAATTTCCTGTTTTGAATTATTTTATACATTTTTCGATACATTAGGGTTTGTTTAGTCAATGTGTTAATTAGTATCATTACCGATGTTTAAAAAAATTTGCATTTTGAAATTATTTCATTCATATCTTTCCTTTCGACATATAATGATAAAAAAATTATATCTCAGGCACTCTTTTACAATATATTAATAGTCTGTTTCAATGCAATTACCAAATCCTTTATAAATTAGAAAAATGTTTAAATTGAGATTTCTTAATCTAAATGTTAATCGAAGTTAAGAAAACTTGCCAACGTTCATACAGAAAAACTCTTCAAATATTACATGATTTATGGTTAGGAGAAACAATTTGACGGTTTCTTTGTTAAGATTTATTTTTATGAATTTCTTGAAAGGGTGCTAATGGCTTTGCGCTTACGACACATTGTCAAACTTCCTAAAGTCATTAGTTTTAATCTATTGGCTCAGAAGAGAAATTATTTTTCAGAAATATTACGCTCTTTTCAATCTCCTCAGATAAGGATATGCATGAAAAAGTTTTTTTTTTTGGTAAAACTTTAATTAGGTCTTTATGTATCGGGATTAAAATGTATAATTACTTAAAAGCAGGTTAAATGCTTTCAAGTATACCCTTTCCATTATAAATAACAATTTATCTGCATTTTTACATGTCTATCATTTGTTACTGGATAACACACACACACACACACATATATATATATATATATATATATATATAAAATATATATATATATATAAAAATTAAAGGATTTTAATCGAAAATAATGCATAAACTACTGTATGTACAAAAAAACCCATCTCTAGCATATCTGTTACAAATGAGTAACTATAGGCCAAGACTAAGGATGAAGAGAGAAGGTAACATATCACTACAATTGAAAGGGGGATGAGAAGAATATTAGGATTCAAAAATCACAATTAAAAGTATATAAAAATAAAACTCGGCAAAAATGAGAATAGGCAATAGCAATCAGCTTAAGATAAGAGATTAAGAATAGATAACAATCAATTGAAACCCCTCAAAACATGGCGGTTAGTTTGAAATTGCATTCTCATCAGGACAGCCATACAATTCGAATTAAAAACGATAGAATAGCCAGTTTCTGACAATGGCGATAGTAGTTAACTATAGACACCATTGGAACTGTCTACTGGCTAGTGGAAGGAGAAAAATAAATCAAATGAATTATACAAATCTGAAAAACAATACCTCCTCGAACAGAAACACGAAATCACAAGCATAGCACCACGTGTAAGATAAACTAGTGACTGAGCATTTCACCTCACTTCGTCAATGCGAGTGGGCACCGGAATGAATACACTTGAACGATACATAATATGCATGGAGACCCTCAAATATAGCAATCAGTATAGGACTCAGGACAAGTGGAAAATAGTCATTCGAAAATAGCAAACAGTATCAGACTCAGGCCAAGTGGTAAGTGAGGTGATAAGAATGGGTGAATTTTCAAAAATGAGTAAACCAATCATAGACAAATAATGCATGTGTAAAACCATTACGTGGTATATTTGAAATTATTAATAATATTATTTACAAATACTTCCGGGTATTGGTAATTTTGGCAAATGCGTTTAAGATTATTGATGTGGAGAAAGTGAAACTGAGGATCAGAAAGTCGATGTATTCGAAATAGCTGGTTTAAAATGATGTTTCTAAACAATTGAATAGAATTACAAGAATGATATGATAGCAGCTTTATGAAAGTGAAGTTGTAAGAATCTTTTTTATCATATAGATTGGTGATTACATGATTATTGAGGGTATCTAAATTGAGGTCTAAAAAATTAACAGTTTGACTAACGCAAGGCTCATTAGGAATTAATTCTAGGTTAGACGGGTAAAAATCAATATTAATGGGATAGGAATCATCAATGATAATACAAATTAAGTCGTCAACATATATATATATATATATATATATAATATATGAATTAGAGTTAAAATGACATTCATAATAATAAAGATATAAGTTAGCTAGTATACTACTACTACAGCCACCTTGTGGTACACCAGATGTTTGTAAATAAATGTTATCACCTTGGATAATATAATTGTTATATATATATATATATATATATATATTCTATCATTGAATTTTCATATTATATTTTATTATATGTATAGTATATATATATAATAGGTTTATAGTATAAAAATATATATTTCATGTGCTTTAATATCGTTATTATTCTGAACAAGTGTAGTGGCTATAAAATATTCCTTTACAAGACATTGAAGCATGGTATACTTTTCTTAAGGTGTTGTAGTAATAACAATTCTGAATATTTTTCCAAATATTACGCAACATTGACTTCATTACAAATTCTTTTAAATTTGATAAAATATCATATGTGTATCTATTTTAGCGTAACATAGAATAAGATGTTATGTTTTAAAAAAAATTCATAATAGGAGTATTGAATGTCCTTTTTACTTCCCCTGCAATACACGGAAAGTATTGGAATCATGCTGAAAATCGCAACTCGTTACTTTCTCTGCAATACATGAAATGGATTGTAATTATTTAATATTAATGCATTCCAAATTATTAATTTAAAACATTATTCTATTATAAATTGTTAAACAATTTCTACATTAATATTTAAATCACTCACAAAATGTAAGACACACATTATGATTTATTTTAAATTATTTGTTTCACATCACTGGGAGTCATTCATGGGAGAGAATCTGCTTTGAAATTCAAGTTAGCAGATTGCTTCTTCAGCGCGTCCTATTGGTGTTAATTATTTTTTTTCACTTTCCTCATCACATAGGAGCAATCAGACAAACCGCTTGGAATCTGTCTGATCCTCATAGTTGACTCGTTTGTGGAACTTGCCATAGAAGTATTAGGCGGGAAGCTTGTTGAGTGTTAGTTAGTTGACTTTTGACAGGTGAAGTAATAGCACGTACTAAAGCTGTTAGTGCGGTCGTAATTGTCTTGAAGAGACATGGTGGACCCAACAATTTTGTGGTAAAGTTGCATTTTGATATCTAAAAGCAACTAATCGTGCAATCATTTTAATGACAAAATATAAAATTCTATTTTTTTGAATGAAGAACTATAAACGAAATTGAATGATATTTTTTCAAGAAGTGACACTCGAAATTTGTTTATGATGGCTTAAAACTAAAGATTTATTGTGTCATAAGGAAGATTGTATATGTATTTTGTGTAAGATGTATGGGTTTTCAATATTTAATAGATTATATTCTGCATTTTTATATCACTCAAATGAATAATTTAAGAAAATTCATTGTATTGCATACATTGAAATTGTGGTGATTAATTCATTATTATTGTTGCTAAAGACAGTTAGATAGTTATTCATCATTCTTATGAAGGAGTTGTATGTTTAACAATAGGCTATTCTTCTTGAATTTTATCTAACATAAAAGCATGTGAAATATTTGCAATTTAAATTTTGATATTGTTGTATCAAATTTGCAGACTCACATATGATATGGCAATATGACGAGAATTCAACAACATTCATTATATCTACATATTGATGAATTCTAAAGTAAATTTGAATAACTAAAATTTCTTGAACGATGTGAATAAATGAGAATTGAAATTTTATAGATGCAGTGTGCTTTATATTTTATTGTTTATACAATGATATCAATATAAAGGAAACTAAATTCTAAAAATATGATTCGCAAGTGGTATCATTCATGGATCTTGAAAATAGGAATTGTAAGAAAATTAGAATTTCAATCAGCTTTTTATTAACTCATTATTTATCCCCTTAAAAGGAAATTTGCTACACATATATTAGCTTAAATTAATATTCTATTATTTATTCAGTGTATAGTATTTACTTGTATGAAGGAATCCCGGTAAGAGACAGTAATTATTTGAAATTATCAAAATTGACACATAAATGCATTTAGGCATTCTCATACAAGTTCTTTAAAATATTGATTTAAAGAACTTGTACATTTTACAAGCACTGTTTTGTTGATTCTAAATTATGTTTTCATTCCACTGTATGGTCCCAAATAATAAATTAAACGTTTTTAACACTTTACAACAAAGTTGAAACGTGTTTATGACTTTGTTCATTCTGTCTGTCTGTCTGTCTGTCTGTCCGTTAGCACGATAACTGCCGTAAAAATGACTTAATCAAAATGAAATTTTAGTATGTTGTTTAGACGGTCTGTAGAAGCTATGGGAATATAAATGAATAATATTACCCAATTAGTTTTGGATTGAACCCGGATCGAAAAAATGAAATACATTGAGCCCTATGGGACCTAATTTTTCAAACATTTTTAAGCTTATTTAAAATTCACAAATTGCTTCGAAAATTTTAGGTAATATTCAAATTGTTCCATAAAATATATAAAAGAAAATCAGCGAAATATATTCAGTAGTTTTTTAAATAAAAATAAAAATAATAATTACACCTCTTATATGAAACGATCATGTGACCATGATATGAAACGATCACATGACTCACTTCAAAATGATATATGGCATCCATCTTGTTTCAAAAACGTTATTTTTGTAAGTTCTTTTTAATTCATATTGAATGTTGTTATTCGTCCTATAACTACTTTATTTTTGCTTAAATTCTGTGCATCTACATACTGAAACAACGCAATGACATTATATTTGAGTTTAAATGCTCATCTAAATTTGATTATTCCTACAACTAAGCCTATTTTTCACCTATGTAAAATGTAAACAGCAAAATATATAGAATGGGTTGTATTAGAATTCCTGTATTTTTTTAACACAAAATAATTTAGTCCATGGAGTCTGCATGGCTGATATGAATAAAATATTAATTGATTTCATAAAGAGAAGGACGATTTTTTTCAATGAAGTTTCAAGTATAGAGTTAAAATTTTTGGAGCTCCATGGCCTTAAACAAAATGTCTAAATAAAATGAATTATTATGGTATTGTGATGAATGAAATGAATGGGAGAAAGTTATGAATGAAATCCTGTTTTTATAGAGAGATCCAAGCGTGTTTTTTTTTCTATGACGTCATTTGAATGAATTTCAGTTGTTTTCGATGAAGTTTTCAAATATAATAAATTATCGTAGTATTATGATAATTCTAAAACTATTACCGAGGAATGTATAACATTTTAGACATGTTTAAACCAGGCAATTTATATTTCAATGCCGTCATTTGAATGAAGTTCATTTTTTTCGATGAAGGCTTAAGTTTTCAAATATAATAAATTAATGCAGTATTGTGATAAGTTTCAAAATATTACCGAGGAATGTATTGCATTTTAGACTTGTTTAAATTGAATTGCATTGAAGTTGGAAAGTGTTTCATAATCAATGCTTTAAGCATGATTGATCTTTCTTGTAATATATAATTTCTTCTAATGACTGTGTGAGAATGACTGGTCAATCATTCGAAAAATATTATAATAATTGTACTTTAGTATTTTGGGAATATATTGTTTGGATCGTAAAACATAAGTTATTTTTTCATAATGATATATTAGTTTCTAATAATTATAATCATTTAATAAATAAACAATATTGTTTAGATGATGCTAGCTATATTTCAAACTGGTAAGTCAGTTCTGCCCAAAAAAATAGTGATTAATAATTGTACTCGTTGTACCCTAGACTAGCCCCCAAAGTCATTATACAATTAACTAACTACATCGTGCCATAGTTCTTACACATCTGTATTAAACGTGGAGAAAGCAAAGTAATTTCAATATGCAGTGAAATCCATGTGCTGCCCACATCAGATTTTTCAATTATAGTATATGTAATTTCAAATACAAAGATTAAATTTTATTTAAGAGATTCATTCAATCAAATCTCAAATATTTTACTGGCATCTCAGGTGTATCTGCAATTAATTTGCGTATAAAATGCAGTAAAATTATAAATACCCTAATTCTTAAAATTACAATACAAGTGCATCTTCTGCAGCATAAAATCGAGTTTCTTAGATAATACCTTTAACAATGCATTCCTCAGAATATATTTCACACTTCCACATTCAGTGCAAAAACATATCTCAAATATCCTATTGCCATTACTTAGATTTATTTCTTCTCAAAACTTCCACTGTAAAAATGTATGTTTGAATTAAAAATCTAACAAATGGTGTACAGGTTTATGTATATTCGAATGTATAATCTAAAGAAAGATAGGAGCACCATTATTTCTCGTCAGTTTAAAAAAATGTCTTCTTGAAAATGAGACGGCAGCTTGCCGATCAATTTAGCATGCGTCCAGATGCGTATTCTCTGGCTCTTGGCAATTACTTTAAGAAGAAAAAGATTAAGAATAATAGTTTTTTCTGAAAACAAATGAAGATTAAATCATTTTACTCGTCACTTGTAACAAAGTAAAACCGGAGTCTTGTAGGTCATGAGCGGCATTTATAAGTAAGAATTGAGATTTATTCTTCAATGCTTTCTATTTTTAAGGGTCGTATAAAGTTCTTAAAATAACAATTTAAAACAGACCTGGCTTGTTTGAGATTTGACGTATGAAAGTACCATTTTAGATGATTTCCAGAATATATAACTATTTTTATTTATAAAAATAAAAACTAAATAAACAGAACTTTTACATACACATATATGAAATAATAATATTTTATAAATTACTTTATACTTGATATTTTACGCTTATATCAGACGGAATAAAAGGAAATGAACGTGTGTAAGCCACATATTAATAACAGTGGCAACTTTATGTATTTCTTATTTTTTAACACTGGTATTTAGAGATACACTCACTAGTGTACATTCAGTGTACGCAAGAAGATACAATTACGAGAACAACAGTAATTAACACAAATGCACAATAAAAAGATTAATTGGAGTGTGACCCAAAACAATTTTTTCATATCAGATTTTTTTTTTTTTTTAATTTTGTAAGAAAAATTTAAAAATTCGATACAGTGGATTCAAATGATTACAACAAAAGCATGTTATCCTCTACTTTAAATGATTTAAAAAAAATCTTTCCATTAATACCAAACTTGGTAATGTACCCCCGGTAGTTAACTTTCCCCCCAAAGAGGCTAATAATGTCACGAACAACAAAATTGTATCGCGGCTACTTTTCACAAATATGATCGAAACTATTAGCTGTCGTGATCACTGAGCCATAAATAAACCCTTTTATCCATGATTATGTCATATTTTATTCTATGTAGCCATGTTAAACAATATCAAATTTTGAATAAAGTTCGAAGTTTAAAAAAATTCTATATAATTCCAGATATTTTATGGCATATCAGGGTATATAGTTTTGTGATAATCCATTAATATATGTGGAATCAAAATCTCAAAGTCTAAAATTTTCATGAAAGTAATAATTGCTTTATATTACATACTAGCAGCATACCCGTTCTTCGTACGAAGTATATAATATAAAGAAACATATAATTCGCAATCATGTGCAAATTCTGTTAAAATATTAAATTTATTGCTCATAAAGAGAAGTTTAAGAATATCTGTTCTCACTATGCAAAATTATCTTCACGGGCAGATCTGAAGAATAAAACATCCTGACCCCTTTTGTAAGCAAATTTACAAAAAAAAGGAATTGAATCATTATATGCAACCCCGTACTACTTATATTGTCGTAGATTAGGAAATATGCCAGTGTGTTAGTAGAAGATTACCTGTATTACAATATGAGTCTCAAAAATATTTGCCAGAATAAAGGAGATGACGCAATAAATTAAAAATATCAATAATCCCCGTAATCTTTTACCAGAAGGTCGTAATTGATTCCAATATATGCCACTATATATCTAAATATATGCCAATATACCTGTACTGCTTATATTCTCGTAGATTAGAAGATATAATGCATTTGTAGAAGATTACGTACAACGTACTATATATGAGTTTCAACAATTTTCGTCACAATCAAACAATGTCATAATAACTTGAAAATATCAATAATCCCTGAATCAAAAGTCCCTGAAAATATCAATAATAATAATGTTTAAACCTGAAGACCGTAATTGATATTATCCAGTCAAAATGCAATGTCAATGAAATTTATTTTATATACATATCTTTATTTTTCAAATCGGAAAAGATTTAATATAAAATCGTATGCCACATAACACATTGGATCCGTTGCTAAGCGACATGATATCATTTGCTTCAAATAAATTGATGGAAATCATATCATCTGAATAATGCGACCTCCATGGAAGATTTGGCAACATTTTAGTCAATTTAGCGATACCTTAAAAAAATCACCAAATTTATCGCCAAGTGGGACTGTAGAACAGAGAGTCCCATTTTGCGACAAATTGACGAAACATCATCACAATATTATCCCCTAACAAAACACAATTATTTTCATTTATTAAGCGCGATTTTATCAATTCTATGATATTTTTATGGACTCACAAATATTTTTATCAATTTGGTGATATTAAAAAAAATTCGTTAAACGTATTACTAAGTAGGATGGATGGACTGTCCGACAAATGCTACCGAAACATCATTTCAGTACTCTATTCTAATAAAACAAATCATTGATTTGCGTCATTTTTATAAATTCGGAAACATTTCCGCTAATTTGGTAAAGTTTAAGAAAAGTTACCAAGTTATTTAGAAATATTCCGCTAAACTCGTAGCTCTAAATTTGCAGATCTGAAGAATAAAATATTCTGACCCCGTTTGTATATACTAAATGAAAACACTAAAATTGTATTAGAAGATGTACATACACTCGTTCTACTCTTTTTCTGCTTCAACAATTGGCCAAATAAATTTATTGGGTAAACACAATATATGAGTTTATTAGCTAAACACAATATATGAGCTGGAAACCTCTTTGCTAAAATAAATGAAAATGATATACGCAGTTCGCAATTTATATAATTAAAAGAACAACCAAACCTTTCATTTAAATATATATTTTTACATCCATTATTCAAATATTTACATTTTTATTCAAATAGAAAAAATAATAATAAATATTAACAACACATTTAATTTCATTCCGTTGCCGAGCAACATGATATAAGATAGAATCTTCCTCATAAAATGCGAAATTAAATAGCCATTTTGATTTCTTTATACTTTTAATCGTTGAGTAAAATCTTGTGAAATATAACCACGGAGGTAAATTTTTCCATTTAAATTCATGTTTCAAACAATTCGTGTTTTCCGATAGTGACTAATTAATGCAAAAATCCTGCACCAAACTCGGAAATAAAGTTTTATTTCATTTCGCCGTTTTAAACAAACGATTTTCATCCTTTCCGTTTGAATAAACCACGGAGTTGGAGAGTATAACTCATAGGAAAAAGTTCCGTTTTTCATTAATATCTCGACAACCCCTGGTCTTAGAAACTCGAAACTTAAACAAAATTTATGGGGGGCTATTTCAAGGCTATCCACAAAATTTCATTAAATTCGGTTCAGCCGTTTTTCCGTGATGATGAGACAAACGAAAATTTCGTTTTTTACTAATATCTCGAGAACCACTGGCCGTAGAAACTCAAAACATGGACTAAATTTTAAGTGGGGCTATTTCTAGGCTACCCACCAAATTTCATCAAATTCGGTTCAGCCGTTCTCCCGTGATGATGGGACAAACAGACAGACAGACAGACAGACAGACAGATTTTCAATTTTATTTATACAGATTAATTTCATTCCGTTGCCGAGCAACATGATATAAGATAGAATCTTCCTCATAAAATGCGAAATTAAATAGCCATTTTGATTTCTTTATACTTTTAATCGTTGAGTAAAATCTTGTGAAATATAACCACGGAGGTAAATTTTTCCATTTAAATTCATGTTTCAAACAATTCGTGTTTTACGATAGTGACTAATTAATGCAAAAATCCTGCACCAAACTCGGAAATAAAGTTTTATTTCATTTCGCCGTTTTAAACAAACGATTTTCATCCTTTCCGTTTGAATAAACCACGGAGTTGGAGAGTATAACTCATAGGAAAAAGTTCCGTTTTTCATTAATATCTCGACAACCCCTGGTCTTAGAAACTCGAAACTTGAACAAAATTTATGGGGGGCTATTTCAAGGCTATCCACAAAATTTCATTAAATTCGGTTCAGCCGTTTTTCCGTGATGATGAGACAAACGAAAATTTCGTTTTTTACTTATATCTCGAGAACCACTGGCCGTAGAAACTCAAAACATGGACTAAATTTTAAGTGGGGCTATTTCTAGGTTACCCACCAAATTTCATCAAATTCGGTTCAGCCGTTCTCCCGTGATGATGGGACAAACAGACAGACAGACAGACAGACAGACAGATTTTCAATTTTATTTATATAGATTAATTTCATTCCGTTGCCGAGCAACATGATATAAGATAGAATCTTCCTCATAAAATGCGAAATTAAATAGCCATTTTGATTTCTTTATACTTTTAATCGTTGAGTAAAATCTTGTGAAATATAACCACGGAGGTAAATTTTTCCATTTAAATTCATGTTTCAAACAATTCGTGTTTTACGATAGTGACTAATTAATGCAAAAATCCTGCACCAAACTCGGAAATAAAGTTTTATTTCATTTCGCCGTTTTAAACAAACGATTTTCATCCTTTCCGTTTGAATAAACCACGGAGTTGGAGAGTATAACTCATAGGAAAAAGTTCCGTTTTTCATTAATATCTCGACAACCCCTGGTCTTAGAAACTCGAAACTTGAACAAAATTTATGGGGGGCTATTTCAAGGCTATCCACAAAATTTCATTAAATTCGGTTCAGCCGTTTTTCCGTGATGATGAGACAAACGAAAATTTCGTTTTTTACTAATATCTCGAGAACCACTGGCCGTAGAAACTCAAAACATGGACTAAATTTTAAGTGGGGCTATTTCTAGGCTACCCACCAAATTTCATCAAATTCGGTTCAGCCGTTCTCCCGTGATGATGGGACAAACAGACAGACAGACAGACAGACAGACATATTTTCAATTTTATTTATATAGATTAATTTCATTCCGTTGCCGAGCAACATGATATAAGATAGAATCTTCCTCATAAAATGCGAAATTAAATAGCCATTTTGATTTCTTTATACTTTTAATCGTTGAGTAAAATCTTGTGAAATATAACCACGGAGGTAAATTTTTCCATTTAAATTCATGTTTCAAACAATTCGTGTTTTACGATAGTGACTAAATAATGCAAAAATCCTGCACCAAACTCGGAAATAAAGTTTTATTTCATTTCGCCGTTTTAATCAAACGATTTTCATCCTTTCCGTTTGAATAAACCACGGAGTTGGAGAGTATAACTCATAGGAAAAAGTTCCGTTTTTCATTAATATCTCGACAACCCCTGGTCTTAGAAACTCGAAACTTGAACAAAATTTATCGGGGGCTATTTCAAGGCTATCCACAAAATTTCATTAAATTCGGTTCAGCCGTTTTTCCGTGATGATGAGACAAACGAAAATTTCGTTTTTTACTAATATCTCGAGAACCACTGGCCGTAGAAACTCAAAACATGGACTAAATTTTAAGTGGGGCTATTTCTAGGCTACCCACCAAATTTCATCAAATTCGGTTCAGCCGTTCTCCTGTGATGATGGGACAAACAGACAGACAGACAGACAGACAGACAGACAGATTTTCAATTTTATTTATATAGATTAAGAGAAAGTAATGACAGAAACAGTTACAGATTCAACCATTCCCAAATGTATGGAATCTTTCCCGGGCCTGCCAGAATATTTATATACATGTCATTAAAGTCAGAAAATCCAGAATATTGGAAGAATCTAGTTCCACATTATTTCTTCAAAGGACGATTTCTTCAATTATAACTTATTAGATATTAAAATTGTACAAGTGCTTGACCAAACAATCTTGTCTAGTCACATGACTAATAACACATTAGCCACAAGACTGCTAGTGTGTGTCGCAGAGGGAATGCTGATATTTTAATCAGCATATTCGTGTTATTAAACTTATTTTCCTTTACTTCTTCTAAATCCGTCTCTTGGTAACTTGTATTCATTTGGTTCTTAATAATATCAACGTTCAAAGAGTGGGGGATTGTTTCTTACGAGACTTTCGAAACCTCTATAAATTTCTTGAGAAACGTGTCTACCATTTTATTGGCGATTAAACTGCAAATGCAAATATCAATTGGAGTAGGATATTTAGCATTTGGTTGGAAAGCAGACGAATCTTTTGCATACATCTCAATTCGTTTTGTTTTCTTGTAGTTTTAGAAGTGACATATAAATAAATGAATGGCGGAAATTAATTCCGAAATGATAACTATGTTTTTAAAGATATATGTTTTAAATGACACTAAGGACCATGTTCTTACTTTAATAGTATCCAATAAGCCATGAAAAGGAGTAGTATTTATTACCATACTGGTACAAAAATTCCTTCCAAAACTTTATTATTTTTAGTCCTGTAACATATGTTTTAGAGTACAGTTACAAAATAACTCAACCACTACAGCGCAGTGTGTTTATCTCTGACAACAATCCACGAGATTGGATATACATAAGAAAATCTATGTAATTTGTCTTCCGTGGGAGTAAAGAAAGAAACTGTATTTGAACCAATGTACCGTTTGATGCACAATAAGAAATATAGAGCAGTCAAATGTGAAATTATTTATATATAAATATTCTCGGAATACTTATTTTTATTCATCATATTACTATATCGTAGAATACTGAAGATGGTGTTGAAATTGATCGATAAGTTCTTTACGTAATTTGAATCTATCAACAATGTCAATATTTAAGCAAAATCTAATAATATAAGCAAATTGGGCAAATTTAAGATAATGAAGTACATAAGACAAGAGCAAATGGTGGTAGATATCCATAAGACAATAGCAAATGGTAGAAGAATTGTGCCACTTGGAGCAAAAAGATAATGATGTTATAAAAGTTGCATATTTTTGTTAGGAACAGAACCTACAAACTACGTGCATATGTTAAATGTTTTATTTCTTTTGAGATGGATTCGCTTCAATATAAGTTAGGTTCCGAATAAGTTAAAGATGAGTTCGCTTTAAGAAGAATTGAGTTCGAAAAGCGGTCAAGTAAGATGCAGTTAAGTTCAATACTTGTTCAGATACAGATGTATTTCCAATTACAGTAACATGATACGAAATTTTAAGCAATTGTTTGTTTATCTTTTATCAAAGTGCTTACACCAAGATCATCACCACAAAGGAAACGACGCCTCCATGAAGCCTTCAACTGCACAATAAAGTATTCTGAACATTATATAATTTTATTGGTAAATAAAATAATCCATATTAATATGAAAAAACATTTTTTTTCTTTAGATTTTCCTTATCTCAACCTGAGTTTGCATTTTTATGTACTTCATTAAATTTGCGATTCTACTATAAATTCAAATATTTTTTAATAGAATAGAGATATTAGTGGACTTGTAAAATTATATTTTAATATGTAATTACTATGTTTAAAGTAAGTTTCTGTAAACCTAGATTTGTAATCAATTTATAAATTATAACTTTTGAATGCTTATAATTAAATTATTTTTAATATTAACCAATCGTTTCTGTTATTCTATTATATTTTGTCTTTTAGCAGTGTTTAGGTAAACAACAAGCAATTTTAGTTAGTTCATTTCGGAAGTAAAACACAAAGCTGATGTTTTTTGGAATTTAATCAACATCTTAGTAATTTCTTCGTATATCTGGATATCGTTAAAATATTTTACTTAAACTAGCGGGCTCTGCCCTCTGCTCGCTACGTTTCGCAAACCCCCTTCGAGAGGATTCGCCTCCTATTCACTTCATACCTATGTCTTCAAAAATTTTACTTTCAAAAATCTCTTTTCCTATCCCTACCTATTTTCCGCAGGAGGTTAAAACAGGGATGTTTCTTAGCCCAGGGAATCCAAAAA
Source organism: Amaurobius ferox (assembly GCA_951213105.1). NCBI lineage: Eukaryota > Metazoa > Arthropoda > Arachnida > Araneae > Amaurobiidae > Amaurobius > Amaurobius ferox. The sequence goes on along the minus strand of OX578137.1, from coordinate 68,235,778 downwards.
CCGAATTCCTTGATCCTGAGCTCGCTTCGTGAACTATTTCATGCCAAAATAAAGTTTAAATCGGTGAACGATTTATTTCATCGTATTACCCTATTATTTCTCTATAAATGTACCAAATTTCATAATTTTGTATGGAATAGTTTTTGCGGTATGAGACAGAGCAATTGCCAGATATGCCGATACGAAAAAAAAATCATTTCAGAAGCGCTTAAAAAGAAAGGATATTTCAAAAACTACAACGAAATTGAAAATAGGGGCTCCGTCCTGCAAAAATTCACCCATTTAAGTGCAAAAATCCGTGGTCTTGATATTGTTAGTCTACCCAGGACGCGAACTCACAGATAAAATATTTTGTCTTTGACATAAAATATATCTTAAACTACAATATATATCAAAAACTGTTTATTTCATTGTATTTTGCAAAGCTGTTTGTACAAGTGTGCCAAATTTCATATTTTTATATATAATAGATTTTGCGGTACGAAGCAAGGAATCTGTAGAAACGAAAAAATTGTGAAACAGCAGCGGCAGCTTCAGTTACATTTTTAACACTTTATAACAAAGTTGAAAAGTGTTTATGACTTTGTTGATTCTTTCTGTCTGTCTGTCCGTTAGCACGATAAATGCCGTAAAAATGACTTAATCAAAATGAAATTTTAGTATGTTGTTCAGACAATCTGTACGACCTATGGGGATATAAATGAATAATATCGTCCAATTAGTTTTGGATTGAACCCGGGATGAAAAAATGAAATACATTGAGCCCTATGGGACCTAATTTTTTAAACATTTTTTAAGCGGATTTAAAATTCACAAATTGCTTCGAAATTTTTAGGTAGTATTCAAATTGTTCCATAAAATATATAAAAAAAAATTCAGCGAAATATATTTAGTAGTTTTTCAAATAAAAATTAAAATAATAATAACATCTCTTATATGAAACGATCACGTGACCATGATATGAAAAGATCACATGACCCACTTCAAAATGGCATATGGCATCCATCTTGTCTCAATATCGTAATTTTTAAAGTCCTTTTTAATTAATATTGAGTGTGGTATCCGTCCTAAACCCACTTTATTTTCGCTTAAATTCTGTGCATCTAAATACTGAAACAACGCAATTACAATATATTTGAGTTTAAATGTTCATCCAAATTTGATTATTTTCACAAAGAAGCCCATTTTTCACCTATGTAAAATGTAAACAAAATATGTAGAAATAGTTGTATTAGAATTGCTGTATTTCTTTAACACAAAATCATTTAGTTCATGGAGTCTGCGTAGCTGATATGAATGAAATATTCATTGATTTTACAAACAGAAGGACGATTTTTTTCGATGAAGTTTTACGCATAGAGTTTAATTACTTGTAGCTTCATGGTTTTAATTTTTAAATAACATATATCATTATAGCATTGTGATGAATGACATGAATGGGAAATTATTTATGAATGAAATGCTGCTTTTATAGAGAGAGCTAGACGTGTTATTTTTTCTATGACGTCAATTGAGTGAATTTCAGTTGTTTTCGATGAAGTTTTCAAATATAATAAATTTTGGTAGTGTTATGATAATTCTTTTTAGAGATGTTTAAACCAGGCAATGTATATTTCAGTGCCGCCACTTGAATGAAGTTCATTTTTTTCGATGAAGGTTTCAGTTTCCAAATATAATAAATTAATGTAGTATTGTGATAAGTTTTAAAGCATTACCGAGGAATATATTGCATTTTAGCCATGTTTAAATAAAATTGCATTGAAGGTGGAAAGTGTTTCATAATCAATGCTTTAAGTATGATTGATCTTTCTTGTTTTTTAATGCAGAGATATTCTGGTTGTTGTTTTTAATACAGTTAAATATGTACAGTTTTTACAGTTTTATATGTACAGTTTGCATAGTTGTTTAAGTACTTATATATCAGTAAACATAAACATATGAATTTTCCCAATTTTGAACTGATAAATACGCATAGACATGAACCTAACGCTATACCTAACACGTTTTAATATGCAAACATTGTATACATTTCCAATCCAATTTTATGTAAATTAAATATACACTCAATGAAACATTCAGCGAAACATTTCCTATTCATTCAAGAAAACCATTAGTGAGTGTTCAGAAAGTGGATTTTTTCAGAGTTAATGATCAAGATAGTACATGAATGTAGTACTTTATATGTTTGTCGTTTCCAAATCTGAAATGTAGATATATTTTCATAAAAAAAGACATGTTTGTTTTGAAAGTGGCATGGCAACCGCGATAATTCTTCATATTCCTGATGAAAAAAGAAAGTCAGAAGAATATCTTAAAGCGTGTCAAGCAGGATTTCTTCTTATCTAAATTACAGCTTAGCGGTAATCAACAAATCGATGCCTTTTCAGTTACATGATTTTTTGACCTTTCATGCATAGTATGACAGCTGTACTTTTGTTTTATTTTATTATTTTACTCAAGACATGATTATTGCGATCGAACGAAGTTTTTGGATTTTCATTTATTGAGGCGAATATTTCAAATTTCCATTTGTTTGCAATGTATACGTTGTTAATGCATAATGGCGTATTTTTCAGAGTTCTGGGTACTTTGACATTTGGTGCACAAAATGTTTTAAGAATTATCATTATTCCAGACGTAGTCGGTGTTGTAATAACAAAAGTAACGTTTTCTGGAATAATTTATTACATGTTATTAATTTTAGCTTTGCAAAGTAAAGTATCCGATTTATTTAATTATTTTTAGATCTTTGTGACTGAAAAAAACTGCATTTAATATTTTAATTTCGTTATGCTAATATTAAGTGCCATAATAATTTTGCATTTAGCTGCCACCCGTCTTACATATTGTTGCATTAAAGAGTATATGTTATTGGCTTCCCATTAGACCAAACTGTTTCAAACTATGTATAGATATGATCATTGCTCCACCATTTCAGTGTTCTTGTTAACAGAACTATACTGTATCTGCCAATTAATTTAATTGAATGAATTATTTTTCAGTATAAAATATTTTTCGAAGGCCATGAATAATTTATCTGTTTTGCCACATTTTTTTTCTATTCAGATTCATATTGCATCCCAAATGTAATAAAATGCATTCAATTGTAATGAAAAACTCATAAAGTAATGTAGGCAAATGTTCACTGTTGATATATTCTTTATACTAGATGGCTCTGCACTCTATCAAGCCAGGAGCTCATTTTGCGATACCATTTCACCCGCTGCCTGGTCAGGTACAATAAGCCAGTTGGGTTTGCTTCTTAATAACCGTTGCGACATATTCTGTTTGTAATAATGAACAATAAGACATATCCTCAGAAATCACAAAGTGGAGCACATCACAAATCGCAAATTTTAAGTTGGAAATCGACATGAATCATTAGATCTTTACTAATACTTACAATGAAGAATTTTATTTTTATGTAAATAAGGCTAATCAAAAATGTTAGTTCATATTGATATTCTATGATATCACATTCACCTATATGTAAAATTTCAGAACTGTACGCTTTGTTGTCTGTTTGTAATGCAATGTTAAATGAATTTCCATTTTTATGTAGGTAGAGATTATAAACATAACACTATTTAATTCCATTAAAATACCAAGCAGCTAAGTATATAATTAATTTCACAGAATTACATGAAACGTGAAAATTTCTACATGAAAATTAAATCACAAACATAATTCTTCTCCTTGTTTTTTTAAAATTAGTGTCAAAGGAAATTAATACATGCTAATGAAGCACAGCTAATAAAGCTCATACGTTTTATTTTGTCCGAAAATATTTCTACGAGGATACTTGTGAGAAAAGTTTCTGAAATTTTAATAGTGTATTTTATTAAACAATATCAAATGTTCTTCAAGAAAGTGCTTTACCAAATATTTACCTCTCAAGACAGTGTGTAAAGAATACTATGGAGGAAAGAATTTTGGGTGAATGTCTTTGACAGAGCATTTTTCTAATTTCAACTTTTTCTTGTGTTCTGTTATTATGTTGATTCTTCCTAAACATTTTTTACAAGAGAATGTCTATTTTAAAAAGTTTCCACGCTTCACTATACTTACGATAGAAGGACGTTTTAATGTATTCGTTTATTTTCTTGAATTTTGGCAATTTTGAAATATAATGTGGTTTTAATATTTTTAAATCGCTAAGTTTTTCAGCAAACTTAATGGATTTTCAGTGCAGTATTTTTAAAACGTTCACTATATTTTATACAATTAGAATATAATGGGCATTGACTCGATTGATGGAGTTAATGGGACATGGAAATATACTCTTGCTGATATAAATTTCCTCTTAATTTGGAAACGTAAAATGTTGATGGAAGTCTTTGGCCCTATCACTGTGAGTTGCAATTGGTGTATTTCAGAGAACTGGAGTACAACAGCTTAACATTATAACTGCAATTAACACTATGAAAATACTATGAACACAATATACTATGAAAATACTTTGAACACTATATACTATGAAAATACTATTAACACTAAAAAAACTACGAAAATTAAATGGCTAGGAAATGTGGAGAGAATGGGTGACAGTAAATGTGCAAACTAACACTTTAATGGTAAGCAAACGATGCCTGTATGGTGTGGAATAAGATCTAAAATGACGGGGAGTAAGATGCTAAAATATGTTGCTCGAAGGGGAAAATGGTATAAAGTGCTTTTGTGTGGAAGCACTTTAAAGACTGTAGAGCTACAACGTTGTTGTTGTTGTAGAATATATTTATTTTAATTTCAAAACAGCTTTTTTCAGAATATATTTAAATGCGCTGGTATTAAATTATTAACATCATCAGCATGTCCCATTTTGATTACTGCGTTCTCGTCTAATTCTTAAACTAAATTGGGCGTTACCTAATGGTGTGGTTCTATGACCCTGTAAATTCTTATTTAAAATAATACTTGATTTCTAAAACATTAACTGTGTAGTAATAATGCAATATCAACTGAAAATAAAAAAAAATATTTATTATTTCTTTGTTTTGTATTGATTGGAATGGTGATTTCAGTGTAATTTTTGATTAGTTTTCGTAAATGAAATCTTAATCCTGCAATTGAGTAGATATGCCCCTTTTCTTCTATTTGTAGCATTTTTCTCAGTTATACCACGACTTTGTTGGTTGTCTCTTACTGATGAGAGGTATGCAACGTATTCCCTAACCAGCTGCATTGCTATTTTATTTTTGCTTGAATGCTCTGTTTAAGTTGTTCATATCCTCGGTATAAAGTGTATATTACTTATTGATTTCCTTATTAACTTTGTTATTTTTATAAACACAATGACTACATTAATAATTCCTTGTACAGAAATAGTAAATTATTGTCTAAAATTCTTAAATTTCAAAATAAAAATCAATTTATCACAAATTGGTTTTTCTAATGTGGTGTTAGAATAAATTGGTTAACCTTGGTGACCTGAAGTTTTTCGAAGGTTGTGCTACCTCCCGAGTTGAATTCCTCTGTCGACGCCAAAATATCTCAAATACAATAAGTAATGGGAAGAAAAAATTGGTGGGTATCCAGTTCTTGTTCCCAAAGCGTGCAAGAGCACTTTATTGACGGGAAGTTTTCCTGAGGGGGAATTTGGGTTTTTCTGTTAGGTAAAAAATATCCAATAAGAGTACAATATTCTGCTTCACTATTATTAATAAAATGTCCTATATAGAAATTAAGATGAATATTGAATCCAGCTAAAAAGGATTGCAGAGATTTTATGGCAGTATGGCAAGATAGGAGGGACACTTACGATACTTTATATCTTTGATTTTTCATCGTTGATTATTCAACCAGTTCAATAAGCTAGTTAAATTATATTTGTCCAATTAACTGCGTCACATCAATTATTTAATACATTTTATCTATCCAGGCGTTAAAAGCAGAACAGCTGCGCAATATATTTATCGCACATATTTCTCTTGAAACGAACAGGTGCCAGACTATATTATCATCTTCATAGACTTATAGGCTGCTCTGCGGTTGCGTGGGTGTAATTTTCAAATAAAACAAAACATAATATTACTTTAATCCTTTAACATCGGTGAAATCCATCTGCAAATATACCGAGAATCCGAGAACGAATGTGTTTACATATGCTTCTAGTTCCAAAACCTCTAATCCCTCATTGCTAGCATAAAATGACGCATATTTTATAATTTTGTTAACATGGTAATTGCTGTGTTAAATCAATATTTTATTTTTTATCATTGTACGTTGCTATATTGTCAACTTTTCCCGACATATTCAGCTAAAAATAAACCAATAAAAGCATTACTTTTCAATTGCTTAATTTAAGGAATGGTCAACAAATGATGTTGATATTTGGAACGCAATTTGGTTACGTTAATTACCACAATGGTATCAAAAGCTACAAATGCATCCATTGATATAGTTTAAAAATTTTTTGCTGTAATTATAAATCAAAATATCTCGAGAACGGTTGGTAGTATATAAATAGGGAAATTTGTTTTGGTGCATGACGGTATAAAAATTATGTTATATGTTTAGACATTCTTAAGTTATAGCAAAAATATTGTAGAACAAAAAACTCAGTAATTTCTTAATTTTTCGAACAAAATTCCACTAATTAAAATTTTATCATTCATAGTTAGTCAATCGTACTCAATTCTACGATATAGACAACTTTAAGAAATAATTAAAATTTTTAGGTTTTGTACCATTTATTTGAAAATAAGATCAATATAATATGTTTTAAAACTCAACTGCCATTCTTTGCCTTCTGCATGAAAAACTTCAACATTATGAGTTAGGGGAAATGTTTCTGAAAATGTGTTTTGTTATATGATGTCATAAGTTTTCAAAATCGTACCAAACCAAATATTTACCTCTCAAGCGATTCTGTCAATAATAATTACGTAGACGGATTTCGGAGCAAGTGCCTTCGACATAAGATTTGTTTCTGTTTTGAAGTTTTTCTTCTGCTCTTTATTAAAGGAATAGATGTAAACATTGTTTAAAGGAGAATGTTTTAGTTATTTGAGAATTTTTCATACTTTGTGATTTTCTAAAGTTTATAAAATAATACTCCCATTCCTTTTTTTATTATTATTTGTCATTTTTATGTTCTTAAAAGAAAATAGGCGTTTATATTTTATTTCCGTTTATTTCATATTTTACTTTTGAAATGGTTGACTACAATCTTAGTATAACCTCTTAACTGTTTTCATACTGTATGTTTATATATTTTTATTTTATACTTGTATTACTCGGCGTTATCCAGTTTCTACATAAATGTCTGCTACTTAAAATACATAGTAAAAAATAACACCACTCAATTTTAAAATCGTCTCTTTTGGACCAAATGTTTCTCGTAATTCGTTTTTTCCCATGCGCAACTATATCAAGATGTAATACGATAATTCATACACCGTAAATAAACTTTTCTAACACGCCTTAAATAAGCTTGTCACAAATAATTGAAATCACTTAAAGTAGCTAAGAGGAAGAAAGTCTCTTTACCCAGAAGTAAAAGGAAAAAATAATTGTTATCTCAACGAGTTTATATCCATTTAGAGTCAAATTTTCAGGAACATATAATTTTTAAATAATTATGTCTTTCAAACGATGAAAATTTTTCTTTTAAATTCACGATTTTAGAACATACTAAATACAATATCAATCAAAGTCCTCTTAAGAGATGTGGCTCACAGACCACATGCGCTATATTGTCACTTATCTTCCCAACAGAATAAAAATTATTTTGTGAAATATTTGGCTAATTATTGGCTTTAAGTATTCGTAACCATCAAACTAATTCGAATAAAAAATATATCTCTCTGTGATACATTGTATGGGCATCTAAATTAACGCTGGCAAATTTCGATGATTTCCAAAGCTTCAATCTTCTTTTACAGAATTAAGGAATAATTGAATGTGCCGGATTTGCTGCGCTGTATAGGAGCGTCTAATTGTAAAATTCTAAAGAATCTTTCCACTACAAGGAAACCGTCCGATCTACATTATGCATATACTGTACCATAGAACAATATTGGATCATAGAACAAAATTTGATGGAGCCGGATTTTCATTTGTTCTCCTGAGGGTGAACAATACAGAGAGGTTTAAATAATTTTCAATTCCTTCAGAAATCCCCCGTTGACCTATCAAGCAGAAACTTTAACACTTAGGAAATACAGGAACTACCTGATTCATTTTTTATTAAAATGATTATTCCGATGCTAAAAGCTATACATTGCTAAAAAAATATTACCTAATACCTACCCTAATAACATTTTTTTTCATAGTAACGTAAGATTTACGTCACACTGTAATTTTGGGACGTCACAGGACGTCGCAGTTCGTCTCGGCATTGTCATATTGAAGTCACAGCGAAGTCATTTTGGTCATTGCCATGGTCGTTTGTGACGCCACATATTAACGTTTTTGTGACGTCACATTGTAATTACCATTGTAATGTTGTCACATTGTTACGTGTTAATTAAATTGTGGAAACATTACAGAATACTCACAATGAAGTTACAAAGTTACTAATACGTAACGTCGCATAGAAGTCACAAATATGATGGCACATTGTGACCCAGATGTCACGTGACTACAACATCACTGTCACACATGTGACAATCTTTGCTGTGAGGGTAGTTTCAACTTAATATTTGAAAAAGTGTTAACTTCCCTGTCTTTGACAGGCTCAAATACTAGTTCAAAATATAAAACATAAACTGCATAACACTATATGATACTTTAATTATAGATAACATCATCAACATACCAATTTGGCCCGATTGCACTCGTATTGCTATATACAACAATTACTATATGCAGGAATTTCACGTATTTTAATTGTAATGGACAAATTCACTCTTATCTTGTTGCTAACACTTTACCTTTTTTTCATATTCCATCTGGCTATACGGAACTACAACGTTCTTTGAAGTTCAAATCGTGCATTAAGAGCAAAATCGTTCTATCGATAAGCATTGGAAGCATTCTCCGGACGAGGAAACGTCCCCTATTGGCCGGCTTTTGGTCTATACAATTATTTATTATAAAATATGTATAATATACATTAGCGGAAGTTAATTTTTCAATATATACATATATTTTTTTGGTCTGCTTAAAATTATTTAAAACTATTCCTTTTTATTTCATGCAAAAGCTTGATAAAAATACAGGACATGTATTTTGTACTTCACATATCACTACTTTTAACCAGTTTTATTTTCTCTGAATCTTCCAATAAATAGTTTGCAAAAAGTTTTTCGAATTTAAATGACTTCGGAAAACGTTCCAGTTTTACTATTCTTCAACCTCCTTTAATGAAAAAATCGATGTTTTTTCTTTCTTTTTACTTCTTAAACATGAAACGTATTTGGACAGATCCCATCACTAAAACTCTTTATGTGGTCAGAGATATAACAGAAATCTCGTGATAGCTTTGCGGATTATTGATAAGAAATGCAAGGAAGTAAATTAGATATTTCCAAAAATTATTTTCCATTAAATACTAGCTGCGAATATATTAAAATCCGCTTTTATCTTGAGTAAAAAATTACTTATTTCAAATAATAATTGTGGTGGTTTAAGTTTTAATGGATATATCTATAGAACATACACTGAACTGACGGACTAATTGTCTGTCTGAGTGAGGGGTTATGTAAAAAAAATATGACAGGTATATCTAGAATCCTGGTATCGGCGTCTTGTGATCCGTCTTAACTTCGAAACAGAGGTTAAAATCTAAAATTTCAAAAATGCGAATTAGGCGTGATGGTACAAAAGACAAATTAAAAAAAAATTAAATCATTTTTCAAAATGATCATGCATATGCCATAATCTCGGTTTTTATCCCGTTCTACCCGTCTGAACTTCCAGATCATCTAAACAATCAAAAATTTTGAAATGTAAAAATAAGGATGACGACACAACGGAATTTATTACAATTTTCCACTTAATAATAAATACGCAATTTGGCACTAGTTTGCTATCAACAAATAAAACTGCTTATCAACGACTTTGATTAAAGTGTAGTGTCACATTTAATAACCATTAACTATTGCATGAAAATCGGTTAAATGAATTTGACTAAGGTGTAAGCTTCACATTTAATAACCATTAGTGATTTTATTAAGGTGTAAGCGCCACGTTTAATAACCATTAGCCATTGTAAAAAAGGGGGTTAAACGACTTTGATTAATGTGTAGGTGTCACACTTTATAACCATTAGCCATTACAACGTAATTTATTACAATTTTCCACTCAATAATAAATACGCAATTTGGCACCAGTTTGCAATCAACAAATAAAACTGCTTATCAACGACTTTGATTAAAGCGTAGTGTTACATTTAATAACAATTAACTATTGCATGAAAATCGGTTAAATGAATTTGTCTAAGGGGTAAGCTTCACATTTAATAATCCGTAATGGCTTTGACTAAAGTGTAGGTGTCACATTTAATAATCGTGAGTCATTGTATAAAACGTGGTTAAATGACTTTGATTAAGGTGTAGGTGTCACACATAATAAACATTAGCCATTGTATAAAGCACGATTAAATGACTTTGATTAAGGTGTAGGTGTCACAATTAATAACCATTAGCCATCGTATGAAACACGGTTAAATGACTTTGATTAAGGTGTGGGCGACACAATTAATAATCATTAGTAATTATATGAAAAGCGGTTAATTAACTCTTAGGGGCGTGACAGCCCAGTTGTTAGCACGCGGAAATTACACTCTGTCGGTTCGGGTTCGATTCCCGCCACTGCCAAAACCGCCGTCGTGTTCACGCGGAGTACGATCACGTTAAACATGTGGGACTGTAAATCCTTCCGAGAGGTTAGTGGTAGGGTAAGGAGGGTACTGTGAATGGCTCCACCACTAGATTCTGGTCTAAATTGGGTGGCCGACCAAACAGATATTTTGTACCTTTCTTTTAGGTCGGACGGTCTGGATCGAAGAAGAAGCATTGACTTTTTCTACGGTGTACGTGTCACATGATAACCGTTAGTAATTGAAAAAAACCCGGTTAAATGATTTTGATTATGGTGTAGACGTCACACTTAACCAATAGCCATTGCACGAAACGTGGTTAAGTGACTAATACTTGATATGACTGGATATAAAATTATATTTTCCGCTGTCTGTTTATTTTTAAATGAAAATAAGAATAGTATATGGTACTTAATTTATTAAATACGAGTTGAAATGATTCACAAACTCATGTGATAACTTATAATAAAGTTTTATAAAAAATTATCAATATATAACACTTTGTAATAAAAATATAATAAATAATAAAATTATGTTATGATATCTACTATGGTAGATGTAGCTTTACACGAAGACTAATTTGTGTGTTTACAGTTTAGTATAATAGTTAATACTCAACCTGAAAACGGTTAGCCATAGTTAACATATTTATTCCATGAACTAATCTCACAACTTTGACATATTTGAATATTATTGCAAGGATCCTATAATTCCCGTAATTCGTTCATTAACTCGACCATTTTAAAACCACATAAGAATATTACTGTAGATAGTTTTACATTCTCAAATACAAAATGTTATATCAGAATAAACCTGTGACGTCTGTCGGCATAATAACAAAATACTCACTTTTATGACATCAGTTTTTGTCAATACAAGAAATATCGCCCTTCAAATTAAGGCTTTCAATATAGAGTTGACCCCTGAAAATTTACTTTTTTTTTTTGGAACATTGAATATATCTGGATATGAAGGTAGTAATTACACGAAAATGCATACTTAGGCTAATTTGGGGGCATAGCATTTTGTATGACGTCAAAATCGAGTTTTTTGCTTGATAATTTCGAAGTTATTGCGCATTTAGATATAAAGATGACCCCCTTATGTAATTTCTGTGTGTCTGAAATTCAAGAGGAAGCCATTCCTAATTGAATGGTTTCTTTAAATTTGCTTTACGATGAACAATGCTATGAACAAAAAATATTTTTTACGCAACTATGCAAATGAGGACAAGCTTGCACATCAATCTGAAGTTAGAGAAGAATAACGGAATCCTTTCAAATAGAAGGAGAGTGAGTGGGATAACCCAGTGGTTAGAGCTTAGGGATTGCATTTGGAGGACACGAGTTCGATTTCTGGTGCTACTTAAACTGGTGCTACTTAAACTTTGCTGAGTACGAGCAAATTTGTGGGACCGAAAGTTTTTCCGAGATGTTTGAGGCAACAGGAGGAGAGTACGGTTCCCGTGGGTATCATCCCCATTATTTTCCAGTCTAAATGGGGGTAGCATTACCCTGATCGTTTAAATAGATACCTTACACCTTTGTATAGGCCAGTCGGTCTGGGTCGAAATAAAGACAAAATTCAAAATAGAGATAATAACCCCAATTGTTCAATATATATATATATTGTTGTTTGGCAAGGCTTGAGTTGGGTTGCTCAATTTCCACTGATGCATAAGTTTCTCATACAGTTTAGTGTAAAAATATGTCTTCAAAACAAGTAGATAAAAATGGGTCTTTCTTAAAACATATCAAATTGATATTTTGCTTATGACCATAGCTCGCCATAAAATATTTTTCTTAGTATCAACGTCACTTCGAACGCCGTTTTCCCTTTGAAATATTTTTTTCGTATTATAAAAATGATCATATAATAATAATAAAAAATATATCTGTCCCTTTTACAAAGTCTTATGAAATTATAGAAAACGCATTAACTTTTCACAAATTATTTTAGTTATCGATTTATTTTTCTATACATTTTTCAATAAATCGCTGACAAAGAGTTTCCCCAGTTTAAGTGACTTTGGCGAGTGCCCCTATCTTAAGCTTTCGCAACCTCCTTTAATGAAAAAATCGATGGCACTTTTCGTTTTTTTTCCCTTACCTTATGCGTTTTACATAAAACGAATTCGAGCAGATTGCGCCAGTGAAACTTTTTATGTGATCACAAAGATAACACAAATCCCGTAAAATCATTGAACAGGAGAAGCATAGCATTAAATTAGGCATTTTCAGAGATCTCTTTCTTCAGATGTGGTCATGTGCATAGAATTTGATTCGGGTGCAACATGTATAATTATCAATTTTTTTTTTCCTTTTCACAACTAAAAGGAAAATCTGATTAAATTAAAAAGGGACTGCTAAATGTTAGTAGTACTTTACATTAATCCATATTTCATATATAATATGTAAATAATAACAAATGTTCTGTATTCAGATACAAATTTTATTAAATAAAATGTTACCTTAGTAATGACTTACACGAAATAAATTAAAAAATAAAATGCATTTTAGTCACTGGTGCAGCTAAGAGCTATTTCAATAATATGCAACAATTCTTGAAATTTTAACCTATTGTAAATAGCTACAAAAATACTACATTTATCCTGAAATTGGCAAAATACAGTAGTTACCTTTTATTTTATTATTTAAAATAAACTATACACGATATTGCCTGAGATTAAAATTGTGAGACCAGAATATGTTCTCACATGAGACATTTTTATTTGTATATTTACGATGCCTAGAACGCCAAACAAAGCTATAGTCTGGCTGGCACCAGGGTTTATGAGGACTTGAACTTTAAGGTCATAAGACTATAAATTTAGGTGTGCAAGACCAGAGGGGCTGAGAGGGGCCTTGCTTAATGTGATATGATACCATTGGTTTGAGAAGAACCAATGAGCGCCAAGGGGAAAAAGGGCGGTGTTACACACCCCCCCCCCCCGACGAAGGAACCACAGCTTGGATCAGGCGAAAGAAATCAGTAGAAGAATTAGACGAAACGAGCTCAGTTGTGGACGAAATCAGAGATGTAGACAACGAGAAGCAGGATGGAATTCAGACATGAAAAGAAATAATCACGATTTTGACTAGAGCACGAGTAGAGAAAAATGAACAGATTTGTAAAGGTTCCGTAGATGTTCCAAATTAATGGAGGTAGATCAAATGGCGAGTGTATTAGTAGTATGAGGAGGAGCCACACACCACAGAGTTATGGCAGTGTAAGACTGATGCAAGCGAGATGATGAGCCCAAGACTAAACTGGAAGGTATGTGCTCAAAATATCACAGGTTCTAGACACTATCGTAAATCTAATCATTCTGGTCGCATATGTCTCCTCTCTAAAATAATTAAATGAAAAATAATAAAATGAAAATTGATGTTATTGATAAATTGATGTTGTTAATAAATGATATTGTTTAAGTTTAAATAGTCTAATCTTTTTATGTTAATTAATAATTCTTTTCAGGACTTACACAAAAGGTAAAAATAATTGGAGGGTTTATTGCGGCACAACAACGAGTAATGTACTTTTAATGTTAATTCCACTATATATGAATCAACGGCCATGTCTTTAATGCTTAATAATAATTAATCATTTATAATGTGAATTATAAAAGTTTAACTTTAAGTTATTTCTATACTTTTTCTGTTTGCCACAAAAATCAGGGAGTATTTGAAGTAATTTCAGTTTTTCAAAAGACTTAGTATCCCAATGCGCGAACACTGCTGAAATTACTAATAAGGCTGAGTGCATGATCACTCTAACAAAGCACATAACCACACCTTAAGTTGCTCTCGGGTACCTATTACACCCTGAATAAGCTATTTTGATGCACACTAAATAAACTGTTTTGATACGCTTTAAATGAGCTCTTTTGATACGCCCTGAAGAAACTCTTTTGATACGCCATGAAAAATATATTTTGATACGCTATAAGCTATTTTCATACGACCTAAATGAGTTTTTTTGATGCACCCTAAATAAGCTTTTTTATATCCCCTATATAAGCTCGTCATTCATAAGCTAGTTTATTTCGCACTAAATACGCCTTTCATCCTATGTATAGATGTAATGTTTTTTAAATAATTTATTTTGATACAGTATTCAAAAAAGTAATCAAACAAGTGATTACTACTAATTTTATAGCTTAATAGTAGAATCTAAATAATTTTCAATGTTTGAACTCAAAATTCTGTTCTTTTTTATAATTCTATTTTGAGGCTAATTTTTATCTTATTTTCTATACCCCTAAATATGGCGACGAGATTTGCTGTTCTAAAATCTTTTTAGTAATTCAACATATTTTATTATATGTAAAACATAAGATGTAAATAAAAATACATCTGTCTATGAAAGTGTACATAAAAATACATCTAGTTTCAAATTTTAGCATATTTCCTTTTCTGTTTTGATCATATTGTAGAACAAAATGTCACTATAGTCACCTAAGGTCAAAAATAGTCGTCCTGCTATTATGAGAGAAGACAAATTTTGTTATTCAATTTTAATTTATCCGCCAGATTTTACACATAAAATGTCTTTATACAGACAAAAAGATCTAAATATAAAATTTGCGGTAAATGTTTTAAAAATAAGGGTTATAAATGGATGTGAAAATAAGTATTTTCTATAAAAATTATATACATTGGATTATTTTTATATATTTTAAAAATATAAAAATAATTCATCACGATGTGTATGGAAAGTCATGTGTAGTATATTTTCAAACACGATAATTCGAACAATCTGACCAAATGGAATGAAATGTTGTACCATTTTTTCAATTAATGAACATTTGGAC
Organism: Amaurobius ferox; assembly: GCA_951213105.1. NCBI lineage: Eukaryota > Metazoa > Arthropoda > Arachnida > Araneae > Amaurobiidae > Amaurobius > Amaurobius ferox. The sequence continues at coordinate 68,220,203 of OX578137.1, read as the reverse complement.
ACATTTTTAGAAAAATTAAAATTTTAAGAATGTTGAACACTCCGAAGTTAAGAAAATATGAAATTTCGAAGTTTTCGCTCGCATTTCAGAAAATTCAATGCAATTTTAGATTTTTCGTTAACAAAGATTGTGAAAATCAATTAACATTTGCAACAGCTATTGCAAGAAATCGACTACAGACAAACATCACTATCTAAAAAGTGTGAAAGCGTGCTCGGGAGGTGCTAAAACATATAATTGTTAAAATAGGTATTTGAAAAGCTCCGTAGTATTATGGAATCAAGATTAGAAATAATAAATTACAGATTGAATTTAAATGACTACCGCTGTTCATTAGTATATAAATACCATTTATTCACAATGAGGATAAAAAAGAAATAATGCTTACCGATTTGGTTTTGAACTGCAGAATGAAAGAATTTCTTTTCTTTAAAACTGTCTCCATTTGAAAACATATGGCTATTTTTTTAAATTTACATTTATCAGGTTTAACCTATGGGGTTACGATAGTTTGATTATATTTTTGAGAGACTGTACACATTACATAAGATCCTTCGATTTACTACATAAGCTACTTAGATTAAACTAACCGGTACGTTTTCAAAATGAAAATTCTTGCAAACTCTGATAGATTTTCACTTTTAGTACCAACACTTAATCTAAATAAATTCCTAAGCAGTTGATGTTAGTTTCTTTGACGACGTTAAATCGAAGTACCAATTATTGACACCTCATCGTAACATCCGTACAAAGACAGGTGGAAAATCTATTTCATTACTCGTTCTATGCGATGCTAGATTTATTTTGAAAATGTATGAGATATTACATAAACATTAATAGTTGATGAACAGAATATATCAGAAATATAATTTTGGATTATAATATTGTGTGATATTGAAAGAAACATCTGGTATGATGAGATTGTAGTCAATTTTTTTATATCTCAATAGAAATATAGGATATGGTTTAAACACGCGAAAAGTATATGCATATTTTATTCACGAAAAGTCGTCCATTAAATGTTGGGGTTCCGTTCAAAATTTGTTTGAAAGATAATTTCTGTATCTTTTGAATTATATCAAGATATAACTGCTGCAATAATATTTTTCGTCGATAATGTGGTGACATCCCCTCCCCGTTTGTGCTTCTGGCTTAATTACTAAATAAGTGCGACTTCGAAATTTATCCTTTCTTCTAATTTAGATTATAATTTAGAGGCGCAGACGATTTCTTCCACCGTTTGATCAACTGACTATTTTATTGCTATTTTTTTTGCTTCTTCGGGAGTTCCTTCTGGTTTCTCTAGACAGCAGACAGACGTATAGTACGGCGTTGTCTGGGATTGTTCCAGAAGGCTTTGGAACCTAACGGTCGGCGTGCGACGTGATGAAATTGCTCGGTGAATTTTAAATGGCGTTAGTTGGAGTTTGCTGGTTCCAGGAGAGTTTTTCCCAATTGCTGAAACGAGATGGACCTTTGGGAATGTTTGGCTTCAGCAGAATAATTTCGGCAGATATTTAAATGTTTTAACAAATTATACTTTAAAGTTTCTAGCTTTTGCCGGAAGGTCTTTAATATCATGGAAATGACTGCCCTTTGGTGGATCTATAAATTAATCCAAAATGTATCCTCTTTTAGGAGAAGTCATGTAGATCGAATAGAATACTTCTACATATCGGTATAATCAGTAAAACAAAAAGTTATGTTTAAGTTGTTTTTTAAAGCCGGAAGTTCTTGCAAGTACATTCTTGCCTATTCTTGTTTGATGGAGCTTATTTTCAATTCAAGATCTCATAAATATACTTCTCAAAGTAAATGTAATGTCATACAGAAATATAAATTTTTGTTCCATAATTGTTTTGCATATAATTGATTATTGTCGAATCAGGGGTGTTGAAGAAAGTTGCAGAAGGATATTGAATACTTATTTGAAATCATCAAAATATGGCACGTGATTAAGTATAGTGAAAATTCCAGATTCACGATCTGTGCTTGGAAATTTACCAAAAACATGGGCCAGAACAAAAACAATATAAATTACTAGAAAGAACAAAATAGTTAATCATTAATGTGGTGGAGGTAGATTAACTACCCTTGAGATTTTGCCGCTATATATTTGTATTTATTTTTTCACACAAGTATTAAAGGGTGAGATTAACTGATACATAAAACATGATATAATCAAAATGACTCTAACTTTTGCAGAGGAAAAATGTGCAGTTTCACATTATCAATTACATACAAAACAATTATTGGAACTTGAGAGTTTATATTTCTGTAGGACAGTCACTTTAAGAAGTAGATTTACGAGATCTTGAATGGAAAATGAGCTCTATCAAACAAGTATAGGCAAAAATGCACTTACAAGAACTTCCGTCTTTAAAAAACATCTTACATAATTTTTAATGTGTACTGATTATACCGATGTGTAGAACTATTCTATTCGAACCACAGGACTTCTCCGTGGAGAGGAGAGATTTTGACGTAACTTCTGGATCCATCAAAGGGCACTCAATTCCATGATATTAAAGACCTCCCGACACAAGCTAGGACCTTTGAAGTATAATTTGTTAAAACATTTAAATATCTGCAGAAAATTATTCTTCCAGGAGCCGAAAATTCCTAGAGGTCCATCTCGTTTTAATGTTTGGGAAAAACTTTTACGGAACCAGCAAAATATAACTAACGCCATTCAAAATTCCCCAAGCAATTCAATTACGTAGCACGCCGACCGTTATCTTCCAAAGCCTTCTAGAACAATCCACAGACAATGCCGTACTATACGATTGTCTGCTGTCTGGAGAAGCCAGAAGATGTTCGGCTCATGGAGAAGCAAAAATAATAAAAAATAACAATAAAACAGTCAGCTGATCAAAAGGTGGAAGAAATCGTCTCCACCTCTAAATTGCAATCGAAATTAGAAGAAGGGATGCATTTTAAAGTCGAAATTACACACTTATTAAGTCCCTTCCCGGCCGTCCAAATAGCTGCTCTTAGTCCTCTGGCAAAAGAATGTCGGACGGTCTGGGTCTTCAACACTTATTAAGTAATTAAGCCAGAAGCACAAACAGGGAGAAAACCGTCACCACAATTCCCCTCCCCTTCATAGAAAAAATTTCCCTCACGCAGTGGGGAAATTTTTCACACACGTCAGAACCCTGTAGAAGCATCTCCTCCTGACACCCCAAATGGTTAAACTTACTGTAGGTAGGAAATCTTATAAAAAATTGAAAGAAGGCGTGCATGCGCTAGCAACATCCACATGCACAAGCCTAGGCCAACGGCCGTACCGTGCTGAAAACACCGGTTCTCGTTAGATCACCGAAGTCAAGCAGCATCGGGCGTGGTTAGTACTTGGTGGGTGACCACCTCGGAACACCGCGTGCTGTTGGCCATCTTGGGTGCGGTATCCCCGTGGTTTGCGCGCTTGATTTGCACGCTACCACAAATGCCGTCGTGTTCATGCGGAGTACGATCACGTTAAACATGTGGGTCCGTAAGTCCTTCCGAGATGTTGGTGGTAGGGGAAGGAGGGTACGGTCCCTGTGGATGCCTCCCCCACTGGGTTCCGGTCTAAATTGGGTGGCACTTCCCGGCCGTCCATACAGTTACCTTACACCTTTCTGGTAGGTCGGACGGTCTGGGTCTCAACAACAACAACATGCACAAGCCTATAAGATCCAGATGCATGGTCACTGCACAATTCACCCACAGGAAGTAAACTAAAATGTAGCCGAAAATATGACACAACTATCAGGCATCCTATAGAATACTTCACAAATGAAAACAAAGATGATTAAGTAATATGAAACAAAACACCTCATGGGGACAACTTTATAAAACTACTACACATAAAACACATAGCAGTTGGCACCACTATATTCTTTCCAAACACAATAATTCAGAACTTGTAAAAATTCCAAAAACATAAATAATAAAATATTTTGAATTATATACTTGAAAAATACAATAACAGTGTTGGTCAGCATTAAATCATATAAAAGTCAAATTAAGTAAGGCTGACTCATTTCTTAACACAATATCAACTTTGTATTAATATATCAAAATTATAATGGTAACACATATTAGACATAACCGATACATAAAGATCATAGTTCGTATCAAAACATGTCAATACATTTTTAGACTTTCAAATATACTTTACATTTTGTCCTGAGAGATCAAGGGAAAACAACCTTCTGAGAAAAAGTGTAATAGGCCTTGAAGTGAAAGCCCAAAAATCTTCAATTTCAACTCAGAAGCTCAAAAAGGATAGTTGTAAAATTTCTTAAATATAATTGATCTCTCTCAGTAAGTAGGAGACATTTGTGAATTTATTGTGATATCAAATTATTCGCCAAATCAGACTTTTCCACAATAATAATCAAGGAAAAGTTTTCAAAGTTAAAGAATACTGTATAATTTGTTTTCAAAAATTAAGAGATCTCAAATTTGTCAGAGTGAAATTAAATATGCAATACAGCTTCAAACTGTTTTAATAGTAAATGAAGAAACAATTCAGAAAATTTTCTAAATTTAAAATGTTTCAACCAACACATCTTCCGAATAGTTTTTGAGAGTTCTCAAAAGTTCAAAATAACAAAGTTCAAAAGTCCAAAGTTTCAATGAAATTATTATATCATCAAATAAAAAATGAATGCAATTATAATAGCTGGTAATATGAAGATATTTAACTTTGTCATCAGAAATTTTTTGAACCCATGCATAATCACAGAAAATCTTTTGTAAAATGCTTAACAACTGAAGAACATCAAGAATACAAATTATATATTTAATCATATTCAATTATTTTTTGAACCACTTACACATCATGTAATCTCAGACCTCATAGAAATTATAGAAATTAAAAATGTATATTTGAACACAAGTTCGGAATTTAGTCATAGAAGTACATGATCCTTAACTTAACGACAAAATGTATTCAATAAATTTCCAGGTTTACGCTGTGTGATTGGGGATTTACTCCAAACATGGACCCGAACAAAAACAACCACAATTAAATGAAAGAACAAAATAATTAATCATTAATGTGGTGGAGGTAGATTAACTGCTCATGCGATTTTTGCCGACATATATTTTTATTTTATTTTTTCAAACAAGTATTGAAAGGGTGAGAATAACTGATACATGAAACAGAACATAATCAAAATAGCTCTGACATTTGCAGAGGAAAAATATGCCGTTTCACAATAAACAATTGCATACAAAACAATTATTGGAGCTTGAGGATTTATAATTCTGTATGACATTACAGTTGCTTTCAGAAGTATATTTACGAGATTTTGAATTGAAAATAAGCTCCATCAATCAATAATAGGCAAGAATGTACTTACAAGAACTCCCGGCTTTAAAAATACCTTAAACATAACTTTCTTTTTATTGATTATTCCGATGTGTTGAACTATTCTATTCGAACCACAGGACTTCTAGGAGGAGAAAATATATTTTGGCGTAACTTCTGGATCTACCAAAAATAACTCATTTCCGTGATAAAGACCATCGGGCACAAGCTAGGATCTTTGAAGTATAATTTCTTAAAACATTTATATACATGCCAAAATTATTCTCCGGGAGCCAAAAATTTTCAGAGGTCCATCTCGTTTTAGTTACTGGAAAAACTCTTTTGGAACCAGCAAAACTAACACCATTCAAAATTCACCAAGCGGTTCCATCATGTCGCACGCCGACCATTAGCTACCAAAGTCTTCTAGAACAATTCCCAGACAGTGCAGTACTATTCGTCTCTCTGCTGTCTAGAGAAATCAGAAAAGCTCCCAGGGAAGCAGCAACAATAAAAATAGCAGTAAAATAGTCAGCTGATCGAAAGTGGAAGAAATCGTCTGCGCCTCCTAATTATAACCGAAATTAGGAAAAGGATGGAATTTCGAAATAACCCACTTATTTAGTAATTAAGCTACAACCACAAACTGGGGGAAAACCGTCACCGCATTAAAGAATAATTCTATGTGAAAATCACTCAAAATAGTGTTAAAATGTGAAACAGCTCAAAAACTAATTCAGATTTAAAAAAGATAAATCTTGCTAATGCTTATCATCCCATGACCTGATGTACCTATATACAAAATTTCATCTCAGTATGCCGTTTAGATTTTTTAGATACAGACATACACACAGTCATCTTCTTTTATTCTTACAGATTTTTTATTATCCAATATCTATATATTTTTAAAATATATCCTGACATAATCCTACATGTCATGATACATTTCATTATTGAAATATTTCATTAGTATATAAGGCAAGTACAATGTAAATGACTGTTCGGATATAAATAATAAATCATAAAATCGGTTATATAAAATTTGGTTTTTATTTTCAGTGCAAATAAGCTACAAGCATCACTTCATGTGGAATTCTAGTTAAAACGTTAAACTGCATCAGAAGTGGAACGTGAACTGCATCAGAAGTGTATTGTCACTTAGTGTAATAGTAATAAAAAAGAACGAGTTACAGCAATGAAAATCAGAAAAATTTAACATGAAAATTCATTGAACATATACACCCATTGAACAGTTTCTCGTTAGATCATCGAAGTCAAGCAGCATCGGGAGCGGTTAGTACTTGAAAGGGTGACTACCTGAGATCACCGCGTGCTGTTGGCACATTTCGGGCGCGGTAGCCCGGTGGTTTGCGCGCTGCCACAACTGCCGCCGTATTCATGCGGAGTACGATCACGTTAAACATGTGGGTCCGTAAGTCCTTCCGAGAGGTTGGTGGTAGGGGTAGGAGGGTACGGTCCCTGTGGATGCCTCCCCCATTGGGTTTCGGTCTAAATTGGGTGGCACTTCTCGGCCGTCCAAACGGATACCTTACACCTTCCTGTTAGGTCGGACGGTCTGGGTCTCAACAACAACCCATTGAACAGTATCATGCTATAACTTGATCTAATATAGTGTCAGACATATTAATAATCACAAGGTTCAAATTTTTAGTGATATGGAATATTTGAAAGTAATCGAATTCCAAAAATTAAAATTTCATAAAAACATTGCAAAAAAAGTTTAAATTAAATATCCAGAAGCAAAATCATACCAACCACTAGTCATACATCAGCTACATGGTGCTACTGTATTCGATATTTATGATGTACAAGAAAACCCAAGTATTTCTGAAATTACCTTCTTCCTGAAACGTATGAATTACCTTGAGATACCTTGAAATGGTCCACTTCCTTCAGTTATGTGCTTTTTTTTATTAATATGGCACACTAAATTTCTTAAATGCATTAAATGGTATAGTAGTATAATGGACGTAGGGCTGGTGATAGTCTCAATTTTACCCTGCAATATTCATTCATTTTAATAATAATAATATATTTACATCTCTTGATATCTCAATGTATTTTCATAAGATGATAGACACCTTATCAACGTGGCAGTGATGGACCATACAGCTTGATCTAGACAATTGACAGAACATTGAGGCATTGCTACAGGTGTGTCATTGTCTTCACCAGAATTCGTCGGCGTCTGCAGCACCGTGATCTGCATCCAAGAATTCCTTTGTATAGGATTCGCCTGATGTGAAATCATGGACGCCAGGTCTGGGGGTTCATCAATGGGTTCACCAACATAGACACTGGTGTGACGATTGACACCAAGTCGTATTTTCAGATTTATCCCGCTGTCATTTGGAATGTAGTGATGGCCGCATCCACGTTAGACGCTATAGCGGTGAACGCCACATTTCGGAGTGCGTTATCCATCGACATACTTAACGAACGCCAAGCGTGATGGTCTGGGGCTCCATTGTGTATCTTGGACTCTCTAAATTGATAGAAATTGTGTGTAATCTCAACAGCAACCGGTACATCAGAGAAGTTTTGGAACTCGATGTCTGTTAGAACGTTCAAGACTTCTTCACAGCACAATATATACAGCTTCTTCCTTCACCTGTCTATTCACAGGATATGTCGCCTATTGAACATGTCCGGTATGTTGTCGGTTGGAATCTTGCTCGCGAAGCTTGAACAGCTAAATTTTGAGCTGGACTTTGAATTCGGAAGGAAGTAATTTGGAATGCTCTTCCCCACGTTTGAAGTCAAAATAAGATAAATTAGATGCCACGTCATATAGAGGCACTTATTGCAGCTCGTGGTGACTGCACTTATTGCAGCGCGTGGTGATCCAAATATTGAATTTCAACATGTAATATTGTTTTTTAGATTTGTAAATTTAATCGCTTATTTGCATCAATACAGGTAGTTTGTGGAATAAAAGCCATTCAATTCTGATGATTCCTTCATACATTAACACTCTTTTACAAAAAGTGCATTTAACATAGACCAGACCAGAGTATACCATAAGGTGAACTTCCTTGTTTTATTGTTGCCATTTCATCAATCTGTCCTAAGCTGATATTGCAATGCCACGTTGTTATTTAGATGCTGTAGGACTGCCTAATCATTTGGTTACATGCATGTTTGCTTCTAAATGTCTTAAGTCCTGTTGATTCGTTACATTAGAAAGCCGACATGATATATCCTTTTATTGACTCATCAAATCATTTAGTGCTATTTAAGTAATTGCTTATCTAAAATGTTAGGTAATGGAACTGTCAAATTTGGATGTTTAGTAAATATATCTCAATAAGTAAATACATACAAAAATTGTATCGCAGTTTTTCATTATTATTATTATTATTTATTTATATCAATGTGTATTTAAATATAGATATATTAATGCATCTAAAATCCTCAAATGTTTTTTGGTTTATATATTCCAATTACTGTTAACTAAAAACCAGAAGAACAAAACCGCGTTAGCCTGGAAAGACCATATAATAATTTGTCAGAAAATAAATAACATCTTAATGGTTGCAAATCCAGGCTCCCGAACAACCGAATTAAACAAATAGGCAAGTAAATAGAGCAAATAAATATTTTTACCAATGGAAATACATTAAAATCAGACACCCTAAAATCTGCCTTGAAAAGCCTCTGAGCAAAATTATAATCACATAATAAGCAAACTAAGAAACTCCACAAAATACAGATTCAAGGGTCAACTTTTGCGGTTTCTCATGTTGAAGCTGAAATAAAATATAATTTCCAAACTTGGTATTCTTTTGCAGAAGCTCTCGAAAACCATAATAGATTAAACAAAAGTTGTTTTGAAAACCCACTTATCTCGAAAGTGTTTCAAAAATTATGTAGATTGAAATATTCGTTTTTCCTTAACAGCACCAATTTACCATGTGTATTTTACTCATAAGTGCAATCCATCAATATGAGAAAAATGGTAGCGAAGCAATTTACGCTGTTTCTTTAAAAGAAAATTTTTAAATTCTTCTTTAAAAATATTTCAAAATGACGTTAATTTCTGCATTTTTCCAGAAAATACAATAATAGAAAATATCTTTACTCTACACAAATGATTTTATGGATCGATTGAATTTTTATGGAGTTTCTCATAAATCGTTGGCAAAAAGTTTAGATAACAGCAGACAAGCTTTCAAAAACTCTTGTAATGAAAAAATCGATGTAACATATTTTTTTTTCATTTTATGCATAAAACGAATTCAAAAAGATTGCACCATTAAAACTTTTCATCCTCACAGAGATAACATAACTCTCGTGATATTACTGAAGAATACGGAATAGGAAATGCAAGACATTAAGTGAGGTATTTTCATAAATGTCTTTCTTTAAATATAATGGTGTGAATAAAATAGATTCACAGAAACCATATGTAATATTTTTTTCGTAAATTTAAAATAATATCTAACATTCTACAAAATGGTGTACTAATTGAATGGAACAGATGGAAGTCATATTTCGGGTTCTAAATATAAGAATTGATGTATAGTATTTTAGCATTTGAATAACTTTTAATTATTTGTTTCTTTATAAGTGTGCTTAAAATTAAGTGAAATAACTATACAGGGACCAGGACAATAATTCCAGAATTTTTTCTTTATTTAATCTGGAAGATTGTCCTATCCTATAATTGGAGGTTAAACTATATTTTCTAAGCAGGCGTATAAAAAAATTCTGAGGGATATTACTAAGGTGTATGAGAAACCCTTATGGTGAAGGGACAGCTCTAGGTGGCTGACTCCGTTTATGGACAGGCATAGTTAATAAATATTGCTGTAATAATGCCAGTTGATAACTATTGATGTAAAATTAAAGTGTTAGACCAACCTACTATATGTGGTTCAATACCAAGACTCAAGAGTCATGGTTGGAAGACATTAAATAAATGGGAGTCCAGTTCACGGTTATAGGGAACAATCAACCATCTATTGAGATACTTATTGGAATCGATTTCGCTGGTCAACTTTACACAGGACTCATTCATCATCTAAAGTGTGAACTGGTCACTGTGCATACTTATCTCGGATGGGTTGAAATGGGAACATCTCAAGAGGATTCAAATTATAACAATTATGGTTCTGTTTTAACTTCACTTTTGATCCATAGTAACAATGGTCCTGATTTATGGAAGTTAGAAGCTAGTGAAATCACTTACCCTTATGAGTATCAGAGGGAATATGAAGTAGAAACAGTCGTTTCGGATCATTTCAAGAAAACAGTGAGAAATAATGAAGATGGAAGATTTGAAGTTAGTCTCCCTTGCATGCACAACCAAGGAGAATTGCCTACTATTAGAGAAATAGCTGAGAAGAGATTGAATTCCACAACATCTAAACTCATGACAGAAGGCGAATTTGAGGGCTACAATGCTTTTCTCCATAAGTGGTGGCAAGAAGGAATAATCACAGAACGTTAAAAAAATAGTGGTCATTTTCTACATCATCGAGGAGTGTTTAAGTCGAATTCATCGACTAATGTTAGACCCGTTTTAGATGTTTCCTGTAAACAGAAAGGATTTTATTCCTTAAACGACTGCTTGGCAAAGGGACCAAATCTGTTAGAGTTTATTCCCACAATACTTTTGACGTTTCGAGAGAAAACATGTGGTGTTATACCAGACTTAAAGAAGGCTTTCTTGCAAATTGCTGTTGATAAAAGTGATCAAGTTTTTTTATAATTTCTGTGGTGGCAAGGGGAAAGCCAAAATGCTATAAAGATTTTTCAACACTGCTGAGTAGTCTTTGCATTAAACTGTAGTCCTTTTCTTCTTGGAGCAGTAATACACCACTATTTGGATAAGTATTCATCTTTAGCTCATCAGGATGTAGTACAGAAACATAAATCAGCATTTTATATTGATAATTGTGTCGGTCCTGTAGAGTTTAAAGGGGACTTACAAGAATTTGTCCAAATATCCACAAAGGCGATGACGGAAGGAAAATTTGAGTTAAGAGAATGGGAACATACCAAAGTAACGGATACTTGTGTCAATGTCTAATCCGTCATCAGTCTTGGGATTGTTGCGGGTCAAACAAGAATATGTAATGTTTTGTGACATCACTTCGATAAGTAAACCGGAAGGAACTATCACTGGAAAGACTATTTTATCAATTGCACAAAGAATATTTAACCCTACAGGTTTCACTTGTCTAGTCACATTGTATCCTAAGTTGTTATTACAAAATAGTTGGAAATATAATTTGAGTTAGGATGCTGAAGTATCGGGAGATGTTTCAAATAAATTTTTGAAGTGGATGGCTGAACTACAAATGCTGAATGTCATGAGGATTCCTAGACATGATTTTACCAATGATAACTCAACATTGATTTTACTTGTGTTTTGTGATGCTTCTGGAATTTCATATGCAGTTGTTGCATGTTTGCTATGTGAAACATATATTAAGATTTCCGTGCAGCTACTCATTCCAAAGTCAAGAGTTGCACCATTAAAAATATTTCTATTCCCAGACTAGAACTTTTAGCTTGTTATATTGGTGCACATTTGGCAGACTTTGTGAAGAAAAACTTGAAATTTATTTATGTTAGGGAATATTTCTGAACTGATTCTTCTACTACCCTACAATGGATTAAAAGAAATGAGCAGTGGGGTGTATTTGTCAAAAATAGAGTAAATGAAATCCAGAAATTATCTAATATTGAGATTTGGGGACATGTTAATAGCCAAAACAATCCAGCTGATCTGCCCTCCAGAGGATGCTCAGTGAAGAAATTCATTAAATCCTGATGGTGGGAGCCGCCCACATGGGTGAAACAGGATGAAAAGTTTTGCCCACATTCTGAATGCAGTTTTAATGACGTTGACGTCCTGCAACAAAGAAAAAATATTTCTACGGTTCTGTTGAGTAAAACTTTTAAAGAGATATGGTTTCTATCCTATTTTTCAAAGGATACGCAAATTGCAAGAATGGTAGGATGGATTATGATATTTCTTCAAAATGCTCTAAACATTCCCTAAAAACTTCAAAGTTCTCTAAAAACATTCATGATCGAAAGCTGGAGAATTATTTGCTTATGAGTTGAATAAAGCTGAAAAGACAATTATCACAAAACAGTTCAAAGGGATACATTTAACAAAGAACAATTAAATAGTGTAAAATCCTTGTGTCTGTTTAAACACTGTGATTATTTAAATCGAGTGGAAACAAATTTGGCTGAACGTAAAGATGAAGATAATTTCAAGTATCCAATACTACTGCCAAGCGAACATAAATTGGTAGAACTTATCATTCAAGAACACCGTACAATAAGACTCCATATCGGATTACATTCTTTATTGTCAGATTTGCTTGGAAAATACTGGAAACTTAATGGAAGGCGAACAGTACATCGTGTAATTTCGAAATGCATTAGATGCAAAAGACATAATGCAAAATGCATACAAACAGCTCTAGTTCCTCTTCCAAAAGACCGAGTGAGACAAGCGTCAGTTTTTGAAATAACTGGATTAGATCTGGTTTTATCCCTAATATTGAGAGGAGATGTGAAGACCTTTACACGTATGCTGTATATAGATAGGGCTATCAATTTGGAACTCTTAACATCATTATCTACTAAATCCTTTCTGCTCAGTTTCAGACGGTTCATAGCACGTTGTGGAAGGCCTAATACCATCTACAGTGATAATGGAAGTAATTTTGTCGGATCTGATAATCTTCTACAAATAATTGATTGAAAAGCCATTAAATTGAAGCGTATGTTAAAAGAATTACATGGAAGTTCAATCCACCTTCTGCTGCTTGGTGGGGAGGGTTTGGGGGACGTCTTGTACAGATGGTTAAGAGACTGTTGAGACGAGTCTTGGGGACAGCTTCATTGGGCTATGCAGAAATGATGATCATTCTATGCAATTGTGAAGCAATAGTGAATTCCAGACCACTGACTTCCATTTTCGAACTTCCTGAAAACCTAACTCCCTTGGCTCCGACAATGTTCTTGCAAGGCATGGAGACGGTTGGAGTGCCAGACTTGGACATTTTCGACAAAGTGCTCACAAAGAGACTGAAATATCAGCAGACATTAAAGGATCAGTTGAGGAAAATATTTAAAGTAGATAATCTTGGCCAATTAGTAAAATATAATGGAGAAATAAAAATGTTGACTGTCAAAATTGGAGACATAGTTCTCATTAAATGCGAGAATAAGAATATAACGTTCTGGCCAATGTCAAAAATAATTGAAGTTTATCCTGGAAAATATTGCAACAACAGGGTTATGAAATTAAAAACTGCAATGAGGGAACTATTTCAATCAGTTCAGAGAATTTTCCCTCTTGAAATTGAATGTTCATACCCAGAACCAGAAACTGATTTTCCAGATAGTAAAAGGGTTATGGACACTTCACCCTCTGTTCTACCAAAAAAACTGTTATTACTAAAAGTGCCAGAACAATTAAATTCCCATCTAGGTTTAGATAAATGTAGAAAATGTTTAATTTTCATTTAAAAACTAATTTGTTTTTAGGAAGTTAGTAACCTTTTTATTGTAAGTTTTCATTATAATGTTTAAAGCAAAAGATGAGAGAATGTTAAGTTACGCACATTAATTTAGTTATTCATTTTTTATATTTAAAATTGTATTTATTGTGAATTTGTTTATTTTTATTTCTCACAATGGCAACATCATTCTTTTGTAATTATGCTATGGCAACAGTATCGGTTTTGCTTACGATGTCAGGTAAACGAGCTGTACGTTTGGAACGCTAAGCTTTGAATGAAGAAATAGTTCCTGAAGACCTTCTAATTATTATAGTAAATATTGACACTCATGAAATTGGGTAAATTTATACGGTGTTTCTGATAGATATCACACGTACTCCACTGAAAGGGAAATCAGCACCCGTACCCGACTTAAGAGGATGTTAACACCCTTAAGTTGTCTCATAATATACGCTATCGTGGTTTACTGCACACATGTATAAACATATGTCCTTAAACCTAACAGTTCTGAATACAGGGGTTATTGAGAGATCACCAAAATAATTCTACCATCTAAATAAAATTGTGCAGAAGATTCTTTTCGAAACAGCATTTGAAGAAATTCATATCATTTTGTTTATCAACTGAATAATGTAAAGTTTTTTTATATGACTGCTGACATGTTATTGGATTTATCTGATTTAAATAAATAAATCGATACAAAAAATATATTCCATCAATGAACGTCGCATTTTATTATTTTCTCTGCATTATCAGTATAACATATAGGGAAAGTATTGTGACAGGGTCAAAAATTCAAATTCGAATTAATGACAAAAGATCTTTATTTACAATAGTGACAAATTAAAAACATATCGTCACAATTACAAAATAATGACTCCAACTTGATGAGTTAATTATCATTTGACAGGCTACCTAAACGTAAGATTACGTATCCGATTCTACTAAAACTCAGTGTAAACCATTGTTAGATAATAAACTTTTTAGAAGGACGTTTTTGCTTTTTTGTGATTTTGTAGAAAATTTTACCATAATCGTGGAATTACCATAGAAGTGGTTGATTTGTGAAATTTTAGTAATTTTGAAAAATATATTTATCAGCATAATCACGCAAGAATTATACAACAGGCATTATAAATGTTACTTTATCGCCAAGAACCAATTATTTCTATATTTTTATCTTTTTTTCAATTTTTCAAATTTCAAATCAACTTTATCTTCAAAGTAAATGTACATATATATATATATATATATATATATATATATATATATATATATATACACACACACACATATATATATATATATATATATATATATATATACCACTGGGACACACCCTATGAGCCAAATGAACTAAAATCAATTCGATAGATTGTAAGTCAGTGTGTTTTTTCCATTTTAGAAATTCTAAATTAACTTTACCTGCAAGTTAAAAAAAACATGTTTCTCCCAAAGGTTTGTTTATCCAATGAGCAGTCATTACTCATAATTGCTTTTGTAGTTAATCTGTAGATCCATAAGCTTTGAGGAAATAAAAAAACCTGACAAATAATCGTAAAAAAATAACTTTTAAAGTTATACTTTTAAGGGAACTACCACACCAATTGCATTTGTTTTTGTTTCATTTTTGTCAACTTCGAGTTAATATTAAATAAAAAATATCAAATGTATAGCGGCCTTAGGGGCTGAGATACAAATACCAGAAAATATTGTTTTATCACTTCAAGCGTAATACACACACACAAGCAATAAAATCTGAAAATATGACTTGGTGAGCCGAAGCTATGCCATTTTATAAAAATAGTTCTATTATTCGAGGTTTCATATAATTCTTGTTAGCTCTATCAATGACTCATCACTTTTCCTTATAATGCTTAAAAATCGTTTATCGTAAAATCCGGAAAAAAATTCTGAGTGGAATCAAAGACAAATATAATGATGAAGATAATCCTCTACTCATAGAGCTACTAAAATTTTCAGTTTCAGAACCGATTAAGACAGGAAATGATATGATTATTAGCGATAAAAATTAAGTGATAAAAATCAAGAAAGATATGACACTGATTCTTTGTGTCTAAAAGAAGACTCAATATCACATACGAAATGCCTAAATTGTGATTGAGACTCACTACAATATATAGGGCAGCAAGATGAGCGAAATACCGAATATGAACAGTATGTAGGAAGGATATAATTGCATATGCATGTATTGAACATAATAATTTAACCAAAGAACGCATCTCTTTAATGGCAGGAATGGGGAAAACAAGATAGGCGGACATTGAAGAGGGGGGGCATTGCTGCAATTTCAGTACTACACTGTACATTGCGGTATACACCGATTTTTCAGTGCTAATTGAATTTCACAGAATCCGACCTGTTATCAGTTTACAATAGCTGGGATAATTCATCTCAACTGTAGTTGAATTAGGTGCATTCCGAGTGAATTGTGGCATCACAATTATATTTAATTTATTAAATTAGCTATGCCTCATGCACCCAATTTAGAGGCAACATGCGAAAAAGGCATTTGATAATAAAAAATTTGATGTGGGCAGCACATGACTTTCCCTGCAGACTCAAATTCATATTTTCTTTATTTATTTAATAATTCATTGAATTGAGTTTAATTGCACAAAATAACGCTAAATTTGCATTTTTAATTCAATTTCTGTTTTTATTTGTTAATTGGACATTTTCCCAAAAATGACATAACTAAATGCGAAAAATCTCAAATATCTCGATAACGGTTAGTCCTAGAGTAATAGAGTTATTCATATTTTCTTTCTCATCAAAAATTAAGTATAAAACAAGTATTTAATTAATATATTTGAATATCGTAGCTTTTTTTCAGATTTTGGCGATTTTTGAGGGCTGCTTGGTAAAAAAAACAGGTTGTTCCTTTCCGAATAATACCAAAATCTAATCAGCACCAGAGTATCGTACAAGTAACTTATCTACCAAATTTTGTGAAATTTGGTCAATTAGTATTTTAGCTAGAGAGGATAAATGAAATTTTTAAAGGCCATTTCGCAGAAAAAGTCGGGTTCTGTTTTCACGAATCGTACCAAAAATTAATCAGCACCAGGGTCATACCCAAGTGACTTACCTACCAAATTTTATGTAATTCGGTCCATAAGTTTTTGAGTTAGAGCGGATAAATGCATTGCACAGACACACTGACGCACAGACACACAGACATACACACAGATAGACACACACACAGACGTCACGCTAAAAATAGTTTTTTCGTATTCTTGAGGTCTCGAAACGTGTAGATCCGTAGTAGTAAACAGCAGTTAAGCGAGAAATTTCAGTTGTGAATCCAATAGGATAGGTTCTAATATATGCACCTCAGAGGTGAGAACCTGTCATCTGTGCTATACATTCGAACATTTCGTCAGTAATATCGTGTGTCGGCACGGATACGCCCGAACTCAACGAACGTTTTGAGCAGACTAAATATTTTCTTATGGATGCGGACAGGACATCATTTCCCGAGCTTTTGTCCACAAATGATGAAGCCATCATAGCATAAATCCAGACAATATATGAGAATTTGCCAGTGTGAAAAACAATGTTAACTTATTTTAACATGTTTTATATGAAATTTAAATGGGAAGCATGTCGTATAAAATATTAAAATTTCAAAAATATTTGGTTCATGTTTATTTCCTAATGTATTTTTACTCATTGATGCTTTTGAACAATATTAGTTATTACATAATGCTTTTATGACAACAAATTATAATCAGTAAATTGTGGGGAAGATTTCGCTTTAAAAACAAAAACGAAACAATGAACTTTTAAATATATACTTCAAAGGAAATGCAACTGAAAATACATCGTTCCCAAAATAATTACGGTTTAATTAAACACACACCATGAAAGGAAACGACAGTCTATTAGAGAGTATAATTCCATTTTTATTCCATCCTTTCCATTCGCAAAATTGAAATATTAATATTCATTTAGAGGGTTTTCAGAAATGGTCGAAAAAACTTTTAATTAGTGTTATTTCAATATAAAGACATATTTATATGAAAATATATTAAATATCATCCGTGAACATATAATTTTAAATTCAATGTTTAAATTAAAATCAATTTTATTTCCATTAACTTCATTTTACGTTTTACGACTAATTAGAGTCTTTGATTCTTATGATGTTCTGACAAATATATATAATGAGTTTCTGTTCGCTTTATTCGAGGTGTCCCATGTCGGGGTCAATAAATTATAAAGCAATTTACATGTTCATAAAAATACCAATGTTAAGCCAGATTGTATGAAATTCATTTAATTAAAATGAAATAAATTTCAAATATTAAAATTATGCAGTCTTTCATTATTACCTAACATATTTGCGGTTTTAGAAAAGAAACATTGTCGGATTTAGAAATATTTAAGAAAAATATAAAAAAGCTAAACAAATAAGAAATACCCTTCTATTATTAACACTTTGCAACATAGTAAAAGTAATTTTACCTCCATGGTTTTAGGTTTTTAAGTAAAATAAATGATTGTAGTATTGTGATAATTTTAAAATATCGCCTCTGAATGAAAGGAATGGAAAAACGTCTATGTACGAAAAACTCAAAACTTTTACATTGAGAGTCAGGCGATTTATATTTCAATGACGTTATTTGAATAATGTTAATTTGTTTTCGATGAAGTTTTCAAATATAATAAATTATTGTAGTATTCTGATAATTTTAAAAATATTACCGCTGAATGTATCGGATTTTAGAGATGCTTAAATTAAATTGTATTTCAGTTGGAAAGTGTTTCATAATCAACGCTTTATGCATGATTGATCTTTCTTGTTTTGAATATGATATTTACAAAAAAACAAAAAAACAAAAAACAAAAAACTAATTTTAGCAAGTTTTGTAAATATTGCTCATATTCTGTTTTACTTTGAATAATAAGTTAATTATGTAAAAGAGAAAAAAATGTTTAACTGATGACTAATGTAAATTAGGATAAAAGTTAGTTAGCAGTATATTCTTTACCATAATCTCTTTTAATTTGCCTCCAGTTTCTTTTCTTTGAATAAGTAAAAATACATGTAAGGTAGAAAATATATATGTAAATCGTTAAAAAAGTTAGTTAGCGGTGTATCGTTTGTCACCGTCTCTTTTGCTTTGTTCATAATATATTTTACTTTGAATAATAAATTAAAAACATTATATACACGAGAGAAAATATCTAACTAATGTAAATTAGGATAAAAGTTAGTTATCGGTATATCCTTACTCAAAATGCAGTTAGGTATAGAATTGCAAGAAATTTATTATATATTTACATTAATATTTCTGACGTAGAAACTTATTTGTCTAAATAAAATAATGGTAAATACTCCATTAATAAAAAAAAAAAAATAAGTAATCGCTAACCAGCAAAATACATTCAGCCATCCTTGAAAACAATGTACTCTATTCTTTTATAACCAACATAAGTGTCTTATTTCAGCTCTTAGGTTTGCAACTCAGATTCGAAAAAAAAAGAAAAACTTTGCGCATTTTATTATCGTATGCACTAAAAAATTAAACGAAATGCATTAGTGCATTAGAGGAAATTTGTGTTTTTTAATGGGGTCTTTCTCAAAATTACTTACTTTAAAATTAAAAATGAAGTTTATAATGGACATGCGTTAATTATTTAACCGATAGATTTTCATCTGAACAGTAATTACATACCATTTTTATTAAAATTTAAAAGCAATAACATATGGGAAGGTTACTATCTATATATATATATATATATATATATATATATATATATATATACTCTTCTGCAAAAAAATCGAAGCACTATGAATAAAGTGACTTTTTTATTGCAATTAAATATTAATAAGTACAGCTCATACACAGATAATGAAATGATTACAAAATTAAGGCCGCAGGACCCGTCAATGGTTAGCAATTGCACATTGAATTTTCAAATCAGTAATTGGTGAAATCCCCCTTAGCGGCAATGCGTGCTTCTTCTTCTTCAACCAGACAGTCGGACATACCAGAAAAGTATGAGGTATCTGTTTGGACGGCCGGGAAGTCCCATCCAATTTAAACTGATACTCAATAGGGGACGAATCCGTAGGGACCGTACCCTCCTTCCCCTATCACCAATCTCTCGGAAGGACTTATGGACCCACATGTTTAACGTAATCGTACTCCGCTTGAACACTGCGGCAGTTTTGGCTCTGGCGGGAATCGAACCAAGGCGGCAATGGCTTGATTGTATACGTCTAGGTAAGGAGTGAAAACGTTTCCTATACATATCGGTGTGCCCGAATCTGGCGGCCTAGCATGTCTCATACATGCTCAATTGGCGACATGTTTGGTGACCTGGCTAAGGAACAGTATCAAAAGCACGGAGATAGTACGCAGATATGCGAGCCGTATTTAGAGTGTAATTACCTTATTGGAAAATAGTCCCAGAAAGACGTGCCATGAAGGTTTACGCAAACCGTCCCAGGTTTCATCAACATACCGTTGAACTGTTAAAGTAGTATGCAGGATGAATAGGGTCGACCTGCTGTCGTAAGAGATAGCACCCCACACCATCACACCGGGGGTAATGGCTGCGTGCCTGTGTAAAACAAATACTGATTGTAACCTTTGTCCCTGGCGCCTCCACACACGTACCCGATGGTCATCTGCTGAGAGACTGAAGCGTGATTAATCACTAAACACTATGTGATGCCGGTCTGCTGACAGCCATGATGTTCGGCTACGACACCACTCCAAACGACTCTATCGATGTTATGGGCAGACGCCTTAAAGCCCGCCGTGAGCGTAACCTCACCTCAGTCAAGCGCCGTGAGATGGTGGAATGTACCACGAGTAGTATGGAAGAGGATGTAGCACGTTGGATGGCAAAGAACGATGTCGTTGGGGCAGTTTGGCCAGTCGCACATGCAGCCGATGTTGCTGCACATTCGTGCACCTTGCCATTGCAGAGCCTTCATTTCGCCGATGAGTTCCTTGCAGCAACCATTGCTGCTAGCACCTTTGCACAGCAGTGTCCGATCAGTGCAGGTGGCAACCTATTGCTCGGTTCGACCAGACAGCTTCTCGCAAAGGTTTCGGCAACGTCGTAGCGGCATTATTGGTTGTGTTTCCACCGAACTGCAACACCGATAACCAGTAAAGACAAACCGTCCACATTTTAAACCTGTTTTATTGAATGCTACTAGTTGCACAATAGGAACACGCGCTATGACCGAAGTTAACACTCATTGACTGTACATACTTGGTATAAAGGAATTTGCATCAGAAATTTCGATATAATCGGATTATTTTTTAGGTGTGCTTCGTTTTTTGCAAAAGAGTATATATATATATATATATATATATATATATATATATATATATATATATATTTATATATATATATATATATATATATATATATATATATATATATATATATATATATATATATATATATATATAAATATATATGTATATATATATATATATATATATATATATATATATATATATATATATATATATATATATATATATATATATATATATGTATATGTATGTATGTATACATACCTTTATTACGTTGTATGACAAACTGGTACGAAAGCTAAAATTTCTATATAGATTTCTGAGGCAGGAACTACACATTTACTGACACAAGAATGGACACTGTAAATGGCGATAAGGAGAGCAATCTTGCATTTTTTACAAGTAATTTTACTTTCAAACACTTTAGGCTAATTTGAATGTTCAAAATCATAAAGTTTTCAAGAATAACATGGAAACATTCGATTTAATAAGATATTTTTAAATAATTAAGTGATTTAAATTGTAAATGTGCGTAAAAAAAGAAATTATGCTGTGGGCAGCACATGATTTTCGCTGCATACGACTGATATATACGTTTTCTTCATTTCTTCTATAATTCATTGAGTATAGTTGCACAAAATAATATCCGCAATTATTTAAAATTATGCTAAATTTAATTCAATTTTCAATCTGATTGGGTAATTGGACTTATTTTCAAAGGTGGCGTAGTGAAAATTCGAAAAAAATAAACTGTCTCGAAAACGGCTAGACCTAGTATAATGGGGTTGGTCTTATTCTTTTCATCGTTAAAATTACGTATAAAATAATCATTTAAATGTTATTTGAGCATACGAAGGTTTTTATTTTAGATTTTGACGATTTTTGCGGGACATATCGCAAAAAAAGCAGATTATTTTCTTTCCGAATCGTACCAAAATCAAATCAGCACCAGTGTATCCCACAAGTGACTTATCGACACATTTTTGTAAAATTTGATCTATTAGTTTCTCATCAATAGTGGATTCAGTCAATTTTTGTGGGCCATGTCGCAAAAAAGGGCGGGTTCTTTTATCCCGAACCGTACCAAAATTAATCAGCACCACGGTCACACACAAGTGACTTACTTACCTACCACATTTTTATAAAATTTAGTACATTAGTTTTTGTAAAAACTGTGCACATACTGAAAAATTCTAGTTATTAACGATCGATGCATTGGGTGTCGCCAAACCAACTAATAAAATCTGATGTCGGCAGCACATGACTTTCCCTGTAGACTCATATTCACGTTCGCTTTATTTCTTCAATAATTCATTGCATTGAGTTTAATTGCACAAAATAGAACCCATAATTATTTAAAATTACACTGAATTTTCACTTTTAAATCAATTTTCTTACTCATTTGGTAGCTGGGTTTATTTTTAAAAGTGGTGTAGAGAAATGCGAAAATACTAAACTATCTCGAGAACGGCTAGGCCTGGTGTATTGGTCTTATTCTTTTGGTCGTTAGAAACTACGTATTAAACAAGCATTTAATTGATATGTTTGAGCATACGTAGATTTTTATTTTAGCTTTGGATGATTTTTGCGGAACATGTCGCCAAAAAAATGCATATTATTTTTTACCGAATCGTACCAAAATCTAATCAGCACCAGGGTAACCTACAAGTGAGTCATTTATCAAATGTTTCAAAATTTGATCTATTAGTTTTTCAGCTAAAGCGTATACATTCAATTTTTGTGACCCATTTCGTAATAAAAGGTCACCCACAAGTGATTTTCCTACCAAATTTTATGAAATTTGGTCTACTAGTTTTTGAGTTTGAGTGGATATATACATTTCGCTGACACACAGACAGACATACATACAGACAGACACACACAGACGTCACGCTAAAAATAGTCTTTTCGCATTCTAGAGGTCTCAAACGTGTAAATCTGTCGAAAACTTGAGTTGCGATTTTCGGTATGATTCCACTGCTTTTCCTATACATTACCATGTATTGCAGGGAAAGTAAAAATACAATTAATCATTAAATAATATTTTATTTTATAAATTTTTGAAACTTGATCTACATACCATTTCTTCAGTTCAAAACAGAGTCAACACGTTACGTAAGACTTGTGCTATTCATTAAATATGTATATAATTGATTTTGTTAAAATAAATCTCTGACGAATAAATATATTTATTCTAATCTTTACAAAAAATTATTTAAAATTTACGTTCTGTTAAGTCATCCGAAATAATGATGGAGATAATATAATCTGAGAAAAGAAGAATGGAAATTAATAAATATATTTAATGAAGAATTTCTAGATAAGTTTATATCTCGCGGAATGAATGTAATTCTAAGTTATTATTATTCTTATTTTTATATTAAAATTAATTATTTTGAGAAAATATGTTTTTTCACAAAAGATATTTCTAGGATTTATTCAAAACAAAATTACTTTTCAGAAAAGAAATATTTTTTTTTTCTTTATTTAGAACATATATAGAGATTGTGAGTTCTTTTCAAAAGAAACTGCTTAGATTGTTGCAGTTTATTTTTATTTGATTCGATGATTGGATTCTTTAATGTTAATTTTCTGTAAAATATATTTTGCAATGCACATTTAAGCTTTAACATGTTTGTACTAATATATGTAATTTTATACTTTGAAGCAAAATATATATTCCAAACAAATTTTATATTTTCCCATCATTTATCTATATTATATCATAGAAAACTCTGTTCACAATTGAATTTTTATTCCTTAAAGTTAATTTCCTGTAAGAGGTTTTCAACTATATACCGTTATTTCTTCAACAATTTTGCACAAAAATGTGCAATTTTATGTTTTGAAACAATTTCATATTACTAATCTGAATAACTGAGATTCTAAACAAAGGGAACTCGTAAAATATCAAAATTATCTCATTAATATTGAAGATTGTACAGACATTGTGCACGGTAAATTAGAGACTACAATTGGTAGGAATTACCATACTGGTGCCCTAGAGGGCATATTTTTATCGCACTGCAGATGTCCCGAAAACTGTTTTCATTTCAACTGAAGACCCTCTGTTCTAAAGAAATGCAGAAAAGAAATCACTTAACTCGAAACTTAAATTTTCACAATCAGGTAAATCAGGTTTTGGAAACGATCATGTGAGAGAAACGCGTCTTGCTCCAGCATCATGAAAGATCTAGAAATTTCACTGATATGAATGTGCGTAAAAAAAATCGGAATCATTCATAAGCATGTATTACTAGAAATGGCTAGAGGCGAACGAGAGCTATTAAAGTGCGCGGTATTTCCAATTTGTGGATGACACTGTGGATGACATTGGGCATTACAAATCGCAGACTACAATTGGTAAGAATTACCATACTGAAGCCTTAGAGAGCATTTTTTGTTTATCGCACGGAAGGTGGCCCCGAAGCTGTTTTCATTTCAGCTGAAAATCATATATGCTAAGGAAAGGCAGAAAAAAAATCGTTTAACTCAAAACTCAAATTTCCATGATAAGATATTGGAAACAGTCATGCGACGGAGACGTGGCTGGATACAGCATCATGAAGGATCTAGAAATTTCACCGATAAGATTTTGAGTGAAAAAAATATTAGTATTATTCATGAGCATTCATAACTAGAAATGATCAGAGCTGAATGAGATCTATTAATGTGCGCGCTATTTCCAATTTGTGGATTAAAAATTGTCTACTTATTAAGGATCTACTTGACTATGGGGACACGCAGAAAATTCCCAATCCACAGCAACTCATCTGGCAGATGGTGAGAAGTACGTGAATTTAAGGTGCAATTTCCGTGTAATTTAAAAAACATATGGGTGTAATTTTGTGCCATTAAATTTACTTTAATGAATTATTAAAGAAATAAAGGGAGCGCAAATATGAGTTTGCAAGGGAATTCAGATGCTGCCCACATCAAAATTTTACTTCCTTCCAATATATGGCAATGTAGAGGGAAAGTATTGGAATCGTACCGAAAATCGCAACTCGAGTTTTTGATGGATTTACATCGTTTGGGACGTCTTGAACACGAAAAACTATTTTAGCGTCACGACTGTGTGTGTGTGTATGTGTGTTATGTTTTTGCCTGTGTGTGTATGTGTCTAGATGTCTGTACAGATTTTGGAAACATGTATATTATGATCCATTTTTCATTTTTGGCGATTTTGTGTGAGATTCTGACAATCCCTGCTATGATTTGGAGAACATTCATTTCTGGAAATCCTTTCTGCGTCATTTGTTGTATTCTGTCGTATTTTTGTTGTATTTTGTTGTATTTTGATGTATTTTATTGTATTCTGTCACATTTTGCTGTATTCCGTCTCCCTTTTGTCGTCAAGGCAAAATTCGCTGCATTCCATTCTGCGTTTTTGTCAATCTTCCGTCGTCCTTTTTTTGCCCTTTTGTCACCAAGGTAAACATACGCCCTTTGTCAATGTTTGTGCAACAGTAAATCTACAGAAACGCAACAGGCAACTAGTGAGATGTATTTGCCTAAATTGAGATGGGTTGGAGTATCTTTGGTAAATACAGATTTTTTGGAATAGTTTATTATTAGTCTCTGGTCATCACTTTTAAAATTTAAAGTTAATTTAAAATTAAATACTGAATATATCTCGCGTAAATCGTAAAATATGTAATTATAAAATCAAAATTAAGATCGAAGTATGCACTGAAAATGCTTGTAATAATTTCAGATATGTCATGCTCAAAATAACAAATTAACAAATAATTAGTTAATTAAAATTGTATAATCATTTAACTCAAATGAACAGATTTTATATTTACAGCGTGACAAATGTAACTATTCAAATGCTATGCAAATTGAAGGGTTCTTTTATTACGCGATGTACAATAAAATAAATTTCAGCACCACATAACGGGGAATGCAACAACTAAAAATTTTTATCAGAAATAATTTACCTAAATGCAATAAGTGCCCCGATATAATGATGGCCTCTCCCTTAACAGAAATATTCTCCATCGCAGCAAATTCGGTTTGTAATTTAGGCATATTTAAAAGAGAAAAAATTTGAAATACAAAAAATTGCAGCACAGAATTTTATCAATGTATTTTTTTATTTGAATATATATATATATATATATATATATATATATAAATAATTTCCAACAACAAGTTAGTTTAAAAATTATAAAGTTCTCCTGTTTACAAAAAGTCACTGCATAACATTTTATAGCCATCATTCCTGAAATGAAAAAGTATTTTTAAAAAAATTTGAAATTTATGCAATCTTTATTAATTAAAGCATATTACTTAAGAGAGATGCATTAACTTACATGGAAATATACTCTAGAAAAGTGCTTTAAATTCCACGAGATTAAAGAAAAACGGAGTATTTCTCTTCCTTTGAAACTAAAATATTTCTAATCTATGAAAACTTATATCATAAACTGAAAAGAAAAAGTTCTTGTAAAAATTAAGAGAAACTTTATATTTTCAATGAGACATTTTTCAACTACTTTGCAAAAATCTGAATAAATAATTAAGAAATTTTAATACTGAAATTTCAACTTTATTGAATATTTCATTTTAGAGAGAAAAATACACTTTTCACCCTCCACCCCACACCAGAAAAGAAATTCGAAAAGGGAATTTGGAAAAGGTAATATAACAAATTTGCCTTATATTATAAAAAGTAAATTCGCGTACAAAGCTCTAATTTAAAAATAATGTTTCATAAATATATGCAAGTTGCAATCATAAATTGTTTTTGTTGACATAGTTGAAACATACTTGAAAACATAAAAAAGCCGAAACATACATTTTAATACTTGAGTAGCGTAGCGATGTTTCGCCAAGCCATCATTTCTGAATCTCTAGCTGACAAATGTATATATTATATGTAACTTGACAAAACTCAATTTTCGGAGTCTATATCCCATCCCTTGAGGGATAGCTACAGATTTGATCTTCTTTATGAGCAAGAAGCTGACAAAAATAAAATAAAGTTGCAATTGATGCGGTATCACCCGAGAAAAAATAACTTTATAAACGCACTTTTTACGATTCTGTAACAGGCATTTTATTAATTTCAATGTTGATGGACAAAAGCCTTAAATTGTTATCTGATTTCAATGAAATATGGCTCATTTTTATATTCCCTGCAATACATGGTAATGTAATTTGGGACCTCTAGAACACGAAAAAACTATTTTTAGCGTGACGTTTGTGTGTGTGTGTGTTTGTATGTCCATGCGTCTGTGTGAGTGTCTGTCTGTGTGTTTGTGCAGATTTCGTTAACATATATAGTATATTCCCTTTTCCATCATTGACGATTCAGTGGTGGGATTCTCACAATCGTTGGTATAATTTGGAGAACATTCAACCCTTTCCAAGTCTTTTGTCGCCCTTTTGTCGCCAAGGTATAAATCGCAACACTCCATTCTCCGTGTTTGTCGATCTTTTATCGACCTTTTCTCTACAAGGTAAACATCGCCGTTTTTATTGCCGTCTGTGCAACAGTTTACCAATAGCAATTTAAAAGTGGGCTTACGCTAGCTTTCCAGGTTTAACTCAATACGCCCACCCGGTAAAAAACATCACAAAATAGCTGTTTGTACATAGGTGTCCTGTGGCTCATAGAGTAAGTACAACATGCATATCAGAAAACTTTTTACATTGGCTACAAAAGGACGATAAAAGAAGACAACGAGTGACAAAAGACGATAAGAGGGCGGCAAAACACGAAGGAAATTTTGCTAGAATGGAATGTTGAATTTTTAATTTAGAGGCAAAAGGGCGAAAGAAAGGCGAAAAAAGACATGTAAACGGTTGTCAGAAAGTAATGTTATCCAAATCATAGCAGGGATTGCAGAATCTCACCTAAAACCCTCAAATATGAAAAATGGAATATACTACGTATGTACCCGAATTTATATCCACTCACATTGTCCGAATTGACCGAATTTAATAAAACTATTGTAGGTAAGTCCTTGTGAGTGACCCTGGTGCTGATTAGATTTTTGTACGATTCGGGATAAGAAAACTTGCCTTTTTTTTGCGAAATGACCCAAAAAATTGCCTGTATGTACTCTAGCTGAAAAACTAATAGACCAAATTTCACAAAATTTGGTAGAAGAATCACTTGTAGATTATCCTGGTGCTGATTAGATTTTGGTACAATTCGGGAAAACTCTGCCTTCTTTTGTTAAATGGTCTGCATAAGTCGGTAAATCTAAAAATAAAAGAATACGTAAGCTCAAATATATTAATTAAATGCTTATTTTATACGTACCTTTTGACGCCGAAAATAATGAGACCAACCTCATTACTCTCTTACTAGCCGTTCATGAGATATTTTCCTTTTTTTTGCATTTTCTCTACACCACCTTTGGAAATAAGTTGAAAATTGAGTTAAAATTGCAAATCCAGTGTAATAATTATGACTGTTACATTGTGTGTTGAAACTCAAGTCAATGAATTATTGAAGAAATAAAGTGAACGTGAATATAAGTGTGCAGGGAAAGTCATATGTTGCCGCCTACAGTATAATTTTTACTTTCCCAGCAATACATGGTAATGTATAGGGGAAGTATTGGAATCACGTCGAAAATCGCAACTCGAGTTTTCGACGGATCTACACGTTTCAAGACCTCTAGAATACGAAAAAACCATTTTTAGCGTGACGTCTGTGTGTGTGTCTGTCTGTGTGTCTGTCTGTCTGTCTGTGCAGATTTTGTATCCTCTCTAACTAAAAAACTAATCGAATTTCATAAAATTTGGTAGGTAAGTCACTTGTGCACGAATCTCGTGCTGATTAGTTTTGGGTATGACTCGGGTTAAAAGAACCCGCCTTTTTTGCGAAATGGCGCGCAAAAGCTTGTATCCACTCTAACTGAAAAACTAATGGACCGAATTTCACAAAATTTGGTATATAAGTCGCTTTTAGGCCACCCTGCTGCTGATTAGATTTTGGTATAATTCGGAAAAAATAACCTGCCTTTTTTGCAAAATAGCCCACACAAGTCATCAAAATCTAAACTTAAGAACTACGTATGCTCAAATATAGCCATTAAATGCTTGTTTAATACAAAATTTTTAGCGAAGAAAAGAATAAGACCAACCCCATTACACTAGGACTAGCCGTTCTCGAGATATTTTAGTTTTACGCATTTTTCCTACACCATTTTTCAAAATAAGTCCAGTTTTCAAATGAGAACGAAAATTGAATTAAAAGTAAATTAAATTTAATTTAAATAAATAGAACGTGAATATTTGTCTGCAGGGAAAGTCATGTGCTGCCCACTTCAGATTTTTTGTGTTCTGATGTAAGGTACACACACACACACACACACATGCGGCGTGAATATAAGTATGCAGGGAAAGTCATATGCTGCCGCCCACATTATAATTTTTTGTATACTGATGTAAGGTATACACACACACACACATACACACACATATATATTATATATATATAAATATACATACATATACATATATATATATATATATATATATATATATATATATATATATATATATAATATATATATATACATATATATAATATATGTATGTATATATATATATATATATATATATATATATATATATATATATATATATATATATATATATGTATAAATGAGTGAATGTTACAATATTCCAGAAATCACACGAATAAGGCGCTATGCTGCACTACAATGTGGATTTAAATATTAAACTAGAAAAGTATAAAAATGAATGAAAGCAATATATCAAAGAATGGCCGGGGGGGTTGTGACCCCCACTCCCCGGTTAAGCTTGCTTTGCGTCTAGACAACACTCCCGGTAGCCGATATATTGCACAAAAATGAATACCGAAGTATCAAAAATTTAAAAAGGATTTAAAAAGGATTTTAAGATGGAGGTTGCAGAACATAAAAATGTGTGGAGTACTCTGAAGACCCATATACTAAACTGTACTATTGTCTAACCTTCACAAAACATATGGCGATAAGAATCCAAACATATAGATTTTAATTATCGAAGCAGATACCGTACCATAACCCAAATGCACCATCTTGACGAATCCAGCACTAATGCATTCACCTGTCAATATCTATTGTAAAAAAGAGTGTACTCATTCTTTACCTGTGTAGAGACACCCACAAACTCCCAAACGTAATTAATACACGAGAGGTTCAGTATCCAAATATATATGGTAGCTCTCAGTTACGGTTATACTATAAAATTTGCATATAATGTCACACAGAAAACGTTTCGGAAAACCCTGTGAAATTGCACCATGGAGGAAGTTAATATCGCTATTGTAACGGTCATTTACATTACTGTTGATTCTTTTGCTTCTCAAAAGATGGTTTAAAATTATGTTTCTGTATACATTTCTATGTAAGCAAGAATACCAAGGTACAATAAAATTTATATCAAATTTAAAATCTCTACGTTTATCGTAGAGACGAAATCCAGTTGATCCATGAGGACAACATGGTCATATCTACAATGTCATTAAAGACCCTAAATATTCACACAATTTTAAACCATATTCATTATTCTTGCCGTAGTATAAATCTGCTGAACTAGTATCAGGTTGATGTTTTTAATGATGTGCATCAGTATCAAATTTCGTTTTACTGGTCCACCCGTATTGTAACATCTGATATATCTTCCCACTTTCGCAAAGGTCTTGCGTTAATTATGATTAGCACTCCAGGGGATGGCTTCAGACAGTTCTGACGACCAGGAGTGCAATACCGCGACATTTGAGACATGCAGGTTGACAACTGGGGAGTAAGGTCACAACCTCTTACCGCCATTTTTTAAGCCATTTACGTTGCCTTCCTTTAATTTTCTTTTTATCCTATTATATTGTATTTGGTGCTTTATGCTGCTTTGCTTCCTTAAATATTGATTTTAGATATATATTATAAATTACAAAGTTGCTTAAAAAAGGATACATAATTTTATGAGATCGATTAAAATTTTCAATGGAATTCAATTTTAAGAAATACAAAATTTAAAATTTTATACGGCCCCCGTACAAAAATATTTCCAATGAGTTCGCCATACACTAAAAAATTGATGTACAAAATTTCTGCATTTAATCATAAAAAGTCCCAGAAATATGAAAAGACAAATTGCTGAATTAAACCACTTTCAATGCAACGACATGGGTTCTCAGAGGGAAAAACCATGCCGGCTTACCGCGTTTCAGGGGTCATACACAAATTACGAAAGAAAACAATGATTACATAAATAAATAATAAGTTTGCTATTTATTGGTACAAAAGTATCTACACTGTGTAGAAATAGTAAATATACATAAATATTGCAAAGTTTGTTCAAAATGTTTTCCATTCATGACAAAGATCCATTAAAGATAAAAATCAGATATTATTTGCCTATGATACATTTCTGCGCTGCATCATTTGCACTCTTGCTGTAAACATCTACATTGTAATTTGTGATTAATCCCTCACCAAATTTAATTAAACATATCTCTGGAACTTTTTATGATAAAATGCTGAAGTTGTGTACCTTATTAGTGTATTGGGCACATTTTACTCATCGGAAATATTTTTGTACTGGGGCCGTATAAAAATTTAAATTTTTTATTTCTTCAAATTTAATCCCTTGAAAAATTGTATCTATTTCATAAAATTATGTACCTTTTTTACTCAATTTTGTAATTTATTTTATATATCTAAGATCAATATTTAAGGAATAAAGGCCGAGATCAATGCTTTTGGGACACCATGTATATATATATATATATATATATATATATATATATATATATATATATATGTATATATATATGTATATATATATATGTATATATATATGTATATATATATATATATATATATATATATATGTACATATATGTATATATGTGTATATATATATGTGTATAAATATATATATATATATATATATATATATATATATATATATATATATATATATATATATATATATATATATATATATATATATATGTGCTGAGTACTAAGTGTCTCGAAAAATATTTCCAATCAAGGGAGAGGATCAATCCAACCAGGAGAGGGTCAATCCAATTCCAATCAGTGAGAGGGTCAAGAAGACGTTTTACACCCTCCAAAACCCTTCCGGTGATCTTTTCACAATTATATTATGCACCACTGATAGAAACAATATTGGATAATTTTCGATTAAGATGATTATTTCTTTAAGCGCCATACATCGTTAAACAAATATAATTTATTAAGAACTGCTGCAAGTATTTTTTTAAATGTTGGTTTTCTGTTTTTGCCAAGCGTAAATACATTTATAGCAGAGTGATGGGGAAATTTCTGTATTCACAGCCAAAGAAATGAAGACTTTATAATCGAAATTAATTTAGGAGAAGAATATTTTTACAGAAACATACTCTTACCAAACCGCATCAGTGAAGACCACTATGTTTCACTGTACTGTAAACTAAAACCTGTGGTGGTAGTGAAGAAAATTAATAGTTAAACTTGGACTTTGCATATTGTTAAATTGCCCAGAATTAGCATGGTCATAAATCGTAAGCCGTATACATTGTATAGTGTCGCCTATAAAAGTCCACCATAATTTCTTTGTGCGAGTTCCTGGAATAAAATACATTAACATATTTCTATATAATAATTTCACCCATTTTAACTTTAAAATAACATTATTAAGAACATTATAATCATAATTAAATTACAATAACTATGCTTATATACTTAAGAAGGCGATTGTGTATGTGAGACCAGGTATACTATATTTAAACAGAGTTATGACCTTTTATAATATATGATTTGCACGTACCTTCTTGCTGTCTTTAGACGCAAGAAAGTTAGGTTTTCATTGTTGCATTTTGGTATTTAACTCATAAAAAATCGTTATTTTGCACATTGCTTCTTCGGCAATTATTGCCTCAATTTTATGACAGCTCACTGCTGACTCTTGTCTTGATACCGTCTGCATCGTCACTCTATGCCTGAGTAACTTGCTGCATTTTCTCACATGGATGCACTATATGAGAACCTTGATGAATATCCACATCTCGTATGTTGAACCTTTTGTCTGCCGCTGTGTGAAACTTAATATATATCGTCTATTATCTTTTCTGAACTCTATCCTTATCAACCTTCTGCCTGTTTCCACCGCTTTTGGCCTGAGGTCTAGATACGCCTACCGTATCTCATTGTTGGACCTCAGGGCAATGCGACAACAATTCCTGATTGGTTAAACCTTTAACCAATCCCATGGCTCCATCTTTAGCCTCCAGAAACTGCTCTGGGTCGACCACACCTGTACTGGAAACCCTCATATTTATGGATTTCCTGACCTCTCGGGTCAGGGCTGCTGTAAATTGGTGTCAACCAGTCTGGGCCCTTTGTAAAACGTGTCAAAAATCATAAATATTTGTATAGTACACAGCCTAAATATATCATGATCTTACAAAAACTTTTAATCTATCATTTTTGAAAGTCAGTTATATGCTAAAAAAGAAAGATTTGCATACGAAGTAGGAGGTCAGATACAAAGAAAGAATACCAACTACGAATCGCCAATTGTTGTGTACAAGCCGATTGTAGCTGCGGTTTTACCGTATAAAACCAACATGCTTCTGTGGCGAATGGAGGCGCCAGTCCCGAACTCGGGACCTCGTGCTTACAAGACCGACATTATAATCACTGAGCAAAAGATAGATTCTGCTCAGTGATTATAATGTCGGTCTACAATGCAACAGGTCCCTGGTTCGGGGCCCGGCGACTTCCAATCGCCACAGTGGTTGCCCTGGACATACGAGCACGTAAAAACCTTCCTCTCCAGCGATCTCAACTCTCAACAAGAGATGGCAGCACCACACGGAGTTAGAAGCCTTGACACTCCCTTCCTGGTTGAACACGCCCGAGGCGACACGCCTCCCGGCTCACTTCAGCCCCTCAACTGCATTTCGGTGGAACGCGCGGGGGTTTTCTAAGCGGCCCCCCTCCTCGCCGAAATTAGACCGGGACCTCCATCAGGTGAGGGAGTGTTCGGCAGCAAAGACATCTGATCAAAGATGCTTGGAACCTGTACCCGAATTATAAGAACGGAGGAGGAGCTAGCATTTGCTCAGTGATTATAATGTCGGTCTACAATGTAACAGGTCCCTGGTTCGGGGCTCGGCGACACACAATCCCCACACTTCCATAGTGTTTGAACGATATAAAACAAAGATGTAGCTGTAGTATTTCGGGAATCCTCTGTATTTTTCATGCTGTTCATGTCTTCCGCATGTCTTATGTTTCCTCAGTTTGTGACTTTCCTTATCTTACCACGAATTCGTATTTTCCATGAAAAAATACATTTCATAAAGTAGTGTATTTCAAAATAGAAATAAGTAAATATAAGAAAACATTTACAAGAAAATATGGATTAAATTGTAAGATACATCCATTGTACTGTCGCCTTCCCTCGTTCTTTTTTTTTTCAAATTACTTTCATAAGCCTTAATATATCAATTAAATAATTTAAAAGTTGAATAAAAAGCAATTTTGAATGAAGTTAAATAATTACTTATGTGTATCATACTAATATAATGATTTATTTATAAATTGCTAATGAAATAAAATAAAACGTACCATCATTAAAGCACAATCAACCCCCACAAAAGAAAATATATTATTCGTTCTCAACTACGATGTGCCACATAAATGCAATTGCTACATTTCCACCTCTTAAATGTACCATAACTAATATAATTATTCAGTGTATTTTAAATTCAAATATTACCCTAACATACATTAAAATTACGTCAAACTAATTTACTTAAAACTATAATATTTTAATGCCTGACGAATGTTCTTAATGAGAAGTGTAATGATATTCATTTGCATATAATGCAAACTTTCATTTCAGTAAATTATAGTTTTCAGTAATTTCAAATGTATCTAACTATAAGTATTCGATTGTGTATCAGCTCTTCCAAACCTACAAATGTATAATTATAAATACTGGAATATATTTTCTTAACTAATGAAGTCTCCATGTTGTAAAACAATAAAAATGGGTAATGAGTGTGGTGTTAAACTTAATTCATTTATACACAATGAGGGACACTTATTAAACATTTTAAGACTTTTGAAATGAGCTATAACATGCGGAATATTTGATTCGAAATAATGTTTTACGCTAGACGTTTCATGTAATCAGCATCATAATCAGCATTTTAGAAAACAGTTTGAATTTTATCACAGGACACACATATCTATTAATTGCTTCAATTTAATGCAGCAATTTAAACATATAATGTATATATTTAAGTACTTATTAATTGCATTTTAGCATTTATAAATATAAATAAATAAATAATACATATATTTAATTATATTTATAAATAAATATAAATATATAGATATATTCCACCAATATAATATAAGTCGATAATATTACCATATCTACAAGCAGTCCAGTTTCAACGTTATTAAATAATAAATAATATTATATAAATAATATTTGTCTGCGTATTATTTATATAATACCGCCAATATAATATTTGTCTAATAATTGTCTGCATATTATTTATATAATGCCGCCAATATAATATTTGTCTGCATTCAGCATCTGGCAGATACTATTACTTACCATATCTACAAGCAGTCCAGTTTTAACGTTATTAAATATGTGCATTTGAGTATTATATCAATGTTCTCCAGAGTGAGTATATCAAGATCGAATTCATGATTAAAGTAAATAAAACTAATGAAAATAAGCATATCAAGAGGTTGTTAAAATCGAATACTTCTATTTTTACCTGAGAAAGAAGACTGACTCATAACAAGCTCAATCACCCAATTAGTCAATGCGTACTTTCTTCAAGGATGTAATAATAATAAAAATGCATGCTTATTTTTTAAATGTGTGATTGTGTATTTGGATGCAAAGAGATTTCGATTGCGGCGTATTCGTCTATTCCAAATCTGTACGTTGCTACCTTGTTGTCTTGTGTATCTTGCTACCTTGTTGTATTGTGCTACCTTCTTGTCGCTTTTACCTTGTTGTCTATGTCCAATCTATATCGTGCTCTATCGCAATGTGAAACATACGTCTATGACCAAACCTTATCGTACTTCCTCGACATGCGACGTATTTTTAAGAACAACGAATTAAGCAAAAACATTATATTTGCAAAATATTAAATATCCAAAAGATCGTCATGGCTTACAATTATTACTTTATTGCTTTTATGTCTTCATTACCATTATTGTGTGCTCTGACATACTTTCTACTGCGATTTTCGTGGCGACCATATAGATTTTGATCATGAGAATAAAAAACTCACCAAGGGTGACGACCTTCCTTGAAGCACATTAATGCACACTAACGCACACCATCACACACTAGCCTTCTTTTTTTTTACACAAATCATCCTATCTTCTCGAATATGTAAGATATCTGTTTGGGCGATCTGGAAGTGCCACCCGATTTAGACCGGGACCCAGTTGGAGCACCTTCTGTATGGCCCATATCATCCTTCCCCTATCACAAACCTATCTTAAGGACTTACGGAACCACATACTTAATGTGCTCGTACTCCGTGTGAAGTCAGGTCCGCGTACACCGTGCACTCCTTGTACTCCGCTCGTACTCCGTGTGAACTGGGTAGAGCAGGGAGTCGAATTCGGGTCACCTGTGTGCAGTCCCACAGCATTAACTACTAGACTATAACACCCACTAACGCATGTCTCTATAATTGTGAAATATTAATGTTGTATCAATTTATAACATAATTTGCATATTAAATTATTGATATGGAAAAGATAACTTCAATAGCTAAATAATTTTAAAAGACTACTCTATCAGCTATGCTACAATTCGAGGAATACATACAAATTGATAAAAAAGAAATTGATAAAGAGCGAATTGACAAAAAAATGGATAAAGTAACATGTGGAATTGAGGAATTTGAGTAAAGAACAGGTTATAGTAACACATTAAGTATTAAGCAAAACTTAGTTTCCCTCATTATAAAGCAATGCCATAATTATGAGAAGTTCACTGGTGCATAAATCTTCATTTTGTTATTAATGCAGTCAAAACGGTTTTTGATAAAAAATATAAATACAAAGAAATATAATTTATCTTATTATTAACCATAGGAAAAAATCAATTTTTTGAATTTATTTAAAACATTTTCATACGCAGCAACGCATGTTCAGGCCCTAGGAAATGCAACTACTACTACTTTCTAAACCAACTTTAACTATGTGCACAATAGTTTATTAATCATCATTTGAGGTATCATAGGATTTAAGAAGTGTACATATAATTATAGTTAATTTTTACTTTTACATGTGTAGCATTGAGAAATTATTGTTTTCACGAAAATTTTCGATTTCGCGATTTTTATGCCAATACTTGTTTGAAGACCGCCTGAACAGATTTTGACTATTTTTCGAGTGATGGCCGTCTGTCTGTCTGTCCTGTCTGATGTCTGTGGTCGATTTACTATGTACACAATAGCAGCCATAAATATTAATGGAATTTCACGAAACTTTGTTATCAAAAGATCCAGAACTAGAATGTTTTGAATTCGAGAGAAAACTTTTAAATTTATTCGAAATTTTATATATTTTTAACATAGCAGCATATAATAATATTTGGCATAAACATGCATTAAATAGTTCTTAGTGATCTCGAAATGTAATAGTTCCAATCATTGTTGTAAACAAAAAGCCTCTATACAATTTGTTCGTGACCGTATTTGTTCAACGTTAAAGGGAAGTTACCCCCAGGATGTACATTGTCCAGCATGGAAGCAATCGGAAAATGGATATAAAAAATATATGTGAGAAAGTCGAGTTGAGATACATTACAGTCAATTTACCTTAATAGCATTTTAAAACTTTAGTATTTTTAATATTTTACGTTTATTATCCGCATATACCAGAACGTCGGAGTTTCAATTTTATTCATGTTTTTCATTTTGTTGATTAGATGTAGCATTCATCCCCAAACTTAATAAAAAAGGTAATTGTGCAAATCAAATTTAATAAAATATTCTGCAATGTAACTGGGATAACTATCTCATATATATTAGAATAACTTAAAAAGTGTTTTGTTATTTTAAAAACTGCCTAGCAATGAATTCCAGTGCAAGTTCGATGTAAAATGAAATTTTCTTTATCAGAAAAACAATTTTGGTCTCGTGCCAAAAGTTTTGCCTCTTCTTGTGGTCCATATGCCAGGATATTTTATTATTCATGCCTTAATGTATTCTTGTTACACAATTTCGATGCAAATTTCTAAAGCTTCTGTATCATTTACTTTTTATATTTTGATTATGTTTCATTTATATCAAGTTCAGTAATTGTATTATGATCTCGGTTGGAACTCTTTTAGTAAAAGCCATAAATATGTGTGGCCTGAATTTCATTTAGAGTTCTATTTCAGAGTTTGAATTTCATCTTTGAAAGTACCAAACCTACTTTTTCATTTATCTTGTTTAGTATGCATAATATTTAACTTAAATTACATAACTATTGGTCAAATAAATTGACACTCATTCGCATCATAATGTTATTTATTTTTAATTACATTTTTCTCCTTTTCTATTTTAAAATAATATATTTACCACTATTATGTTTTTTTTTTCTTTCAAATCCTTTTCATTCTTCATTTGTCTGATACATTCTATTCGTTTTTATATTTATTTGTATTGGTTGACACAGTTATATCTCAGAGCTTCCGAAACCTGTCTGTTCCTTCATTTACAGTTGAATAGGAATTACTTTTCATGTATCTTACAATCACTTTCGACTTTGATTTTTACCTCCTTTTTTTCCTCTCATAATTGCCAATCATTTTCTCCTTCAGACACGTTTTCTATGCTACCAGAAGATGCCAATATTGCTCTGATGAGTGAGGTTAGTTATGCCGATGGAAGCTCATTTTAAACTTCCAAACCAGCTGAGATCTTTATAGTATGTGACTTATGCTGCTATTGTCGAAGTATTTATGCTTTTCTGTGGAGCTAGGTTGTAGTCGTCGCTGTAGAAGCAAAGAGCTAGGTCTCAGCGCGTTTTCCCCTGAACTCGGAAATGTCTTTGGCGTGACGTCACGGCGCTGCATGTGGAGGAGTAGCATTAATAGAACCTAATGGAAATTTAGCATTTCAAATAAAAAATGAGCTCGAAAAGAGGCAATCAACACATTAAAACGAAAATAAAACATTAACAGTGAGAGCTCTAATTGAATCTTATATTATTACAACTGTTTTTTTCTAATTTAATCTGGTATTTGTCAGATATTTAAAGACTTGCAAAAATTGCATTTTCAAAGAAATTTTTTTTTTTATCTTATACATAATTCACAACGTGTGCAATTTGAGCATTCTGCAGTATTCACATTTTCTGCAGTAACATCATTCTTTTTACAGTAATTTTAGTTTCCCTGCCTGATTCGCTGTTGTCAGCTTTTTCTTCTTTATCACAGCTATCAAAATAAACCATTTTAGAATTAAATTCATTTAATTTGTCAGTTTCATGTCGGATATTTTCCTTTTCTCATGTCTTTTTCTCCTATCTGCCATTTTTTCAAAAATTATTTATGCTAAATTGACTTGGGAATAGCAGGGACTTGGGAACTTAGTTGACTTGGGATTGCAATCGATTTAAATTTTTTCTTAATCGGCTGTCCAAGTAGAGGATTTTTTATGCCATCATCATGAACGGTTCTCAAAAGATGGTCACTACAAATTCTGGCATTCTTAGCATTTACAGGATCTTCTCTTATACATCTATGTAACCATTCTTGCATCAAAATAGGGTTATTCTTCGGAAATACTTGAAAGACTGAATTTTGGGCGTTTTTTTTTGTTCCTTGAAGTATGTAGATATATTGCGACAGCGCAGCTCGGCATTACTTGCAAAATTTTAAAAAATGTAAGAACATAAATGTTGAAAAGAACTAAATAATATATACAAGAAAATAAAGACTGGTGCTCGACTACTAAAGTAAAGATCTCTAACAAAACAAGTAAATAAAGTGTGACTATGACAAACACTTTCTTGCTCTAACATTACATCTAATGCATTAGGACACCTTCAGAACAGACAGCGCGGTGACGTCAAACATGCACTTCCGGTCACACCTCAGTTGGGTTCGGCGCAGCGGGTGTCCTTTGAAAGGGATGATCCAGTCTTTCTCTGTTAGAGCCCTGGGTTTTAGTAGTATACTCCCTAGTATCTACCTGTAATATCACTATAAGGCCCCCTTCTATATTGTCAGCTGTGTTATCTGCGCTGAAAATATCGTTCTGCTGCATGGAAAAAATGAGATCCTAGTCACCGGTAAGTATTTAATTTAGATTTATTTTATTTACTTAAGGAATTAATTTTCAAATATTTCAAGTAATGAAATTATGTTTAATTTAGAAAATATACAAAATGTCGTCTATGCGGTACGCTGATCATGCAGCTTATATAATACAAGGGACGTATGAAAATGATAATTTTAAATGTTTGTTGAATCCTGAAAATGAGCACTATGGACACAAAGCAAGTATTAAACATGGTAATATATTAAATATACACAGTTTGACGGCATCCAGTATGGCCCTCGAGGCAAAACGTAAAAAAAAGGCAGCAAAAGATCCCCAAAATGAGGCTTGGAGCAAACCGCTTTACGGGGTCTCATAATCACCACTTATACATTTATTTTAGGGGACCACTCAATTTTCACACAAATCCAACTTTTAAAATATACTCAATCTTCTTCGGCTTCGTACATTTGTTGTCCAATTGTCATTCGTTAGAGTGTCATCCGACAACCGCATTATTTACTTGTGGGTTGAATCTGTGCAAATTGATTCCTTACAATTCACTGGATGCTGAGCTCCGGAGATGTTCCAGATTCTTTAGTTTTTAGCCCGCAGCTGTCACCCAAAATTTCGGTATGAAACACAAAGATGCACACATCCGCCATGTTAGATTTACGTATTTCGAATTCCTTAAGATTTCTGCAATGCTTTTTCCTATATGAACACAAAGTTCACAAAATTAGGTTGCGTTCAGCCCAGCAATTTCTATTTTGTAGCAGCAATTTGATCTTTTCTTGTCGCACATGGATAACATTATTAACAGTTTAAAAATCACTTTGATGCACAATTGCAATTTCTGCACGATTTTAATATTTCATATTATATTTGTGTTTCGTTATTTTCCTCCTGTAATATCATGGAGTTTTGACAACATTTCCTACAAGTTATTCATAATTTTGTTCTTGGAATTGGTTTGTTCTTTAGTTCTCGTCCTGTCAACATTTAATTAATAGAAACTGGTGTATATTTTGTCTCGAAACCGCACACCTATATATATATATATATATATGCCTATGCATATATATGTATACCCATACATATTATGTATACCTATACATATAACTATACATATATGTATACATACACATGCACACACACACATATATATATATTATATATATAACAGGCTTTATATTTCTTTTTCTATTAAAATGATAAATGTGAGCGAAATTTCTGTCTTTCTGACAATTCATGCTTTTGTATAAGGACTTATCAAAAAGGCAATTTCGACAGGAAGCCAGGAGTGAAAAATAGCTTTACTTTGTCAGTTTCTGTGCCAGAATTATCGAAGAAAAATATTTTAATCTTTCTTTTCCCTTTCTTTTTAATATTTTTTATGCTCGAAAGCAGTGGAAGGAAAATTAATAAAATATAATATATTTCTACGAAATACGTAACAAAACAAAAATAATTAAATTTTCATAAATCCCTTTTTTGATGATATTGAACCGTTGAATTATGAAATTAAGTTATCCTTAAAAAGTTCCGAAGTTATACATTTTAAGGCAATATGTTAAAGTTTCTTTTATAATTTACTTTTGAATACATTATATATATATATATATATATATATATATATATATATATATATATATATATATATATATATATATATATATATATATATATATATATATATATATATATATATATATATATATATATATATATATATATATGTATGTATATATAATGTAGCCAATGTAATTTACCCACACTAAGTGATTGGTTAAAAACACGATCAAAATATCTAAATCTTAATTTGAAGAATGATGAAGTGGATCAAAATAAATACACTGCATATCTTAATATCCTGTTTCAAAACAAAACTTTCAATCATATTCATTTTAGAAGAATTTTGAGAGAACATCACCATCATCTTCCTATACTTAACTTAAAAATCAAGACAACCTAAATATATGAAATTCCATTGGGAAGAAGAATTTTTAACTATGACTTCTTAAGTCAAAATCTACAAACAGAAAATATGGAAGAATGTAATTGTGAATTTAATCCATATTCAGATCCACTAGTAGGACATGTGTCACTGGTGATAGTGCTGTCCTGGAAGATAAAAATTTAATACGGGCCTTTCAACTTGGTACAAAATATCATAATCCTCACAAAGGAAATAAATATGAAACCTTTCAGCAAAATATTGATAAATTTATTTATCATATGTCCATTCGTTTCAGTATACCTGACTTCACCTTCAATCAATGGCATACAGGATATGCAACGACTTCAAGTTATATTATCAACAGTTCTATCAACCGCATGAAAATTGCAAATTGAACATCAATTATCTCAAGATAATTCAAGATAAGTTCATCATTACATACACTGCTAAAGTATCAAGCAATTATGCATTTACCTGCAAATACTATTGTATTCAAACCTTAAAAGAAAAATATGAAAATGTTATGCTATATCGGAAAATTAACATATCCCATCAAGAAATTAATAATAGGATCAAAGCATTTTATCAAAAAACAGGTATTAAATACACTAGCAGAATTAAGTACCCATACTTAATTAATATTCCTAAGTTGCATAAGTGTCCTACTAGTTTCAGACCTGTTACAGTCGGTTATGATACTTTTCTTACCAAAGCTAATTCAATTCTACTCAAACTTTTAAAACCTCTGTTGTATCAAATTAATAATAAAGGTAGTTACATTATCAAGAACAGTCAAGAAGTTATAAAATCTTTAAAATATCAAAAACATCAATTATACTTTAAAACCTATGATTTTCAGGAACTCTTCAACAATATTGATCTTGAAGACCTATCTCACATCCTAAACCTTTTATATGAAGAATATAACTTGAAGAAAATTATAAAATTCATTAAATGCAAGTCTTTAATAAATATTGTCATAAAAGAAAACTACTTTTTAATGGAATTTCTTTCTATCAGCAAATTAATGGCATCCCCATGGGAGGGGGGGTGCTCATCTATAATTGCAGATTTGTACCTCAACTATTATGAAAGCCAATCACATTTTAATAATGAAATCATATACTTACGTTATGTGGATGATTTGATAGTTGGAGGTGAAGATGAGAATTATAGAATGAATTTTGTTTCTTCCCACCAAACTTAATCTTAAAAGAAACTCCAACTACACTTAACAATGCAGTGGAATTTTTAGATTTAAGCATCGATTTCAGTAAAATACCTGTAAATTTTACTATCTAGGATAAAAGAAAAAGTTTTAATATACCTATCACCGGTCTGATAAATTGGAATTCCAATCTTCACTTGAATATCTTTCGGAATGTATTCTTGGGAGGATTGGCTAGAATACAGAGAATCATCAACAATGAAGACATCCGTATTGATTTTGATAGGGCATTTCTACAGCAAGCATATCTACAGCAATACCCCATTCCTTTTTTGCAACATTATATTAATAATTTCTACGGTAATAATAATGAATATTATTCAAAGTTAAAATCAATTTTATCTCAATTTGGTCGATGAAGGTTCGCATACTATGAATAGCATGACCGCAGAACGATAACACGCAGATACGATAACACGCAGGTCATAGTAGTCTGAAGGACTAGTATGCCATCCAGTAATGAACTGCAACTTATCATTGGACTTTTCTTTTTCAACGAATCTTGTGATGATTGTTATTGTCACTTCGGAGGTTGACTTCAGCCAGGACTGGCGTCCAGGAGTGCAATGCCGTGGCAATTATGACATGCATGTTGGCAACTGGGGTGTAAGGTCACAACCCCTTACCGCCACTAAGTAAGCTTTTCGCTAAGCCTCCCTTTTTTATCCTATTTTTTACATGCTATTTATACTTTTTAAATTTATATCGTGTATAGTATTTGCAGCTGTTTTGCGCATAAAATGC
This sequence comes from Amaurobius ferox, assembly GCA_951213105.1. NCBI lineage: Eukaryota > Metazoa > Arthropoda > Arachnida > Araneae > Amaurobiidae > Amaurobius > Amaurobius ferox. The sequence continues at coordinate 68,175,861 of OX578137.1, read as the reverse complement.
TAAAACACTTCAATATCTTTAATAATTTCCACTTTCTATATTCTATATATATATATATATATATATATATATATATATATATATATATATATATATATATATATATATATATATATATATATATATATATATATATATATATATATATATATATATATGTGTGTATATATATGTATATATATATATACATATATATATATATATATATATATATATATATATATATATATATATATATATATGTATATATATATATATATATATATATATATATATATATATTATAGTTATTATTTATATAATGTATTTTTATTTTAATACTAATGTCATAATTTGAAACACTATAATGTGCATTGTTCATAAGCAATTGCGTATTTTTTTACTGAAATGGGAAAAATCATAAAACGAAATATAATTACTTGTATTCAGTAGAAGGAAACACAATACATGCTTGGTTCAGTCTAGTTCCTAAAACACTGGACTTATTCTTGACATATTAAAATTATTACTTCCCTTCAGTGATAGCGATAGAAAGGAAAACATTAAAGAACTGTGTCTTTGACATTTAGAAGTTCCTATGGAATTTCAGGCAGATAGAAAGATGTTTTAATTAATTATTGTTTGAATATAAAACTTATTTAGGGTAATTTTTTGTGAAATATATATATATTGATAAAGTTTCGTAATTCCGATACATTATATAGATATTACTTTCTATAAACACGGCAGGTTAAACCCGTCATATCCCTCATATGATGAGGTGCATAAAATTATATTTAGTATTAGCAAGTATCGACGAAAATTGACGAAAAATGTTTCTGTGTTCTACCCAAGCAGTCGAAATATGAATGCTATTCTCTGTATCCATTATATTATTTACTATACTATTCATTATAAAGTGCACTTACCATTTGACACCCATGAAGCATTGACATTTTATTACCATCTAGAACCCATTTCTAACCAAACGTATATTTTCGACGAAGATTAAAACTACATTTTCAACTGATATTATTAAATCAATAGTTTCCACTAACGTATATGTAATATCAGAGGTTTAAAATTTAGATGCAAGTGTAACGAATTATTGCTAACTTGGTAATGCTGTTCAAAAATTATCACATTTGCGCAATTGCGAAATGTTGTCGCGAAAATCTCGAAATTGTAGCCAAAATTGTCACCTACTGTGGTAGACTTCAGCAAAGACTGTAAACATTTTATAAAATACTTCGTCCGTAAAACAGCACACATCTGACATACATCGTATTTACATCGACATGAAATCTGGACCCAATGTGGAAAAATACAGAAAACAAAATTGCTGGAAAAACTGTTATATGTAACTGTGATTCTAACACATATTGAAGTAATATAAAGTCCATCCCAAAAGAAATATATAAATGTATCAAAATATCCAGATTTATATTCATATTTGTTATATGATGTTTCACTAATGAATGTTTTATTTAATGCTACATTTTACAGAAGTTTTATAAGATAATTAACTTCCTTTTCAAGGTAAAGTATTATACTTACATTTTACGCTATTATTAGGATGCTCCCGTACAGCTTAAATGTTCGTATTTGAGCTAACATCTTAAGTGATATATTTGGATATCTATAGACAAATAATCACCTTTTTTACAACAGGTATGCTTATTGTAGTATCGGTAGTCTATAAATTCTTAATTTTTCTATTTTAAATGTATTTTCGTGTTGAGTGTAAGTGTAAAATATATTATATTTTAAATGTTCTTCTGTGTGCGAGAATCCGCACGTTGTTCTGAACTTCCATTTTTGCGGCTTTCACCTCCGCCTTGAGAGATACCATTATGTGTAGAAAGCCCAGACCACACGACCAACCCGAAGGCTTAAGGTTGCTGCTATACCATTATATGTGTAGATGTATTAGATTTTTGTTTGATTCCTTTTCAGAGCCCCGGTTTGAAACTAGTTACATGTCGCTCAACTTGGGTAGGATAGGTTTTTTTTTTTTTATGGTTGAAGTTTCTTCTATGTCACAAAGGTAGCGGTGCAAAAAGAACGCTATGGTTTGGATGAGATGGAACAAAGAAAGCGTTCGAGATGGACCTATTTACTGCCCGGTCTAAATTCTATAAAATTCTAAACTTCAAAATAAATATTTAAAATTATAACCCCATCTCCCTTGGCCATGAGTTTAAGAGAAACATAATCATCGGATATTCTGTAAGTGAAATTTAACATATTAAAGAAAATATTAGAAAAAGGCTTAGTTTTAGTTATACGCCCTACTTGCCTGAATTTTAATTAGAAGTGTTAATAACATTTATGATTGGATTCAACATAAATAAAAATAATATTGTTAGTAAATCGCCAAGTACAAATGATATTACAATTAATTATATGAAATAACTTCAAATGCTGAAAATATGATTATGTGTGAATTTATATAATATCGAAATATTGATATGATTTAACATTAAGTAAAGTATTTTAACATCGAAAATTTAGTGATTATTCTGTGTACAAGTCAACATATCTCCCTTGCGATATTTTAATGTTCAAGCCATTGATGGGTCCTGGCGCCCATCACCAGGGAAGACGAACCACTGGGTATATGGACCACTATTATGGGTACTTTCAGTTATTACCGTATAATAAATATTAAAATTACATTTAAAAAAACATCAAAAACAACAAAAAACATCAAAAAAACATTTTAAAATTAAGTAGAATTTCGGGCTTAGTTAAGAATTAGCGATACAATCTGCCGTATTTTTTTCTCTAAATTGATATGGTATTCAAGAAAAAACATCGAAAAGGTTTTATAATTTAAATCTACGGTATAAAACATTTCATTGCGATTTCTTTACTGACAAAAACGCTTTTGGAAAAGTCGTTTTTTTTTCTAAAACACGATTTCCGAACCCCAACACTTTCAACAAGATATTTTCTAAGGTGGCAAGTTATGTTCTTGCACTTACGGGGTATTTCTGTAGGCCGCAGAGTCTTTATGGTGGCCAAACGGTTCATTGTCTGTCCGTCTATTGTTTTAAATCCATGCGTGAGTGCAGAAGACTGTGTATATAAACATTATCGAATTATTATCCCTTTGTCGTCATCGCAATACTCAACACAAGCTTGCAGGTGTCAATTGAGCCAATCCAGTGGTAAAATAGGGATGCCGTTGCATCCAAAAGCCTACGAAATAGTGAACTGAAACCAAAAGCGTAGTTTTCCGTATCTCTCTACTTAATCTGTGTTTGAATTTGCATGCATAAGCTAGGCGTGTTTGTCGTGGACGAACAGTATTGCGAAATCCACTTTTAATTTAAAATCCCTGTAAAAGTAGGCCTAGAGTTCATGAAAAACAGAAAATAGTGCAACACGTATCTATTTATGTCTAATAGTAGAGCTGAAAGCATAAATAAAAGAACATATCTCTTTGTTTTTTATGTATTACGAAAAGTTATTATTTCTTTGTTTTTATGTATTACGAAAAGTTCTTATTTTCTACGATATCTCTATTTTTGATTCCAACAGAGCAGCCTGCTGTATATCTTTTACAATGTACGTGTTCACTACTAATGATATGTATATCATTGAAATACGGTGTATACGTTAATCGTTAATTTAAATGTATTTTGCTCAATAAATTTACATTACATGAAAAATAAGAATAAACTACTTCTTCATTGAATGTATATTTTGGATTCCAAGACAAAATATTCAGTTCCTTGTAAGACCTGTTCCTTTTCCATCTACAATTATTTCAGCTAATAAGAAAAAAATGCAGTAACAATTTAATAAGAAGGCGTATTCTTCTACTGCCTGCACGCTATTTCCACTGGGCATAATTTGATTAGCAAATGACTTATATCACGCTCCGTCTGTCATCGGGTGTTCCACATTCTTTCAACTGCAATTAAATATTAAAGAAGTGAAGCAGAAACTTATTCACGTCTTATATAAATGACATGTTATTCGATAGTGTAGTATGCAAGAATATGTAAGAATATATAAGAATTTTTAGTTAATATTTTTATCTCAGTTTGTTAATACTTAGCGGACTTGACATATAACGAATCTCGGAATGAAACACTAAAATTACACTGCGCAACACACATTTTTCCAAATATGATAAAAGTCATTTCTTACTAATTTGGGGGCGCTGAACTCAAAAATTATTGTAAAAATTGGCATTTAGTTCTTGTTTAGGAGATACGGAGGTAGTCGGTTTACTCACTTTAATTGAAATATGTGTGACCAATGAAATATGGGAATATGTAAGTTTATATAACTTACAAATTATAATTTGTAAATTATATAGCAACGTTTATAAAAAGAAATGTATTAAAATATATGTCTCATATGTTGAATACATATGGAATGTGTTAATATTAATATATATTACATATAAAATGTACATGAAATATCTGTAAATACATGTTTGTAAATACATGTGCTAGTTATCCAGAAATTTGGACTCATTCTTGTATCCTGGTTGCATACCCACGAATCCCGTGGATATGTCTTAACAGTAACTGTCGGTATTACGAACACGTAGTTGAAAGGTAATAAATAATTGTAAAATACTTGCAATAAATACTTGTAATAAGGTAAGAAATACTTGTCAAAAGATCGTATTATCAGGAACTGTTGCTGATGGATAGAATTCTGAACAAGCTGTAAATTAGAATTCTGTGACTATAAGTGTTGTTTATTTTCAAGTTCCTAAATATAGCAAAGCAGTTTTATTGTCCATTCTGAGTCATTAGGCCACAAATGTTCTATCATTTTGTTATCGGCGTTCCTCATCTATGTCTTTCTTTTTTGCCGAGTTCATTATCCAAACTTTCTAAATTATCCGTTAGGGGTGCTGCAATCACTTTTATTCTCTCTGACGTAGTCGCTTTACTACAGATGGAAATAACGTGTTCACTCATGGACCTAACTTCACAAAGTTATTGTCCGAAGTTATTGTCTGATGTCGTCTTCATGGTGGTATTAGGATGGGCACTGTGATAATATTTTCGTTCGCAAAGAAACCGATTTATGTGAAAATCTGTTATAACACAAAGTAAATAAACAGCTAATTGGGATCTTAAAAAATCACACCGAGACGCATCATCTCGAAGCCTGAAGCATCTGTGAACCGAATTTCATTATCGTATGACGCTTGGATTTTTCGCTATAGACGACACAGACACACGAATATTATATCTCTTCATATTTAAAAATATTTACAAAATAGCGAAGTAGCATTTAGTTTCTGCAAACAAACACTGGTGAAATGTTCAATAACCATATACAATGTATTTTCATAGCGTGTAGGTGCAACACATTTCTTGGCCGTCCTAAGCTCTTTGTTTTTTTTCTGTTTATTGCAATAAGTTGCCCCGCACAAGCAGAGCTTTCTAGATAGTTGATATGTGTAGTATTGACGTTTCCGCCGATTAAACGAAATCATGTTTTATATAAAATATAGTTTTAAGAAATTACCAATAGATATACATGGTCGGAACATAAAATGAATCACTTTAAATTTTTATTATATGAGAAAATAAAATAATGTTATCCGGTTTGGATTTAAGTAAGGACTATCCATGTCCAAATAGCAGAAATAGTAGAAATAGCAGAAATAGCAAATAGTCGAAAATACATTACGTATAACCTGTCGTATTAAAAATACCTATATAAATAAAATTTAAATCTGTATGTTTATTTATTTATTTGTTTGTTTGTGTCTGTGAGTTTGTCTCATCATCACGGGAGAATGGCTGCACCGAATTTGATGCAATTTTTGGGGTAGACTTGCAATAGTCCCAATTAAAATTTGGTCCATGTTTCGAGTTCCTAGAACAAGGGGCTATCGAGATATTAATAAAAAATGTACTATTGAACATTCCATTGAGATATCATTATGCATACAATGTTTGCTCCGCAGAGAAATTTGAAAAATTAAATGTTGTCATGTTGCTAAGCAATGAAATTAAACCCAATGAGTTAATGCAGCAGTAAAATATTTGTAATTTAAATAATAAAGAAACGTATCTATTGCATGTATCGGAATTGCAGTTTTGATTGGATCATATTTATATCGGCCTTTCGAAGATTACGGATTACGAAGATTACACTGCGCAACACCTTGTATCTATAAATAAAAATGCTGCCTTGTATCTATAAATAAAAATGTTATAACTGTTAGTTATACGCTGCGGTCTGTGTGAGAAAGAAGTGCTTGCAGTGACTTTGCGTTTTAGTTATACACATTATATTTTTAGACCTGCGATGCCTTGTAAGTGCGTTAATTCTGCTGATAACTTCTGCTATATATGTGGAGAAGTGACATTTGAAGTCCAAAAATGTTCCATCACTCCTTTAGTGAAAAATGCATATCACATTTATTTCGGATGCAACATTGGAGATCAGGCCATGACGGATCCCACACATATGCTGTAATTCTTGTTCAAGGAAACTTTTCATGTGGCTGAAAGGCAAAAAGAAAATGGCAATGTCAATTGCCATTCCTATGAGTTTTAATCACGTAAATGACTGCTACTTCTGAATATCCCAATCTCTTCATGGGGAAATCACAAGGAAAGAAAGTCGGCAGTGCCATACCAGTACCCGAATACACCATCTGCTATGCTACCAATTCCCCATGGTGAAGGGTTACCCATTCCAGAAACTCCAAATGAATTTTTCATTGATCTAGAGGAAGTTCAAGAATCAATTTCATGTGATGATCAACAGTGTTCTACATCTAGTGATGAATATAATGATGATGATATACCTACAACACACATTGTATTTCAATCAGAACAGAATAACCTTCTTAGATATCTACAACTATCCAAGACTAAGGCAGAATTACTTGCAACGAGACTTTGAGAATTGAATTTACTTCAGGAAGATGTCCGAGTGACTTCGTTTCGCAGTCGTCATGAGCAATTTCTGCCTTTTTTTTTTTATAAAGGAACAAAACCATGTTTTCTGGTCTGACGTCAATGGCTTAACGCTTGCTCTCAAAATGGAACATGACTTTTCGCAATAGCGGCGATTCATAGATTCATCGAAAACATGTCTCAAGGTAGTATTGCTGAATAATGGAAACCAGCTTTCATCCATTTCTGCTTGCATTCTGTAGCTATGAAAGAAACCTACGAAAATTTGAAACATTTGTTGAACTGCCAACAATACACCAAATACAGCTGGCATATTTATTGCGATTTGAAAGTGGTAGCTCTTCACATGAGTCTGCAATTTGGACATATGAAGTACGGCTACTTTTTATGTGAGTGGAACAGTACAACCAAAACTTTGCACTATGTAAAAAAACAATGGCCTTCTAGAAAAACATATGATATTGGAAATAACAATGTACAAAATCCACCATTAGTAGAGGCAAAGCAAATCCTACTACCGCCCGTGCACATAAAATTTGGCTTAATAAAAATTTTTGCTAAATCCATGGACAAGAGAGTGGATCAGCCTTTCAGTACTTAAATAAGAAATTCCTTGCAATCATCGAAGTTAAACTGAAAGAGGGAATCGTCATTGGTCCACAGATCCGTAAGCTCTTGAAGGATGCAAATTTTGATAGCATGCTCCAACAAAATGAAAAAGAAGCATGGAATGCTTTTAACCTTGTGTCAACGAATTTCTTGGAAAATGTGAAGTCAAAGGACTATAAGAAATTAGTGATGGATATGTTGTCTGCATACAAGAAACTTGGTTATACTATGTCTTTAAAAATGCATTTCCTGCAGTGACATTTCGACTTCTTTCTTGAAAACTGTGGTCAGGTTAGCGATGGGCACGGTGAGCGTTTTCACCAGGACATTGCGAAAATAGAGAAGATACCAGAAAAACTGGTTCACTACATTGTTGGCAGACTACTGTTGGACAATTTTCAATGATAACTCTGAGAAAATGCATAAGCGACAATCCAAGCGACCCCTTAACATGGAGTAAACAGGTACATGCGTTTGATGACATATTGTTTTATATTAAAAACATTAAGTTACGAATATCTTAGGAATGGGAGGCAATTTCAAATTTTCGCTGTCATATCCGGGTTCATCAACTCAAAATTAGTAATGAATAACTAATTTAATCTCAGAGAAAAAATTTCATCGAAATTTGTTGTCCTGTGTTATATCGTGGGTGCAGATTTATCGAATACAGTCTAAATACGAATACTCCGTAATTGTAAAGTACATTCAAGATAATTTGATTATAAGGTATTTTTATGAGAGGCGTTAACGCGCTGTATTTGATATGTTGGACGCAAAAAAAAATTTAGGAGCGATATTAACATTCTTACATTATTAGTCTTTCATAGTATAAACATTGCTCAAATATTTTATTTCGCAATTTTGTTATAAGTTTTTAAATAGCTACTCGTTCTGATCATCGAAGAGGAGGTCAAACAGCCAGTTTTTTATTCTAAAAATAGCATTTCATTAATTGTATATATACACACACACACACACACACACATATATATATATATATATATATATATATATATATATATATATATATACATTGCTCTTGAGTGGATGAAGAAAGATCATAATGTCACTAAACATTACCGTCATAAAATTTTCATATATTTGCTTCTATCAAGGAAGTATAATAAATTTGTATTTATAAAAGCAACATTTATATTTATCTTGTCTCTACTTATAATCAAGATTGAAAACCGAATAATATGTATCTAAAGGCCAGAAAGGGAGCCGTTTTCTTACGAATGGATTAGTAGCTCACATAAAGTTACATATTAGAATGATTTATATGTACCTATAGAAAATATTTTATTATGAGGTATCTTTGCTCACCAAAATTTGTATTTCATAAATAAAAATACTAACTTTTTGTTTTCAATAAAGAAATCTCAAGAAAATTTTATACCGTAGTGTGTTAGCTTTTGCCCCAACAAGATGTAGAATTGCAAAGCACTCAAAAACAGTGAGGCCTTCTTGTGGAAACCTAAAGCATTTATTATTATAAATGACAGCTGGAGAAACATCAGGTAAGTTTTTTGAGTTAGAAAGATAAATCGATTAAAATTTTAGCTGTGACTTTACTGAAGTGTATTACAAAAATCGTTTTACTGAATTTAGTGAAGTGTATTACAAAACTGAATTTACTGAATTTACTGAAGTGTATTAAAAACTGAATTTACTGAAGTGTATTAAAAACTGAATTTACTGAAGTGTATTTAAAACTGAATTTACTGAAGTGTATTATAAACTGAATTTACTGAAGTGCATTTAAAACTGAATTTACTGAAGTGTATTTCAAAACTGAATTTACTGAATTTACTAAAATATTCGACTTGATTTTACTGAAGTGTATTACAAAAACAATATAAAATGTAATTAAATTTCAATATTTTCTCGCATGGACAGAAATGAGCTTATTAAGAAACATCAAAAATATTAAAATAGCATAAATATTAAAACCGCAAAACGATTTGCGATTTCCCGCTTGCGGGAAATCGCAAATAATATTCATGTATATATATATATATATATATATATATATATATATATATATATATATATATATATATATATATATATATAATAGAAGTTTGAAAATAACGCGATAAACCTAACGCGATAAACCTAACGCGATAAACCTAACTTTTTAAAACACCCACAGAATAAAATATAATACAGCAAATCATCAATCAAATGGATAAAAAATACAAAACACAATCTATCAAGTTACAGAAAATCAACAAAATTAAAAGGTATGGAAACAAAAAAAGAAAAACTTAAACTAAATTCAACTATCTAACTGGCTTACAAAACAAAAGTATATATATATATATATATATATATATATATATATATATATATATATATATATATATATATATATATATATATATATATATATATATATATATATATATATATATATATATATATATATTGTTGTTCCTTTGTGTTCCTTTTGTGATCAGATATAACATAATCATTTTAACAGCCAATTTGAGAATTACATTTTGAGAATATAAAAATGTCCTAATATGGAAAGATATTTCATAATAAAGTAGTGTCACAGAAATAATTAAAACTGTGTAACACCTAGAATCCACTTCAATTATAGAATTACATATAATCGCCATAGAAGTTTGACAAATAAAGTGTCGAAAGCCCAGAACGACCGACTCATCCGAGGACGTGAGCAGTGACAAATAAAGTGTAAAACAACACAACGCATGTCTCTGGGAATAATCGTCATTGGAAAGTGTGATTATTTTAGTGGTTCCAAAAATATTTACCCCTGCAGGTTTGTTTCAGTAGATGATTTGTTCTACAAGTATATAGCATTTGGTTTTGAGTTTACACAATTTACATTATAAGTTATGAATTACTTTGAATTAACAACTTCTTACTGGTTCAGTTATGTAGACCAATCCTGAGACAGCTAACAAATTTTGCCATCTTGTTGTGGAACAGAATAACTTTTCGATTCTAAAACTTTGCGATTCTAAATAGAAAGCTTGTACGTATTACTTTTGAGTTGGCCAGCTCAAAGAGGAGCGGGCAGATACGTGTAAGCGACATCGGTCGTCTAACCGATCATCTGGCAAGGTGTGTACTAGTATGTGTAATGATATACTTGTAAGACATACTAGTTTGATATTCTAGTAAGTGTAATGATATATGTGTAATTGAGAAAAAAATATTTAGACCATGAGAAAGCACTTATGACATCTACGAACGTCCTCTGAAAGATTGGGCAAGAATCAGCTACCCGAATTCAATCACTTCGCGTAATACAACTCTCATGTTATCAGCATGCCCCGGTTTTATCCAAATATTAGCTTGCAATCACTAAAACGGCCTATGCAATCTCTTATTTGTTTTGTAAACAGGCGTCTTAAATTTTACAGCCAACTGATGTCAAAGTTATGTGTTGTCAATAAATGTTTTAGATTGAAATAATTAGTCCGTGTGTTTCTCTTGGTTGCAATACTACTTTAAATTATTATTTAAGTTCATAGTTATGTCACTTTATCTGTCTAGTCTTTATAAATCCAGCTACGGATTTCTCAAATAGAAGTTCGATTTTATATAATATCCGGGAAGTTACATTTATGGCAATGGCTTCACAGGACTAAGTTACGTCAAACATGATGCAACACCTGTAAAAGGCAGATCTAGGGAGGTAGTACATATTTAATGTTTTACTTAGATCTGTAACCTAAAAAAAGACTGTGGTCACGCTTCACGTATAGAAAACATTTAAATCTCCAGTGATTCAGTAACTAGAGTGTTAACTATTTAGTATAAGAGTGATTGTGTTATTGTCGTAGTCTTTTGGACATAATTTATTTTGAAAGTTTATTAACTTATAAGGTAAAATTAAATTTCATATTAAAAAAGTATTAAATATGACACATATATAAGATACAGACACATTTTAATTTCAGTATTATGCATACAATTTGTTTTTATGAACACACATAAAACATTACGTATACCCCTTTATAACATAAATTCACTAACTAAAATAACAAGAATCTGGAAGGCACACATCTATTGATTTACGTGTTACTTTTATGACCTTCAGCAATAACTTCTGAAAAGAACAGTCCTAAAAAAGAGAGTGCACAAAAATAATAAAGAGGCACATATAACTTTATGACAACGTCTCATGGGCTGTCGAGGCAAAAGATTTGCAAGGTTATGAATTTTATAACAAATACGATAATAACTTCATGAAGAGGAAACTGTTCATTCTCTTAATCTAACTTTAATTATACATTTGCACTTTAAAGTCGGAATTTTAATGTAGAAAAAAAAATCTCCACAATGATTAATTTATTCTATAATAAATTCATATTTGCTTCAGAACATAAATGATTGAAAACATAAAGGGTCCATGTTAAAAAACTATGATTTGGGCAGCGCATGACTTTCCTTATGCAATGAATCCTTTCCTAATGCAATAAATTTTCTACTTTTATAGTAAAAGAAAATAGGTTATTTTTATAGTAGATACTTATATTTATTCCAAGAAAATGAATTTTCGACAATTAGTCGCCATTTTCATTGATTTAGCGGCATTTTTATCCATTTGGCAAGATTTTCGTTTATTTGGCAACATTTAAAAAATCGCTAAGTTGACGACATTCCGCCGAATTCATTGCCAAAATCTCGTCAAGCGTTATGTGTGAAAAAAAGAGTTATTTTTATAGCAGGTAAATGATTATTGGCGTTCAAATACAAAAGTATTCCTATATATTTTCTCGTGAATAGAATGGGCTAGACCACGAGAATGACGTCACCAAATTTATCGCATGATATTACATATGAAAAGTGAACATGTTTCTATACAGTTACTATTTTTTTATTATTTATGGAATTTTTTGATACATTTATTTGAATAATGTGCAATATATCAAGAAAGTGTCATCCTAGCTTTCTAAAGTTTATGAAATTACTTAAGGAATGTCTATTTGCATAACTTTATAAAATGTTTTGATTTTTGGAAGTTTGTTTTTTAAATTTCACTCGAAAATTTAGGGGGGGTGTCTGAACATTCGATTGTGATTAAAAACAATAGGCTCCATTCGCTTGTGAGATATCCTCTCCACAGACTCACTGACACACACACACACACACACACACACACACACACACACACACACACACACACACACACACACACACACACACACACACATACACACACACACACACACACACACTCATACTTTCACACACACAAACACACTCATATTTTCACACACATACACACACACACTCATACTTTCACACACACACAGACAGCCATCCCCTCAAAAATGTTCGATCGTGCTTGAAACGTGCTCTCTCGTCGAAAACTTGAATTCGAATTTTCGTCCCCGTCACAATACTTTCCTTATGCATTATACTATGTATGTAAGCAAAGTAAAAATATTAAAAGTTAAACGCTCCAGTATTTCAATGTATTACAAAAAGTCTTTAGATATATATTGGTAACTTAAGTCCTTGGAGAGTAGATGTAGTAGATCACTCAGAATAATAAAAAAAAAATATTGACTTTTTAAAGGAACTGTCGATTTGTGCCGCAAAATATAAAATATTGATTTTCCACATGATCTGTCGATTTGTGGCAACGATATTTACTGAGATAATAATGGAAAAATTGATTCATTTTAGAGAAATAATAAAAGTTAAAGTCCATTAGTTCAGTATATAACAAGAAAGATCAATCATGCATAAAGCATTGATTATGAAACACTTTCAAAGTACAATACAATTTTATTTAAATATCTCTGAAATGCGAAACATTCTTCAGTAATATTTTTTTATTACTGAAGATTCTAATTTATTTTATTTGAAAACTTATAACTTCATTGAAAAAAAAATAAACTTCATTCAAATGACGGCATTGAAATATAATTTGCCTGATTTAAGTATCTCTCCTCGTTACATACATTCCTCGTTAATATTTTTAAAATTATCTTAATACTACGATAATTTATTATATTTGAAAACTTCATCGAAAACAAATTAAATTTATTCGAATGACGTCATCGAAATATAACACGTCTGGCTCTCTCTATAAAAGCATCATTTCATTCATAAACTTTTTTTCGTTCATTTCATTCATCACAATATTATAATAATTTATTTCATTTAAAATCTCAAGACCATGGAGTTAAAAGTAATTAAACTCTATGCTTAAAACTTCATCCAAAAAATAGTCCTCTGTGTAAAATAAATGAATATTTCATTCATATCAGCTATATTGCAGACTCCACAAGCTAAATAATTTTGCGTTAAAGAAATGCAGAAATTCTTATGCAACTCATTCTACATCTTTTGGTATTTACATTCTCCATAAGTAACAATAGGCTTCGTTGTAGAAATAATCAAAATTGGATGATCATTTAAACTTAAATATATTGTAATTGCGTTGTTTTAGTATGTAGATGCACAGCATTTAAGCAAAATTAAAGCTGTTTTAGAACTTATACAACACTAAATATAAATTAAAAAGAACTTTAGAAATTATGATTTTGACACAAAATGGATGCCATATTGTATTCTGAAGTGGGTCACATGATCTCTTAATATAATGGTCACGTGATCGTTTCATATAAAAGTGTAATTATTATTTTAATTTTTATTTTAAAAACTACTGAATATATTTCTCTAAATTTTTTATATATTTTATGGGATAATTTGAATATTTCCTAAAACTGACGAAGCAATTTGCGAATTTTAAATCCGCTTAAAAATGTGTGAAAAATTAGATTCCATAGGGTTCAATGTACTTCATGTTTTCAACACGGGTTCAATCCAAAACTAATTGTGTGATATTATTCATTTATTTCCCATAGGTCCCACAGACCGTCTGAACTACTAAAGTTTCATTTTGATAAAGTCAATTTTACGGCAGTTATCGTGCCAACAGACAGACAGGCAGACAGACAAAATGAACAAAGTCATAAACACATTTAAATTTTGTTGTAAAGTTTTAATAAAACGTCGACCATTTAAATAGCTATTGATGCCTCAAATAGATGTTAGAACATTTCTTTAAAATTGTTACCAGAAAACCACCTTTGAAATTAGATGCATGAGATCTCAAAGGTCTATAAATTAGAAAATACGGATTTTTTATAATATATGTCGATTTGTGGCAAGGGTATTATGTTTATTAAAGTTTCCTCAAATATAAAATCATGCTCTTTGTAATATGATCTCAATTAACAAGACTAAATATATTTTAATATAATACGAATTATTTAAATATTTGACGTATGAAATGCAGATAATTATTCATTTTAATTAATATATGATATGTATTTCTTGGACATACAGTCTACTTTTGCGCATTTTACTTTCCAACATAAATTCATCAACAACAAAATAATAAGAACTTGAAAAGCGCAACTATAGATTCACGAGTCTATTTTATAATCTTCAGTGATAAATTTTCTGAAAATCTCATTCCAAAAAGGGACAGTGTCTAAAAGGACTTCTGAAACACATAATACTTTATGGTGTATTTTATGGGATACTAAAATTCCTAATTTGCAAAATTTTAAAATATAATAAGACATGTGATAATAATTTATTTATATATATATATATATATATATATATATGTATATATGTATATATGCAACTTATTTTCATATATATATATATATATATATATATATATATATATATACTTTTAACTGGTAGATTTAAGGTATTGTTTTCAACAAAAATTTGATTGTACAATAAGATATTTATTTTTTACTACCGAGTTCCATTTAATGGCAATAATTTACTTATACAGAAAAACTGTTTAAATTATCGGGTAAATGGTAAAAATAATTATCCTTGTATTTTTAGTTTTACATCAGGTTTTGTACATTAAATAAGTATTTGCAAGAATTTTGTGGTGTATATTAGAACAAACTTCGTTATATGTAACATATATAATTATACAAGCTACTCACATCAACGATAATTTAAATGGGTTCTGATTTTATATACAACTATTAATCTATGCTTCAATCTGAAATGTAGATATTATTGCTTTTTGTTTAATTCATAATTTTAAGTTGATATTACCTTCAACATTGTTTCAAAAATCATATTTATTTCTTTTTAATGATTTTTCATTGATTCATCTCCAATAATTAATCAATATAATGCACTATGCTAAGATTTACAGATGCTTAGCGATATATTGAGCTAAAATAACTGATTTGACAATATGATCCATAGTAAGTAGTATATTTTCACCTTTGTTTGGTAGGCGCTCTTAACAATATTTAAAAAAAGACAAAATTATTTTACAGTTAAAACATATTTTACAGTTAACATTCATCAGCTATATTAGGCATTGTATTGATAAAAGTAAAAATCCATATTTTAATTTTAACACTATTTTCCTTTAAAACAGTACTTTAACTGAATCTTAGGTAGCTATTAAAAATTCATAATTTAATTTTAACACCATTTTCCTTTAAAACAATATTTTAACTGAATCTTAGGTAACTACTTCTAATAGTTCTGTGCAGATATCCCACTGGTATGTTCTTAAGAGTCTAATATACAGTGTATTTGTATACTATGAAAATAAAAACTTCCTTAAGTTGTCAAATGATGTTTTATAGTGCACTCATATATTTTTCCAAGTAGGTATCTAAAAACCACTTAAAATAAAAATACACAATTATCTTATTCAATTACATGCTTAAGTAACATCTACTGTCATAATTCAACTAATCGATTGAATAAAAAGGAGCCTAGTAACGAAATTATGTTATCTCGGATAGAATATATCGTTATGACAGCTAAGAACTGTCTATGACTCCAGACCACGAAAATCTTCGTAATGTCACTTATCTTTTCTTTCCAACCTGACAAGCCCCGAATAACTCTAAACACGTGCCAACATTTTCCCTTTCTAGGCCATTTTTGTCCTCTTTACGTAAAGCAATCAATATCAGCACTGGTATGGCGTTAATCTGACAGTCCAGCATAAAAAAAAATACAGTTAACACTAGGCGATGGGTTGTTTCATTGGGACTATTTTTAATATAGTTGCATGGTGTATGTAGAGTTAGTAGTTATCGTGTATCCTATATATTAAATTATTATTAAAAACCAAACTAATTGTAAATTAATTAAATTAAGATGACATTAGAAATAAACCGCTTAGAAATGATTAAAGATTATTTTGGATCTAAGGAAATTATGTTTGTAGGTCCTCAAACTAAATGACCAGAGCAGTTGATACGCAGCAGTTATACATATACAAATAAAATATAAAGTCAATGTTTAACCAGATATTTTAATTCGAATGAATACAATCTTTTAATAGAATAAAAAAGCTCTTAAAAACTCTTAAACTATTGGGCCAATTCATTTCGGGTTTTAAGTAAATACAAAGAGATTACCTAATTAATTACAGATCACATATTTGATTTTTTATCATTTTTTTCAATTTTAGATCAAAAATGTGTAATATATCCAAAATGACATAGTGTATAGTACTGTTAATTACATAATAGAATTAAAGTGCCGGTAACATATGAATAAGTTTGAAACAATTTTTGACATATTTTTAATATTTATTTTTAATGTTCAAGAGCAATGTTTGAAAAATAATTCTAATTCTCGACCATCCTGAAAACTAATACCTCTCACACTTTTCAATATAAAATGTCCTATCCAATTTAGTTTGATTCTCAATATTTAAAAAATGTCCACACACACAATATTAAGACATCACTGAAGAAATAGGTGATTTTTCTCAGGTTTATTCCAAATGTGTAGGTTTATTAAAAGCTGAGAGTGGGAAATAGACGAAATTGAGACAATTCCCACATATTAAAGACACTCTCATGGCAGATATCAACATCCATGGACTGGTTTCACGCTTATTATAAACTCATCAGCATAGAATAGCAGTGGATAACTGCAATGGAAGTGTCTTCCAAAATTTGGGGAACGTCCCTTATAGGCGGGTTTAGTGTTTTACAGTACCTATTCTTTACATATACTGCAGGCAAATGAGTTGCATTAATGATTGCAGGAAAAGTAAAGATGTATTTTTAATGGTGTGAATTATTCTAGATATGTTCTAGCACCAATTCATATTAGCCTTAAAATATATATTCTTTTTAATTTATCCTTTCTTAAACGATATAAACATGACCAATGTACCATAAGACAAACTCATATTTCCTATGACATTTCCACTTAAGAACGTCTTCGAGGATAATGCATTAATAAAGAGAAACTTAAAGTGTTTGTGACGCACCAGTGTATTTGACTCTATTCTCAGGAGGGAATCTTGGAATGAATATGCTCCAAATTAGCATATATTCCGAAGGCGTCATTAATACTTAAGAAGAATGTGATTACCAAGAACGTTTCTCATTTGATAAGATGGCATCGTAAAAGTTTCTCAAAAGTTGCATCATATGGCAATCTTTCTTTGGCATCAAGTTGAATGAGGCATTCTTGCAGGAAGAAATGTTTTGGAAATGTGAAAGATGGATTATTGATGCTTTTACAGAAGTACAGTTTATTTTCAGAAATATTGCACTTAGGTTAATGTATAGCAGATTGAACTTACATTCAGTATTTGTGCACCCAGTGTAGATGGAATGTTTATTTTATTCATACATGTTTATAAAGTGAAATATAAAGATACCGAAATGTATGCATTTGTACCAGATGTATTTATATTTATATAAATGCTATTGAGCGAATTAAATTACATAAGCAATTTCTGAGGAATTTTTGCAGAATAAACAGATTTTGTAAAATTAAAAAAGTTCTATCAGACACTTTTACTACTACAAGCAGTAATGTCTTCAATAAGTGAAAGAAACCAAAATTTCCATAGTAATCTTGCAGTGTGTCTATAAAGTTAAAGTTAATTATACAGTGTTCAGAATATATTTTGCATTTACGATGTATGTTCTTTCCAATTGCTATCAGGATGCAAATTTAAAAAGGAGCATATTTGTTTATGAGAGATTTGTCCGTGACCATGCTAGTACATTTTATTTCTAGCAATGTTAATTATGTTATACTTTATACTAATATGTTTAATAAATCATTGTTAAGTTGATCACGGTGTGGACTCAGTCATTTGTTAAAAATAAAATCGTAAGTTCATCCGTTTTGTTTGCAAAAACATTCATTTTACGCTTTAGTAACACAAAGTAAACAATGTGTTATAGAAGTCAGAAGTTGTTAAGCTATAAGAACTAGAAACCATTTGCACAATTTATAAGGAAAAATGAGGAACGCAATTGAAAATAAACGAAAAAAATGCCACCTATTGTTGTTTTGAGGGATTCCTTGCATACCCCTCGTTATAATTAAAATGATCCAAAAGTAAAGAGAGTAGCTAAGAGCAAATGCAAGAATAGGAGGTATACGTATTCCCAATAATACAGGTCCTGATTTCCCGAGCTAATATTGCTGAGTACTGCGCGGATATGCTCAAACTCTGTTAGTACACAAAGTAATTCATATACTGCCTGTACAATTTAATGCTGACGCCCCAGCCGGCACTGTTCGTCTCCCTTCTAGGAACTCCTCCAATTTCTGTCATTAAGAAAATATGTACTGTAAGAATATAAAATAGATATATATACAAATCTGTGTTCAATTGTTTAGTATATATTATACACACTCGAGGCCCTTTCCTATTACTATTCGATGTATGACCGTGTGACCATAATTGATTTCTGACTTTCAAAAATTGGGCATGTGATATTTTAGCTGTTATTGGATATATATCACCTTCCTCTTTATTGTTTTCCTTAATCGTCAAAATTTAAATTATGTCATTAGACATCTTCTGTTCATCTTCGTTAGTCCAATCTACAGTGCTGTCTGCAGTGCTAGGTTCTGACACTGGAAGATTTTTACTAGCTCTATGAGAAAAAAATAACTTCATTATCATTTTACTCGCTTTCTCTAAGAAGAATGAGGATTTCACGAGAATATATTTTTCAACTTCATCACAAAGTGGATAAGTCAGTGAAAAAAAAAAGATCTAGCTCGGATAACACCGTATTTCGGATAACACGGTATCTCGGATAACACGATATATCGGATAACACGTTATATCGGATAACTGGAACTCGAATAAACAGAACTCTATTGCATAATATCCCTCTATTGCTAAAAAGTATGTACAAAATGTGCATATATACGCATTTCGTATTTACTTACGCCGGTTTTAAGAAATTCGAACATATTAGCACTGAAGAAGAGGAACCAATGTTTCTGAAATATATGTAAGCTGGTTTTATTTAAATTTAAGATCACTGTCGTTGAACATTTCGTCCATTTTAACTTAGGATAATGGCTGTTAAATACAGTTGGTGTTGATAAATAAAAGTCCAGGTGATTTTACGTTATAAGTAACTTCTTCTCAAGTTCAATGTAGGGGAATATATTCTGTCAAATCAAATCTTTAAATTAGTTTTTTGAAATTCAATTATTTGATAGCAAAACGATAAATAGCGAGGAATGTTGATGAACTAGTTTACAACGTAACACGTGGCACAAATAAAGACAAATGAGCATACTTGAGTTTCGGAAATCAATACTATTTATTTTTTCAGTGCAAACAAGTCTGAACATGAACGCTTAAATAAGCGCCATGGGGCCTTCAAATCCATATTTGTTACAGTGAAAAAGGAAATCCTAATTATTTTCGAAACGTTTATATCTTCATTTATATTTATTTCCATTATAAGCTAATTTCTTATTAATTGCACTCGATGTACAAGCTTGAGAAATAAATGTTATTTTCTAAGAAATTTCTGAATTAGAGAACTTCTTTGAAAATTCCTTTATCGATAAAGATAAAATTAAAGTGCCCATGTCACACAAGTGTGTGTGATTCTAATCCCAGAAGAGGAATTCTAAATGATAGTTCAAAATTTGCATATATACCAAAAGACTCATTATTAGATAAGAGGAATGTGATTACTTAGAGCATTTATCGCTTGATAAGATAAGCTGTTAAAAGTTTGTCACAAGTCGCACGATCTATCTTTTGCAAAAGTGTATGAAGAATCATTGAGTGTGTGAGAAATCAACTGAATATATCTCAGATTGATTATTTCTTATTTTATTGTCTTCAGTTCTGTTACTTCAAAATTATAAGTAGCCTAAAATAGTGTATATATCTTCTAACATCAACATTATACTTCTGCTTATGCATGGTATTTAAAATAAAATACAAGTTATAATATATTACTAGTGAGCTCTGTGTGTATTTTTTATAAGCAATTTAAAAAGAAATGGTTTAATCATGGGATATGTCTAATATAATCGTTACAAATTAATCGGGGTTTGTTTTTAAAATGAGGCAAATTGGCAATCGCTCAATTTAAAGCTGATTGTTTAGGTCTAAATAAAATATCATCGTGTCAATTACATATTTGTAAATAAATATCTAATTAGTAAGGTAAAACTGTTACAGATAAAATTCAGATTGTTATAAAAATAAGATAAACTGTTACAGAAAATTTGTACAATAAATAACTGTTACTAATAGCATTTGCCAAACAATATGGGTTTAGCAAATTTCTGCCATATTAAAGAATGCTAAAATAAACAACACGAACATACTTAGGAATCTAATGTACAGTCTGTATAAAATGCTCTCCGATGTCAAAATACTGTGAGATATTCAAAGCACATTTGAATTCGAAAAAAAAAGTATTACCGCAGTCGTTGCAGTTGTACATGTGCTACAGTACCGGTTGTGTACGACTATAATCCCCTGTAACTGTGTAATTAACATTTTTCTTCTCTCTACTGATTTGTATTTACTGGTTTCGTGCATTATCGGTGCCATTTCTTACTATATAGACAATTCTCTTAAACTTTTATTTTATATTTCAATAATACCTAGCTGTTTCTAAAACCCCAATGTACAATGTTTTAACATCCCAATAATTTTGTAACAAAAGGTACACGAGCGTATACATTAAGGATAGCTAAAGTAAAGCAACTATGCCCTATTGAATAAAAATGATTAAAATGTCTCTAGAGATGGATTAGTTTAGGGATGAATTAGATAGGCTCGGCATTATAAATGAATTCGGCATATAGTCAAACTCGGCATTAGAAATAAATTTTGTTATGAATGAATTAGTTAGGATAACCAACTCGGTATTAGAAATGAATTAGTTAGGATAACGAACTCGGCAATATAAATTAATTAGGTTAGGTATGAATTTGTTAAGTTAGGTATGAATTAGTTAAGATAACGAACTAGGCATTAGGAATGAATTAGAATAGGAATGAATTAGTTAGAATATCGAACTGGGCATTAGAAATGAATTAGTTAGGATAACAAACTCGGCAAAAGAAATGAATTAGGTTAGGAATGAATTAGTTAATATAACGTTCATTATTCTAACTACTTAGTCCCTAACAAAATTCATCTCCACAGGGACACTTCAATAACTTTTATTCAATAGAACATGGTGAATTTACTTTAGCTAGATATTGTAATGTATACGATCCAGTGTCTTTCGTTACAAAGTTATTGGAGTTTTATAACACTATACATGTAGTGGTGCTCAAAAACTTTACATCACCCCGAAAAAGTCAGTACTTTCAAATAAATGTTAAATACAGCAAAAACGCCCAATTGTTATACTCACCCGGGGCGGGGCACCCAAGGTGGTGGTTTCGGATGTTGGCTCTGTAGCCTTAATTCTCCAAACTGGGGGGTAAATTAATCCGGGGGTAATCAACCTCGCTGCTAATGACTCAAGGATGCAATCGCGGAATTGATGAGGCAGTCCCCGGACTCTTCCAGGTGGCTGGACCACGGGACTGTGGCTATTCATGCCCTGAGCCCAGGTCTGACCGGTGACCGGAGTCGGGCCCGGCAGGTGCCTTCGGCCCCTGCCCGGTGACTGATTCCGCCGAGTTTCGCGACCGAGGTTGCGGTTCTGCTGGAAAAGAGATGCATGGTTGGCTTCCTGTCCCACTTATAGCTAAAAACCTTATAGGTTAGCTGGGTTTGCAGGTATGAGTACTCTGTTTTGAGTGCATTGAACCTTATGTGAAAATTTTAAGTGTAATCGACCTCTAATCATTATTATGGGATATTCGACAGTACATGTCACCTGAAAAATGTAACAATATATTTCTGAAGTATAAAAAACAGTTTATTATTAAATATATAATAAAACAAGATTGTCGCATATTTTTCTTTAATTTTACATGTTTAATAAAATAAAATATCACATATTTCGCTGTATTATTAAATATGTAATGAAATAAGAATATCACATAATTATATTTATAATTACATATTTAATGAAATAAGAATGTGACACATTTATCTTTATTATAAATTATTTAATGACATAAAAGAATGTCGCATTTTTTACTTTAGTATTACATATTTAATGAAATAAGAGTGTGACATATTTCACTTTAGTATTAGATATTTAATGAAATAAGGGTGTGACAAATTTCTCTTTATTATAAAATATTTATTAAAATAAACCTGTCACTTATTTATCTTTACGTCGGAATATTTCACATATAGACATTCCCAGATAAATAATGTGTATTAGTGTATACCCTGCCTTCAATGTATTATGTATCAGTATTAAACATTTTAAATATTACTCTAAATGTGTTACTGTCTTTTTCTCTCCATGAAAGTCATGGGGTTATGAAAGGGATGCAGTTATTTTAAAACTACTGTATATTTCTTAAATAAAAGGACAAATAAAGATAAAATAAATATTTAAAATAATATTTATGAAAATTAAAGATTATTTATCCTTTTATAAGAAATTCAATTTCAATAGGTACAAACTAAAACAAGCAAAACTAGGTAATATTCATACTAAAGATGTCAGATCACTTTATTTCTAAATAGAATAAATCATATGTTTGCTTAGTTTTAATTCCCCATCTAACAACCTGCCTATTAAATAACTCTTACAAATGTGTATTAAACACTTTACGTATTACTTTAAATGTGTTACTGTCATTTTGTTTCATTAAAGTCATGGAGCTAAGTGTGGAATGCAGTTTCTTCGGCATTACTGAACATGTGTTACCGCTAAAGCTCGAAAGTTGTTAATGTGCACATTACCTAGCTAACTTGCAGATTAACTGATTTGCTCCGTTAGCGTGCGGAATCAGGATTTTCCGCATTTTACCTAGGGAATGTGCACATTAACGACGCCCGAATAGTTAAAGTTCAAAAGTTCGTTTTTCTCATTTCCTTTCCCTACTCCTTCCCACTCTTCCTCCACTTTTAGTTTGGTTTCTCCAGCGTCTTGTCGTCGCCGGTTGTTTTTATTTCTCATAATTTGAGTCGGCTGCCAGTGCGTAGCATAGCTACTTTTGTTTTCA
Organism: Amaurobius ferox; assembly: GCA_951213105.1. Lineage (NCBI taxonomy): Eukaryota > Metazoa > Arthropoda > Arachnida > Araneae > Amaurobiidae > Amaurobius > Amaurobius ferox. The sequence continues at coordinate 68,151,964 of OX578137.1, read as the reverse complement.
AATTCGTTTCTGCCTGTTAGCGCGGGAATTTGTGTCGTGATTTTTTTAAAGCAGATAAATTTAGCTCCTAGTATGTAAGCAAGCACCGAATTTGTGAGTAAAATGAAGAAAATATTCTTCGCAAATCTCTTTAGATCTTATTTTCACTTTAACGAGTGTCTAGTATGTAATGTGCAGATTATCTAGGTAATTTGCAGATTACCTAGGTAATTTGTGAAATAAAACAATTTTCGGTACTTTAACGGATCACCCTAGTTAATCTGCACATTACCTAGATAATCTGTAGAATAACAGATTTCAGCACTTTATCGGTAACATATGCATTGACTAGAACAGAAAATAACAATAAAAATATTTAAAAAAACATGTTTATGAAAATATAAAATGATTTATATTTTATAAGAATTTCAATTCCATTGAGCAAAGAATAAAACAGGGAGAAATAAGTAACATCCATATTAAGAAAAGTCGGCTCATTTTATTTCTAAATATAGTAGCTCATATATCCGCTTAGTTTTTATTCCCCATCTGTCAACTTGAATATTAAATAACTGTTACAGATCATTGCACTAATTATGCCGATATTAAGTTCCTGAATGTAACATTAGTCTTTGTTCCCACCATTTATTCCTGCCGCTTAATACATGTGTTAGGATATTAGACACAAAGTGAGAACGAGGAAAAATGGCTAAACAACAAAGTAAAAGTCAATTAATGAAATCCTCAATTTCCTTACAAGTTGGAAATACATATTCATAAATTCTTAGCGAAATAAGTTATACTGGAGTGTCAAAGCGCTATATATTTAATTAACGCTCACGATAGTTTCAAAGTTTCCTAATTTTCATGATCAAGTTTCAGAGAAGAAAGATTTATATGTCGTAGAGGCAAATTGCTTTGACAAGACAATGAATACTACTGACTTAATTAATGCGTCCCTTATTACATCAATACAATATTCTGGGCTGTGTTATTTTGGCACTAATCAAACTATCTGGAGGAGAATAAATATAACAGGTAAAACGCGGTGGAGAGTTTTCCGAAAATGAATTTTCGCAAAATAATTGTGTTATGTCAGCCTTTACTCAAATATTTTATTTCATGAAATTACGTTTTAGAATAATAAGTGGTTGTTTAAAAAATGGAAATTGCACTTATTATTCCAATAGCGGCTAGTTCTATAGATGATTTTCTTAGGTTAAATGTGCACCTCATTAAATGTTTAATAATCTAATTATGGGTGTAAATGTTCCCTCTATATATGTATATATGTATTGTATTCACGTTAGGTCATATAAAATTTGAAGTTGTAAATATCATTTATAGTAGTATAGATTCAAGATAAGTATATATAAGATATATTTGTATTGTAGCTATTTTGACACGTTAAACTTATGAATTACGAAGCATTGCAAAATATACTTACTATATATTATTTTTTAAAGTGAGACGTGAGGATATAGTGTAAAATTATATATACAATCGATGGTCCTTTAGGAATGATAAAGAACTTTAGCTTCCCTATAGGATTGATGAATATTTCTGCTGAAACATATAATTTGTCCTTCTTTCCAAATTTTTTTTTTATGGATTGCATTGAATTTGACTTATTTGAAACAATATTGTTCTTTTACATACATGATAGTTGCTTAGACCATCATATGCACTGTAAATTAAATATCAATCAACTATAAGTATGTATTCATACTCAAGTCTCCACCCTTATCCGAAACTTAAATCAATGACTTATGAAACTAAAGGTGAAACCACAAAACGTTAGGCCACCGGTGGACATTCCAAATTGTGGAGATCCGATGATAGTTACATATATACAATTGACATTCAATTTTAACGTACATCTTGTCGTGACGGGATTCTTAATATCGCGTCACTTGTGTGTAAATTGTGAAAATCTACATCATTTTTAAACTTCTGTAATTTTTATACAATTTTATTTATTTTAACTGTGACCCGGAACCCTCTTGTCATGTGTATATATAATTATCAATTTAAATGCATTTATTTCTCTGCTCAGAATTGTAGCAATTTTCCTTTATATATTAAACATTACACTCTCTCGAGGACTAAACGACCGTTAGTTCGAGGTCACAGAATTTTCGCCTGCGGAGACAGAAGTCTTTGTTTTTCTGCTTGTTCGGGTGACGCAACATTGTGCAGAGTTTCATCTTTTAATACACGTGCCCTGCTGAAGAAATTCCGGTTGGAAAAAGACCCTGGAATGAAACTCGAATGAGCGAAGTTTTTTAATTGGAGGAGTGATGGAGGTGAGCCCTTTGGAGGTCCAAGAGTGGCTGGGCCCTGAATCTGCCCAGAATGCATAAAAGAGGATGAAATGTGATTTCGGCGCGCACTCTCTCTCATTTGACACCTGAACGAACTCACGTTGAGCTCCGGGTTCAACACCCAACGTTAAACTGCCGTAGCTGTGGGTTGAGAGTGTAGCCATGGCTGGGACCTGCCGACTGCCGGTGTTAAGAACTTCATCGACTGCCGGACGACCGCCGTTTGAGTGATTAAACGACCTCCTGATCCTGATGGTTTTCCGCGGTGGTGCGAAATCTTAATGACACCTGGCCCATGGCGGGCCAATGCTGGAAACATGCCTGCGTTGAGTGAGCCGCCATTATTTCCGGGTGACGCAACATTGTGCAGAGTTTCATTTTTTAATCCACGTGCCTTGCTGAAGAAATGTCGGTTGGAAAATGACCCTGGAATGAAATTCGGATGAGCGAAGTTTTTTTGATTGGAGGAGTGTTGGAGGTGAGCCCTTTGGAGGTCCAAGAGTGGCTGGGCCCTGAATCCGCCCAGAATGCATGAAAGAGGATGAAATGTGATTTCGGCGCGCACTCTCTCTCATCTGACATCTGAAAGAACTCACGTTGAGTTCGGGGTTCAACATCCAACATTGAACTGCCGTAGCTGTGGGTTGAGAGTGTGGCCATGGAAGGGACCTGCCGACTGCCGGTGCTGAGAACTTCTTCGACTGCCGGACGACCGCCGTTTGAGTGATTGGACGACCTCCTGATCCTGCTGGTTTTCAGGAGCGGTGCGAAATCTTAATGACACCTGGCCCATGGGGGGCCAATGCTGGAAACATGCCTGCGTTGAGTGAGCCGCCATTCCTTCCGGACGGGAAATGATTCTCCCCGTGGGTATTCTTGGTTGATGTGCGTTTCGTGTCTTCTGCGACTTTAGTGTGCTTGAGGTAAGACCTTGATCTGTTAAATATTGCTGTCTGGCTTTTCGACTGGACCTGAGTGATCGGACTTGAAACCTCCTCGCCCTTGTTTCTGGCTTCATCATTACTAAATCTAAATTCAATTTGATTAATTTATGATTTAAATGTTAATAAAATTCCTCGAGTGTTGTGCCTCCCTTGGTTGACCATACCATTAGTTGATTATTTATGAAACTATTATGATATTAATGTTTATATAAATGAATAATTGTTAAGGTTAAGAGCCGAAGGCATTTGAGAGAGTTTCGGTCCAGTGGAAGTTGGGAGCTGATATAGATTCAGCTATTGTTGTAATTGAGTAACTCCATATATTTTGGCTTTTAATAAAGAAAATAATTAAAACTAAATTTAAGAGTGTTTATTTGAGTATACTGTATTTTTTGAAAGTGTAGAACTTGTGTTTTAGCGGAAGAGGAGAGCGTCTTCATGGTAAGGGTTTTAATTTGTTCCTTTTGGGTTTTGTTAGGATGCAGGTCATCGGTGAGTTTTACTCACCGACGGGAAATGTGTTTCAAACCTGGGTGATAAAAATTGAGAAAGTTAGATTTTCTCTGTCGGCCGTGTCGAGCGGAATCCCGCTCCGACAATCTCATTCTCAACGTATACCATAACTCTACCTTACTAGGTGTGTTAGTACATAACTGGTTTGAAGTACTAACATACCCAGATCGTTAACAAATCAGTAGACTGGGACACTTATGCACAGCCTCTGAGTAAATTTTAACTGAGAGTAAAATCCAATATGAGGAGAAAATTCGAACAAAAATCACTAGACTTATGACCTAAAAGTTCAAATGATCTATGTTCATAAATTCTAGTACATAACCTGATTTCTGTAGATTACATATCCACAGAATGATTCTGATATCAGACTGCATGCACTAGTGCTACTATTACAACTCGACTTTACTTCCTTCAACCATAGTCACCAAACTCGATCGGCAGTTGTTGCATATCGTACCTATATTGGTCCGATTAGACGCATATACAAAAAACAGTACTAAGACGAAACATCTAGTAAATTATCTGTGTTCGATTCAACATGAAGTCAGGTCAGCATTCCCACGCCTTAAAGGTATGCCTGAAACTGAGAACAATCCGACGAAATGATTTTCGAACCTAAGTTTTAACAACCCAAATTAGCTACTTGGACCTATTTTGTTTCTTTTCTTTCCGCACCTGTCACCGTGATAGATTTACAACTGATAGCAATCACTATATATAATTGCATAACGTCTAACGTGGCTTTGTCTTTCCAGACCCTCCAGCAGCATTTAGTTACCTAGAATGCTAAATCATTGCAAATTTATAATATCAAACATTGTACAGAACCTAACGGAGCCAGCTTTATCCCCTACAGTGAAAAAAGGGATTTTCGAAACATATTTAGAGCTTCCAAAATAGCCTCCGTTGAACTAGAAGGCTGACTTCTTACACACTTATAGTATCGACTAAGATGCAAGACCTAACAGTGCTGAACTTCCGATTAATCACCCCCTAGAACAGAGAAATGAGGGCTCTCCAAATGTATATTACGACACTCCAGAAGCATCCTGGTGAACTCCAAGGCTGAAACTTTGAACACTAATAGTATCAATTATCGAACAGAAGTTATCGGGATATTTGATTCATCCAAATCTCTTTGGAGACATAGAAAATGGCTTTTCTATATAAAATTGTCTTTACAGACCCTTCAGAAACCTTCTCAGTGATCTAAAAGTCTGAAGCTTTGAAAATTTATAGAATAGACTATCAAACAAAATCTAACGTTGGATTTCGATAGCAACCTCCTGGGGCGGATATCGTTTTTTTTTAATGCAAGACTTTCAAACATACTTCTGGTAGCTCAGAAGGATGAAATTTTTCGCACTTGTAGTATCGCCGTCCATCCAAATGGTAGCTCAAGTCTTCGGATGAATCGGAAGTCTGGGTCTTCAACACTTGTAGTATCGATCACTGATTGGCAGATCTGTATATTTTACATTTCACTCAGTGTGAAAAAAAATCGGGAATGGGGGAGGGGTAAAGTCTCTGTGAACCTTCCCGAATCGTCCACCGGAGAAAAAATCTGATGTGGGCAGCACATGATTTTCCTTATATACTGCAATGAATTTACTACTTTTACAGAAAAAAAAATAGATTATTTTTTAAATAGTCTTTTATATTATTTCCAAGATATTCAACTTTTGTCAATGGGTCGTAATTTTCCATGTCGTCATCATTAATGAGTCGTCATTGATTTAGCGTCATTTTTATCCATTTGGCGAGATTTTCGTTAATTTAGCAACATTTTAAAAAGTTGCCAAGTTGGCGAAATTGCACCAAATCCGTAGCCAAAATCTCGCCAAGCGTTATGGACGAAGAAATAAGTTATTCTTACAGCAGATAAATGACTATTGGAGTTCAAATATAAAAGTATTACTCAACGTATCTTTTTTCATGAATGGAACGAGCTAGATCCACGAGGATGATGTCACCAAATTTATCGCATGATATTACATATAAAAAGTGATCATGTTTCTCAATAGGAAATATTTTTTTTTTATTTTATATGACTTTTTGATAATTTTTTTGAAAAATGTACAATATCTCGAGAACGTTTATGTTAGCGCTCTAAAATTTATGTCAATCGTTTCCTAATGAAAAATTACATATGAAATGTCTATTTACGTAGCTTTATTAGCGGTTTTGATTTTTTGATATTTTTTCAAAATTTCACTTGAAAATTTAGGGGGGTTCTTAATATGCGACTGCGTATAAAAACACTCGGCTTCCAGTGTTTACAGATTGTGATTTTTGTACTAAATTTCGTTCGAATCGGTCCATTCATTCGTTAGTTATCGTCTCCACAGGCTCACTGACACACACATACTTTCACACACACGCACATACTTTCACACACACACATACATCACTTCAAACATGTTTGATTCGTGATCGGGGATGCTTGAAACGCGCTCTCCCGTCAAAAACTCGAATTCGAATTTTCGACCCCGTCACAATACTTTCCTTATGTATTATGATATAAGGAAAGTAATAAAAGGTGGAAACACGAACAGGCGACGAAACTTAAGTGGACCATATTTCGTTTAAGATAATTAAGTTCAACTCTGCACTTTCATTTGTAAAGGGATTTAAAGTTTTCCCAACATTTATTAAATGGAACATTAAACAGGCATCTCCAGGCTATATTCTGTCTTGCACTGGTTTGATCATAGACGATCTTCTTCGGTTTCTTGTCCAGATAATCGACTTTTTGGAGGAGTAAGGACTTGGACTTTGTCTAATTATTGATAGGCTATAAGGAGCTAGAAACAATGCTCAACACTAAGATATACAATGATAAATGAAATAAAACGTTGGAGCTTAACTTTAAAACATTTCCAATTTAGCATTTTAGGAGTATAACTTTCCATGTCTTGGACAGGTTTAAATACTACTTGTTTATATAAATTAAACATTTAATCAAATCTCCTAAAATATTGAGAACACTAACAAATCATTCGCCATGCTGTGTTTTTAAAATGTATTGTTTTTATCTCATATAAGTATTTAGTTATATTAAACATATTGTAACTATTGTATTAAGTTGTTGAACCATATTTGAACAATGGTTATATTATTTTTTCAGGAAATATTTTGTTCATGACATATTGAGAAACTTTCTATAAAACCTTTAAACTGCCAAACAAAATAACAATAACAGGAGCCAAAATTAAACGCGCGCACAGTCTAAAGATATCTAAAAACTTCGTTATATTTTTAAAATATATTCTTTTAGTAACAATGAATGATAACAGAGAAGAGATTAATTCAGATGCAGCTTCCATTATTTTTCCACATATTAAATATCCTTTCAATTTCGCCAACAATAGAACTTTTATTCATTCATAGGATGAAGCTTAAATATGATAGAGCCTCATGTCATTAAATTTTAATAATGAATTTTAAATTGAAAATATCATCTGTTTTTGTGCGACAGCTGTTCTTTTGTGGCTTCAACTGCAATTGTTGATGGAATGTTTTACTTTTAAAGTAAATTGAGAATTCTATCAGACATATTTCATACTTTATTAATTACATAATTAATTACATAGTTACACAGTTAATTAATAAGATTCAAAATAGTTTTAATCAAAAACATTTTATTCTCGTAAATTTACTAGTTAATATTTTTAACAATAATAGCATGTGTATAAATGATTATAGAATATGTTTTGTTTATTCATTTTTTATCATTAAAGGTGGAATGAGGCAAAGTGCATTAGGAGAAGAAAAGATTACATTTTAATCATAATGTTAAAATGTTAAATATTAAATATGGCTGATACCAAACTTAACTAAGAATTTCGTATTTAGTTTATGGAAGTATAAATATAACTTACAATAAAAAATATATTTCTAATGAATTATTATATTTCTTTACGAAAACAATAATAGCAATGTCTTTATAATTATTTTCATCATGCTGAGTGTTTAGTGTAACTTTCTATGTTTACTTTGTTGTTCAAATTCAATGATTTGAATGTATTTCCTATTATTTTTCCATTTCAAAACTCCCTATTCCTACTCCATTCTTTATAGACGTCATACACGCATAGTTTGTTCTTCAACCAGAGCTATGAAACGAAACATGTTTGTCCCAAATTTAACACGATCACTGAATGTGTGGAGCCTTTTTGTCCTGTGCAGGTCCCACATACGTTCAGATTAGACTGTTTGTTCATCATCTTCAGTTTGCTTTTATCACATTCCCTATCAGCCGTAAATTAGGTATATACGGTGTTATACCAGAACTTTAAGCTTTTTTTAATAATTACATTACCATTAATTATATATTCATTATGATTGTGTATTTATACAATTTCTTTTATGCATAATATGTTCATCACTTTCTAACAGACAAATGAAAGTCTGAATACAGGTCAGGGTGTGTGAATTCACATCGCTAACACGTCGTAGCTTATGAAGCCAGAATGCAGAACCCCTGTAAAATAAAATATTTTAGATACTATCATACTCTCATAGTAGTTTTTGAACTGTTTATGAATAGCGAATAGTAAAAAAATGTTTTTTCATAGCAAATATTTTTTGCATCGTGCCATACATTGTTGCCTGGTAAAGTACATCAAATCGCTATTGTACCATAGGTGCTGTGTCTTTTGCTGAACAACAAACTGGCATTACAATATACGCGGTGTGCCTGGTACAAAACGCATTAACTGTACTAGCAGAAAACACATTTTTGCTAGACTAACAGGTTGTTAACAAAATATTTCTTGAAAGGTTACACACACAGATTCACAAAATTATGGAGCATAAGAAATCTTCTTTACACTGTTGTTAACCAACCTGGTCCAGTGCAGCTTCCATCCGGTGCAGCGGTATTTCGAACTGATTATTAACTGTACTTTCACAGTAGAAGCATAATTCCCAGTTACGCATAAGTTTCGAGTGAGTAAGACTAGTTTTGATTATAAATCGTAACAATATACAGTTGTTGCCATTTCAAGTATTGGCTATTATGTGCTGAATATTACTCAAACGCAATAAAAAGGTAGACGGATACTGATGTCTATAATGGATGCGCATACACAAGCAAATTTGATGTATACAACACGTAACTTTCCTTAAGAAATGCTGTGACTTTTTTCGCAGAAAAATGCTGATGCACAAGATTCACGACACACAGTGTGTGGCGTTCAATTGTACATCTTAATTTGGCACATTTTGTAAAATGCCATGATATTTAGAAGAAAAAAATTAGCTTATATGCCGAATAAATGTAACTTGCTGAATTATTGCAAAATATTACGTGACAAACAATTAACTGTAAGTTATTTTTTTATTTTGTATAATATTTTCAGCAAGAAAGTGAACATATTTCATTTTTATCGTATATAAAAAACAAAATGCAAAAAAAAAATTAACAGTAGCATGTCCTATCTAAATCAGACTTATGAGTTATTGACTATATAATGTTTTACTAATCATTTCCAGTTTTGTAGTGTACATCGCACTGTATGCTAAATTAATAACCGGCAGATATCCGTATAATTTAAGAATAATTCCATATTTTAAACTTTCGATATAATACATGTTTTTAACGAAAATAAATACCATTAAAAATTTAGATAAGTTTTTATATAATTAATAAAAAAAAATCTGATGTGGGAAGCACATGACTTTCCTTATATAATACAATGAATTTACTTCTTTAATGAATTCCATTGCACAGTGTTTGTAACGTTAAATTGTACATTTGGAGCTTTTCTGAATGACAACATGTAAAACTATTTTGTACCCAATTAACATATGTTTTACGTAACTCGAAATTAATAATTATCAGTATTGATATCAGTCAATAAGCAATATTGTTCATATACTTGTACATAAATATTTTAAAAATAAATTCATCAATTGGGCGTCATTTTCATTATCTTGGCAGCATTTTTGCAATTTTGACGATATTTTCGTCTATATGGGGCGAAATATCGGCAATTTGGCGATATTTAGAAGATAATTTCTTATATAATAAAAGTATGCCCATCATATGACGGAATAAAAAATTTGCAAAACTGCATCCCATTTGGCTACATTTTTATCAATTTGGCAACATTTAAAAAAAGTCTTCAAGTTGGCGTTATGCCGCCAAAATTCGTCGCCAGAATTCCGCCAAGCATTACAGATGGAGAAAAAGGTTATTCTTTTATTTCCAAAATAATGAATTGTCATCAATTAGTTGTCATTTTCATTGATTTAGCATCATTCTTATCGATTTGGCGATATTTTTTATCTCATTGGAGACATTTTTGTCAATTTGTCGAAATTTATAAACTCGCCAAGTTGGCAATATTCTGCCAAATTTGTCGCCAAAATTTCGTCAAGCATGCTGGTCGGAGAAATAAGTTATTCTTAAAGTAGATAAACGAATAATGACGCCCAAATACAAAACTATGACCCAAAGTATCTTTTCTTGTACTAGATTCATATATTATTTCCAAGATATTGAATTTTAATTAATTAATCTTCATTGATTTGGCGTCATTTGTATCAATTTGGTGACATTTTTATCAATTTGGCGAATTTTGGGTAAATTTGAAAACATATAAGAACTCGCCAAGCTGGCGATATTCCGCCAAATTCGTCACCAAAATTCCGCCAAGCATTGTGGATTCAGGAGTAGGTTAGTTATTCTTATAGTAGAGAAACGATTAATGACATCAAATTAGAATGCTATTACCCAAAGTGTTTTCCCTCGTGAATGGAGCGAACTAGATCTACGAAAAGGATGATAATAAATGTATCGTATAATATTACATATGACAAGTGAACAGATTTCACAATAGTTAATACTTTTTATGAATTTTATGTGATTTTTTGATAAATTTATTTGAAAAATGTGCAATATCTCTAAAACTGTTAATGCCGCCTTCCAAAGTTTATGCCAATCGTTTTCCAATGAATAATTACTTAAACCATGATTATTTATGTAACTTTATTGAATGTGTTAATATTTTGGCGACATTTTTCAAAATTTTATTCGAAAATTTATGTGGGTTCCGAACATTCGATTGTGTTTTAAAACAATAGGCTTCCAGTATTCATTGACTGTGATTTTTGTACCAAATTCTGTTTGATTAGCTTCATTCGTTCGTGAGATATCGTCCCCACAGACTCACTTACACACACACACACACACACACACACACACACACGCGCACATACAGACATCCCCTCAAAAACGTCTGATTCGTGTTCAGGGATGACTGAAATGTGCTCTTCCGTCGAAAATTCGAATTAGAATTTTCGACCCCGTTACAATACATTCCTTATAAATTATACCTACATAAAGAAAGTAATACAAATTTATTGGAAAAGTAAAGCTAAGTTTAAAATTGCGAATCATCTTTCTAAAAAAATATGCTATCGCAATAAATTTGTGATTTTGAATTTAATACTTTAAAATGTATTGACTTCAAATAAACTTGGAACATGTAGGTATACTTTTGCAATATTATAGGAACAGAATAAAACGCATGATTTAGAAACACAAAAGTTTCATGCTTTCAGTGACAGATGATGGTAAAGATATATTTCCTTTGATATCCAAATGCGACATGACATTTGTATCCCCAGAGTTTGACACGAAATGGAATATATGGGATTTCAGTAAGATTTTAGGAAGAAGTTCTAAATTTATGATATTTTTAGAATTTGAAAATCTTTAAATCCAAACTTTCTGATAGTAGACGTATAGAAAGCTGAATGAAATATAGATAGATTTATCGATAGAGAAATAAATCTGTGATATTTATATTAAAAAATTGTTTGAATATTAATATGTATAACACGATAAAAAAGTTATCATTTAGAAACCTATACACTTCTTGCACATTACGTATTACATTGCGTATTAAACAAGCATTGTATTGATATATTTGAGCATATGTAGTATTTTATTTTAAATTATATATTTTAGATTTACAAACCGCATCGCAAGAAAAGCAATTTTTTTTTTTTTCGAAAATACCAAAATCTAGCCAGCAACACAATATCCCACAAAGGGTGCCGCATTTTGTGTAATTTGGCTAATAAGTTTATTAGTGGATTTTAAAGCGGATACATACGATTTTTGCTGCCTAATTAGCAAATAATAGGTTTCCTTTTCCTTAATCGTACCAAAATCTAATCATTACTAGGGTGATCCACAAGTGATTTAACTACCAATTTTTTTGTGAAATTTGGTCTATTAGTATTTTAGCTAGAGTGGATACATACAAATTTTGAAAGGCAAAAAAATGGTCCATTTCTCCCGAATCGTACCAAAATCAAAGCAACACCAGGGTATCCCACAAGTGACTTACCTACCAAATTTTATTAAATTCGGTGAAACAGTTTTTGTGTTAGAGTAGATACATACATTGCACAAACAGACAGACACAGAGACATATACACAGAGACATACACACAGAGAAACGCAGGCACACGCCACCCTAAAATAGTTTTTCGTGTTTTAGAGGTCCTGAAACGTATAGATCCGTCGAAAACACGAGTTGCGATTTTCGACACGATTCCAATACGTTCCCTGTACATTACCATGTATTGCAGAGAAAGTAAAAATATAAAATGAAAGACATACCTTACTATGCATGTTCAAGAGCACTTGTCTTGTAAAGCATTGCATCATTTCTGTGCAGTGTATATTTTAATTACTTTCATTATTTTTCAGAAAAATCATGGATTCACACAATCAATAAAAAGGTTAAACTTAACCTGTACTTTGCGGCTTAACGAAAGTACTATTCTGACTTGAGAACTAGTGAATAACTGAAAAGTTTACTCATCCCTGTAAATATCTCGTCTTTTGTGTGTTATTCTTTCTCGTTCTTCTTTTAAAACGTATTTCACGCAGGGATTAAAATTCTTAAAGTAAGAGTGCCCAAAGGAATCCAACCATGAACAACAAGTGCGCTTTTCCCTGTCCAGAAAAATGGGGAATAAACGAAGGGTCGTACCATGTCCGCTACCTGATTATCGTTCCAGTTTTACACATTTTCTACCGACATAGATTCACTTCAAAATTTAATATGAAATGCAGATAAAAGATAAATGTTTTTAGAAACTCTGTAGACCAACATAAAGTATTGCTAATAAATTATAGTGATAACACAGTTTTGAATATGTGGGTTCAAAGGAATAAAGTTAACATCGGTTAATTAACCCTTAGTAACGAGGTTATATGCGGATTCATAAAAAGTCACGTTGATTCACAAAATGCTTTGCTATAATATTAGCTAAAATACGTATCATGTAAAGTCAGTATAATTATAATTTTCACAATAATATAATATATAAGTTCTTGGCTCAAAATATGTGCGCATTTACAGACTGAAAGCAACTTTATATATATATATATATATATATATATATATATATATATATATATATATATATATATATATATATATATATATATATATATATATATATATATATATATATATATATGTATATATATATATATATATATATATATATATATATAATACACATATTTTAACACCTATTTTATATAATATAATGGCAACGCATCGAATGGCTCGGCACTTTATATTTGAATTGATGAATGATCTGTCATTCGGGTTAACTTCTTATTTCAACCTGTCTCAATCCAAAATATTTTTCTCCACTCAGTCCATGCATTCACTTCTGGCATACGTATTTTGCATTGACGATCCAAGGAAATATGGCCACAGGCACATAACGGTTCCGTGAGTGTTTCCTCAGGAGTAATAGCTGGCTATAAACGGGAACAAGGGGTCACAATCCCCCTTGGCCATTTGTTATTTCCCTGTTGGCACTTATATCACCTCTCGATCTTTATATATATATATATATATATATATATATATATATATATATATATATATATATATATATATATATATAAAGAAAGCAATGTAATTTAGGTCTTCCAACTTCTAAATTTATTTTCCTTTCTTTAGGATTAAACAAAAATATGTGTATATCAATGATCTTGACATTTTTAAAGTCTTGTACATTCTAAAGAATACATATACTCAAGTTAATAAATTGTCCAGCACTACATTGTTTTCTAATGTCTGGCTGGCAATTTTATTATTTTTCATTTTATATTTTTCTTTATTCTTTAATCTGGTTGGGGCTTTTCCTCATTTTGTAGGAAAACATCTACCGAATTGCGATCTACCGAATCATCTACCAAACATCGATGCTCAAATTTCTCTGTTAAACCCCATGTTTTCTTATTGCACCCTTCATGCAGGCATTGGCAATTACTTAGTGTCAGACCATAGTAAAACCACGTGGTTATAGTATATAATTTTACCATAAATTATACTAAATATTTGGCCAATTTGGAGCAAGCAACCAGTGCCAGTGTTAGAAACAATGGATAAAATTGGAATATCAATGAATATAACAATGAATATATTGGATAACAATGAATATACTGCATAACAATGAATATACGGGAAAACAATTAATATATTGGAAGTCATGTGACTCTATTTACCTAGAAGTAGGGTGAGGGTTAAATGACATATTTTAATGCATGGAGAAGAACTTTTCTGTCGCCTGCTGAAAGGTGACACTTGCTCCTATTTTAATGAAATTTTCACGTTGTATTTTAGAGTCTGCAATAGACCCGATTACACTAAAGTTGGACCCAGTTTTGCTGATTTGTGACTTTTGAGACCATATACGTCGGGAGCGGGAAGTTTTACGGCTCCACATTGGACACAGATCGTGTTTGAAAACTGATTGCTATAATAACTAGATGCTATATATTTAATGACAGCAAATGGGCAAAACCCGCTAGTCTATATTATTAAATAAGTCATATTTTCGATAAAGTGGATAGTTTTTATTATACATATTTTATACAGACAGAAAGGACTCATTCAGAACGAAAAACAATGCCCCTTCTTTTTTATGGATTCTGGGAGCTGGCGGAGTTGTGAATGTCAGTCAGACGTCGCCAGCTGAACTACGTGATTAAAATACGCATTTCTTAAATTCTCAATTTCTTAAATCCTCAATATATTATTTGAGTAACTTTATTTGTTAAATTGCTTACTTTAAAGTAACTATTTCGTAACTTTAATTCAAAACGATGCAGTATCGAGAATTAAAATTATGTGAATGTTTAACTCTTGGACATATTGTATTCTAATTTATCATCATAAATGGACATATTTTAGCTATACAGAACTTCAATTTCTTTTCTGGTAACTGTGTTTGTTAATTTTTTACTATTAAATTCGTCAATTCATAACTTTCATCGTGATAATCCGCTGTGTATTTTCACTCCACTTGACATTTCTGCACATTTTTGAGGGAGGGAAAAATGTGGTCGTTCAAGTTATGTGACACATTTTTTTGGAGTAAGAGGTGCGTGGCAAACAAGAGAGAGGCAGTTTTAGCCCGCATCAAGATCTTTTAATGCATAGAGTCATGCATGCATTTGCTAGAGAATGCATGCATTTTGCTAGCTCCAATTTTAATGCAATTTTTCTGTTTCATTTTCGATTCTACAATGGATCCATTCAACCAACTTACGCTAAATTTGAACCCTATTTTGCTACTTTGCAACTTTTACGCCCGCGCAAAAAAGATGGTGGGGACAACTAAGGGCACTGTCAGAAGGAGAGGAGGATGTTGTACTCGTACCTGCGCAGCGAGCGCAATACTTTTTAAAAAGCTGATTGATACAAAATTAGTTGCTATATTTTTAGTTCTCCTTAGCAGGAAAAGCCCGATAGTTTATATTTAATTTGGTGTTGCCACTATGGCAAAGATTTAATTGATCGTGCTGGCTTCCAACTTCTCTTTGATTGGTTGCTGGCAGAAATATCTCAAAAATAGCCGATGAAGGAACAATCAATTATATCTTACATTCTGTATTATTTAGGAGCGGTATGCAACTGTAATTGTCATGAACAATTACAAATATAATGTAGTAATTATTATTGCAGTTAAAAATTTTTCATCTTATTATCATCTAATTATTATTTACATCAAATTTACTTTTTATAAACTGAAAGTTTCTTATCTGGGAATACCAAAATTAATTACGATTAAAATGCCATTAGTAATGCAGTTTAAAAATATATGTCTTGTTAATATGCTAATATATGCTATTTTTTATAATAATTTAAATAAGTTAATTACGACAACTAATTTCTTCTGAACACAAATAGATATCAAGTTATTAGTACAACTCAGATTTAGTTCCTTCTTACCATAATATGATACTAAAGCGAAAACAACGTAATTGCACCTAATTGCATTTACAAAAAAAACCGATAATCCTCAGGAGCTGCATGTATTGAATCAAAATCGTATACAGAAGCCATAACTTCTGGAGCTTATATAAATGTAGTGAAATTCATATTTGAAAAGATACCATATGCCAACATTTGGAGAAATAAAGTTTGAAGCAATTGTATGAAAGTCAAAACATCCGTGCCGTTACATATGCAATGTGCAAATTATTATAAGAATAAGGGATGTCCCCTGGGTTGACGAGCGTAGCGAACTACGGCACAGTTACTAGTAAATATATATAATTATTAAATGCCTGTATATATTTCTAAATATTATGCCACAAATAGATGCAGTACATATATTTGTTAATCAGTGTAGTCTTTCCTCCCATTTCAGCGAAATAATACGTTTTTTTTTAAATCATATTTATTGATGTTTATCACCTTTATGGGTTATAAATATACAAAGTTCTAAATTATTTCATAATTTTATTTTTATATCCTTTCAGAACCCTATTCATTAATGAATACACAAGTAAACATCTTGGATGTATCAAAGGAGTGCGATGTAATGAAATCAAAGAAATTTTTACGAGGATATTTCACAGAACCGGTCCTCCAGACAAAGCTGTTCATGAATTAGTAAACACATTTAAAAGGAGTGCATCATCACGGCGAGGTGGAAAGGGGACGCTCCAGAATAATGTTGTCACATTGTTACGTTTTCCATTAAATTGTGGAAACATCACAGAATATAGTCACAATGAAGTCACAAAGTTACTAATACGTAACGTCGCATAGAAATCACAAATATGATGTAACATTGTGACCCAGGTGTCAAGTGACTACAACTTCACTGTCACACATGTGAAGATCATTGTTGTGAGGATTCTGAGACCCCCTGTAATATACTACCTAATCACGACTAAGTGAATCACGACTACCTAAGCGACGAAGTGAAAATAGGAAGTTCAAGGACATAATATGTAGAATTAAGTAGTTTATCAACACTTGCTATAATTTTTACATTTAAAATATATATTAAACATGGTAAAAATTAATAAACATGATTTTAAAGAAATCGTCCTATTTCACTGAAAAGGATAGATATTCCAGATATACCCTATTATATTCTACCTAATCACCTTTATATGCATTACAGACAACAAATTGGAAATAACTGCATCAATACACAACGCGGTGGAAAGACCCAGTTCAATAACATAATATGTGTTATAAATTTATTTTCCAATATTTGTTATAATTTTTCGCATTTAAAATACATATTAAACATAATAAACATCAATAAACCTGATTAAAAAAAAATCATCCCATTTCACTGAAATGGGACTAATCACCTTTATATACATTCTCTAATGGCAATGCTGATACATATATGAATAAACTTGTAAGTACTTTGTGATTAACGCATCGTCTCAATTGGCATTAATGAATTTTCATTATTGCCTAAGTTTTGTGGGCAAATCTTACAAAACGGGGTGGATACACTATTTACTCTCATCGTTTTCAAAGCACGCCTTATCATTTACCCAAGAGGTTTTCATTTAACTTAGTAATTAACAAAAATTTTCAGTTCAGATCATTAACTGATTGTGTTTTCGATTGTGTAAAAGGGAAACGCAGAGCGATAAGTGCTTTTGAGCCATATGAAAATATTGTACAATAATAACATAATTCCCTTTCATGTCTTTGTCCCAAGTTATTAAAATTCTTCTCTGAGCTGTTTAATGATCTTTTCTCTGTGTGCGAAAAAATTATACGCAGAATTGAAGCTATACTTTGTATAATTATGCAAATGGTTTCATCGCGAATTTGTTATGTATTACAAAAGTAGAAAGAATTGAAAATGCGATTTGATGCAGACTTATTACGCAAAAAGAATCACAATCCATGTGCAGCGACTTGTATTGACGAGCTGGTTCCGCTCTTATTTGTTTCCTTTAACATTGGATAGAAAAAACTCATCGGTATGCCGCTCTGGCTTTAGCATATATTATCGTATATGTGATACTGAAGACTACTAATAAATGTGAAAACGTTTGATGTAATAAACGCAAAAGCTGTCCAATGATGTAAGTTGCTTTGGTGCTAGAAAACCCGTCAGTAGGAACAATTGCAGAATTTGAGACTCCAAGTCCAATGGAGGGCATTATAACACTAGCAGTTTTTAATTTTACAATAAAAATAATTTAAATTAAGTAACTGTTATTATCGGTAACTTTAATCCTTTGTATTCAATAACTTTTTTTAACACTTTACAACAAAGTTGAAAAGTGTTTATGACTTTGTTCATTCATTCTGTCTGTCTGTCTGTCTATCTGTCTGTCCGTTAGCACGATAACTGCCGTAAAAATGACTTAATCAAAATGAAATTTCAGTATGTTGTTCAGACAGTCTGTAGGACCTATGGGAATATAAATGAATAATATCACCCAATTAGTTTTGGATTGAACCCGGGTTGAAAAAATGAAATACATTGAGCCCTATGGGACCTAATTTTTCAAGCATTTTTTAAGCGAATTTAAAATTCACAAATTGCTTTGAAAATTTTAGGTAATATTCAAATTGTTCCATAAAATATATAAAAAAAATTCAGCGAAATATATTCAGTAGTTCTTTAAATAAAAATTAAAATAATAATTATATCTCTTTTATGAAACGATCACGTGGCCATGATATGAAACGATCACATGACCCACTTCAAAATGATATATGGCATCCATCTTGTTTCAAAATCGCGATTTTTTAAGTTCTTTTTAATTCATATTGAGTATTGTATCCGTCCTAAAACTACTTTATTTTCGCTTAAATTCTGTGCATCTATATACCGAAACAACGCAAATACAATATATTTCAGTTTAAATGATTATCCAAATTTGATTATCCTATTCAGTTTAAATGATTATCCTATTTTTCACTTATGTAAAATGTAAACAGCAAAATATATAGAAGGAGTTGTATTAGAGTTGCTGTATTTTTTTAACACAAAATCATTTAGTCCATGGAGTCTGCATGGCTGATATGAATGAAATATTAATTGATTTTATAAAAAGAAGGACGATTTTTTTCGATGAAATTTTAAGCATAGAGTTTAATTACTAGTGGCTCCATGGTCTTAACCAGGCAATTTATATTTCAATGCCGTTATTTGAATGAAGTTCATTTTTTTCAATGAAGGTTTAAGTTTTCAATTATAATAAATTAATATAGTATTGTGATAAGTTTTAAAATATTGCCAAGGAATGTATTGCATTTTCGACTTTTTTAAATAAAATTGCATTGAAGTTGGAAAGTGTTTCATAATCAATGCTTTTGTGATAAGGCTTTCACACCTCTGTGTTAAAATTGTATATTAAAGTATTGTTTTATTTCTGTGTGATTGAAAGTGTCAATTTCGAAATGTAAATGTCTTTTCTACATGTTTTCAATTACATTGACTTTTAAGGGAAGTGAACTCTAAAATCGCAAAAGTGTTTATGTTCCAGAAAAATAGTAATAGTTTTGTATTTTCGCTTCTCAGTCGCTAGTTGGGAACTTGCAGGTTTTGCGCACGCGCGAGTTTGAAAAAGGATTTTGGAAGCAGTGTGGAAGGAGTCGTGGAGAAATGTAGACGTGTGTGTTTGATTCGCGTATGATCGCGAATTTTAAGAAAAGGTGGATTAATTTTGAAAGTGGAAGGATGTGATTAAAATATGTAACATAGTTCGACAAGTTGTGCGTAGAGTCGTTTGGCTCGGTTCAGAGATGAGTCACTCGTGTTTTTAAATGAATCAGCCTGGTAGTAATGGAATAATGAATCTTGTGAAAAGAGAAAATGGTTCTTTCACTGGTCGGCTTGAATCGCTAATAGGGCTAGAGGGAAAGCTCATTTTACAGCGATTTGTATTTGCCTGACTCCTCCTTGTGTCCTAAGGTACGAATCAACCAATTTCCGTAACCAACCAAGATGTCGAATTCCGCCAGCATGATGTTGTGTAGTCAAGTTTCCCGACCATTATGGATTTTGTTCTGCGCAAGAATCTCGATGAGTTTATGCCGAGAGTCCATCCTGATATCCTTTCCCATGGTACAGAATTGTAAATGTTATATTTAAAAGAGACGAGGTAAAGTTTTATATATATTTAGTCTTCCACCTAACGAATAGAGTGTTAATTGTCAAATCCTCGTGAGCATCGAATCATTGATGATGTTATATGAAAATGTCGTATATGTTCAAAGTATACAAATGTCGTATATAAATGTCAAGTATAATATGAGGAATATTGTGTTTATTTTATGTATCAGAAAATATGTGTATTCTCTTGGTTCCTCTTCCTCCAGGGGTGTTCTTAATGGTCACCCTACCGAGTGTAACTCTGAGTTATTGCGAGAAATGCTTGTACTCCACTGTTTTCGATCAACTGCCTTGTTATTTCATGTTTAATAAATGTGTTTGATTTCAAAACTTTGTCTTCTCTGTCGAGTATACCAAAACGTTCGCGACAGAATTGGTGCCGTTACTTTTCTCGGTGAGTGGGGAAGAGCTGAGAGAATTAAAATTTTTAAAAATTTTCTTAAGAACTGAAATTTTGAAGGTTAAAAATTACCGTTGTGCTAAAATGAGTGTTTTCTTAAGTAAACAGAGTTCCATGTTCTGTTTTCGGTATTCTCAAAAACGAGTGTTCTTGGAATTTGATATGTGCCATTTGATAAAAAAAATTGATTTGTTTGCATATTTATGTCATTTGATTTGATAAAAACTGGTTTTATTGTAAATACTGTTTAAGAACATTGCAATTGCATATTGTGTTAAACTATACGAGTATATTTGATTGTTATGCAAAATGGCTCCAATTACTAGAAACAAAAAAGTAAATGTCGGTAAGATGAGTAAAAATTCAAGTAAAAAATTAAATTCCTCCTTGAATTTGTCGCTTGATATTGCTACTGAGTCGGATACTGTTAATTCTAGAGGTAAAGTTAAAAATGTTAGCCACAAAGCTAAATCTAATGAGGAAAATATATCAGATAAATCGCCGGTATGTCTGAATTCTTCTTCTGGCACTTTGCCAAATCAAAACAGTGCTTCATCGGTAAATGATAACATGTTAAAATCATTCCATATTTTCACACCTAAGTTCGCACATCATATTCCAAAATTCTCGGGAAATTCAGAGCTTTCGTTGTCACAGTTTTTGGAAAAGTTAAATTTAGTAGCCACTCATGCAAACTGGAGTGAGTGTTGTTGTTGTTGAAACCCAGACCGTCCGACCTACCAGAAAGGTGTAAGGTAACTGTTTGGACGGTCGGGAAGCGTATTAATCTGTGTGTAAAACTTTACACAACAAACAATCCTTACACAATACAATGGTCATCACACACAACTAACATCCGACAAACAGACATACATAAAATTCAAGTAATGCACAAGAAATTCAAGGAGTCTCACACCAAAGGGGGAGAACCCAGGAGCAAAAACAGGATTAAGAAATTCATAGATCACCAAAAATTAAGAGCAGAGAATACTCACAGAAGTGTCACCTAACAGAATTTGAAATCTCTCTCGCAGTTTGAATACAGTCCTTCAGTTTGTTTATTAATACTTTATTTCTGCGGACACCGGAAAACCAAGCTGCAGAGTGGGCAGGGGAAGGTTTGACGAGGTGGTATTTTTTAGAAAAGGGACAGGAAAAAACATAGTGATCAGCGTCACCAAAAGCATTACAGGGACAGTTAGAAGAGGTTTTGTGCTTAAAGAATTTGAGGTAATCAAGGAACGGGCCGTGTCCGGTAATAAAATAAACAAGAAATCTGTTACAAATAAGAAGAGAAGGGTCAACCAAAGGGAGGAAAGAAAGAATACGGGCCGGATCGTGATTACGGGGAGAGATATAGTCGTTTAAGTAAGTTTGCCACAGATTATTTAGGAATATTTTACAATGACGAGTGAGAAGAGAATAAGGGAAAGGGACCGAAAAAGGGGAACCAGAAAGGGAGGCGGCTTTGGCATGAGAGTCTGCAACTTCGTTTCCCAGTATTCCAGCATGGGCTTTAACCCATTGAATGTTAATTAATTTAGATGCCGAAAGGGCCAAGAGTTTAATATCACATAAGTATTTGGATCTATTTTTAACAGATTTTAGAGCCAGAATGGAGGACAAACTGTCCGAAAAAATATTGACCTTTGTATTGTTGTCCAACGCCCATTGAATAGCGACTTTAATGGCAGAGATTTCCGCTTGAAAGACCGTGTTTCCATGAGAGAGCTTAAAAGAGAACGATTCGACCAGGTCATCTTTTTTAAAAATGCAAACTGCAAATCCAATATTTTCGTCAGTTTTAGAGCCATCAGTGTAGATATTAAAAGGGGAGAATGAAGCAGGGTCAAAGGAGGGAAGATTAACAATACGATGCGAGGGAGGGAGACTGGAAAAGGGAACGTTTGTATCAAAGCTGGAAGGGCCAGGAAGGGACGGGGATGAAAAAAGGTCAGTTTTAAGGCGCCAGAAATGAAATTTTTTGTAAAGGGTCTGTATAACAAATTGAACAGGGGGGATACCAGTAATTGAGTATAGAGAAATGCTCGAAGTTGTTCTAAAACCGGAAGAAATCTTCAAAAGGAAAATCCTTTGGAGAGAAATGAGACGTGATGTTTGATCCCCCGTAAGACATTTACCCCATATACCTGAGCTGAAAGTGATAATTTTTTCTATAACTGTAAGGTACCAGATTTTTAGGAAAGATCTGTTAACCCCCCAATTTTTACCCGCGATTTTCCCGAAAGTAGAAGAGAGCTTGAAGCATTTCTCTTTAAGATAAAATACATGAGGACTCCAGGTTAAGTTGTCATCTATTATAATTCCGAGATATTTAAGATGGCGGGTAATTTTAAGGGGTTTGTTTGACATTTTAAATCTTGGGTTTTGTTTTCTCTTGGAACGAGTTTTATTGAAGATAATACATTGTGATTTTTCAGGTGAAGGGGAAAGTTGAAGGGAGGACAAGGAGGATTGGAGGGAGTCCAGGAGGGAATTGGTTCGGAGTGTAAGTTGTGAGAGGGAATCACCAAATGTCACCACTGCAAGATCATCTGCAAAGGCCTGAAGATAGAAAAGGTCATTATTAAGGAGGAGAACTCGGTTGAAGTAAATGTTCCACAGGATAGGTGACAAGACCGATCCCTGTGGAGCACCGAAGGAAATGATTTTAGAGGAGGAATGGATATCGTTTGAAAAGGTAATTGACCGTGAACTGAGGTAAGAAAATATAAAAACTTGAAATTCGATGGGAAGATGAATGCTTTCCAGTGATGAAGGAAGGATATGCCAATTAAGGGAGTCGAAGGCTCCACAGATGTCCACAGTGGTGAGTGAAACAAAATGACCTGGTCTAAAGTCTCTAATAGAGGAGACAAGTTTGTGAGTAGCATCTTCGCAACTGACCATTTCCCGAAAACCGAATTGGAGCTGATGAAGGGCGTCATTGGTTTTAATCCAAAAATAAAGTTTATTAGCAAATAATTTTTCGAGTATTTTTCCGAAAGTAGGTAAAAGACAAATGGGACGGTAGGAGGAGCAAAGGGCAGGATCTTTACCAGGTTTATTAAGAAATAGAATTTTAGCGTTTCGAAGACAAGCGGGGAAGTAGCAATATTTAAAACATAGATTAGCAATTTTTGAAAAGATGAAGGGGAAAGAAGTAAAAAGTGATTTCCAGATTTTAAAATCAATAGAGTCGAGACCAGGGGCTTTACCGTTTGGGAGATTGTTAATAACCAATGAAAGCTCTTCATCAGAGACCGAGCCCAACCCATCAGAAGGAGGTGAAAAACAAGGAAAGCTGGTAAATGTGGGATCATCTTTGAAACAGTGGTCCAAAAGACGTTGAATTTTCGTTTTATAGTCTAAGTTAATATCATCAGAGAATTGCAAATTAATATGATTAAATTTGTTTTGTTTCTGAAAAGCAAATTTGAATAGTGTGCCGAATTTAGAAGAACAGTTAGTACAAAATTTACGCCAGGATTCCGTTTTAGATTTATTAAGTAATTTTTTGTATTTGGCACGATTTAATTTATATTTAATCTTTGCCTCTGTAATAGTTTCTGAAGAGGCGGAGTTTCTCTCGAGTGATTTTATTCGTTTGCCGAGTGCTGTTACGAAGTTTCGGAATTTTGCTAAATTAGGATTCCACCATTTAAAGCCAGAGCGAGTAGAAGTTTTCTTTTTCCTGATAAATTTGAAAGCACATGATTGGGTGGTATCAATGAAGGATTTTACGAAGTTGTTAAGGGAGGTGGAATCAGAAATTTGATCAAGGGAGCGGGAAAGGGAAGGAATATGAGATCTGAAATTAAATAGAAATTTACCTAAACTATAGTTCGTTTTAAAGAAAAAGGAGTTGTCTGAAGGAGGATCAAGTCCAAGGGTTAATTTTATGTATTTGTGGTCACTGAATGTATCACAGGAGAGAATCTCCCATTTTTGAATAAGATCATAAAGTCCAAAAGAGACAAGAGTTAAGTCTGGGAATCCTTTACCTGAGTGGGAGACGAATGTTGGACCAAGTGAAGGATCATTTACCACAATTAAGTTATTATTCATACAGAAGTCAATCACACTGTATCCCCGGTGATCTATGAAGGAGTAGCCCCACATCAGGGCCCTGGCATTGAAATCTCCAAGTATCAATGATTCTGATGCAAAAAAATTCAGATTTGAGAGTTCGTTTAAAATATCTACGATAGGATCATGGGGGGGACAGTAAATAGAAATCAGGTTAAGGGATTTATTATTTGGAAGAAAAATTTCAACCACCACAAATGAGTTGGATTGAAATTTAAGGGAGACGGGAAAAGACGAGTTCAGGATTAAAAGGGAAGCTTTATTGGACAATGAATTAAATTGTTTAATTCCGAGAGGAGGGCGAAGTACCGACCCCTCGGAAAGGAAAGGTTCTTGTAAGCTTATAATGTCCAGGGATTTCTCAACTGCAAACTGAAGAAGATTATTGTGTGCAGAAAGCGAATGATTAGTATTTGTTTGTAGAATTTTCAGAACCATCGCGGGAGAATCAATGCCCGGGAGCAGAAGTGGGGAAAGCAAGGATAAAAATAAACAGATATATAATATACAATAACAACTTAATATTTACAATATTTACAATATTTACCATAATATTGAGTTCAGATTGATTTTTGAAGTTCCCTTATTCTATTTAGTTCTCTTTGCATCGAAGGGCAATTAGCCCGGTCTCTGGCATTGTGATTAGTTTTCCAGTTTAGATTAGCGTTCCCGACGTTTGCCGTTGAGCAGTTAATGCATGATGGAGTTTTTACCTTACAAGTCTTGAAGGTATGATCATCATCGCCACATTGCGAACAGTTACCAGTAACCCAGTGACAGGCTCCAGCCGAGTGACCAAAACCTTGGCATTTGTAGCATATTTGGATTGAGATGTATTTTTTAATGAAATAGTACTGGAAATGATGATATAGTTTTTTGGTGTTGATGAGGATTTTAGCAGAAGAGATGTCCACAAGTATAACCCAGTTGATTGATCCCGCTCTGTTTCTGAAGTTTTTGATGATTTTGAACTCCTGAGGTTCGGATGGAAGGTTTTTAGTCAGAAGGTCTTTTATATCCTGTTCCCGGAGAGTTTCTGGAATATTGAACAGGATCAGTGCTTGCTTACGTATTGGTGGCTTAAAGATAGTGAATTTCTGACCAATTTCGGAGTTTGTAAATTTGGGGATAAGATTGTCTGCATCTTTATCTCTGCATGTTATCTTGAGTGTTCCATTTCTTTGAGATGAGACGTTTTGGATGCGGATGCCCGGAGGACACTGGAAAGAGAGAAGGTCTTTATGCAGTTGTTCCATATTTCTAGTACGGTCCTTTCCCTGTAGCAGGACACTGGCAAAAGATGGTTTGGGGGGAGCAGGAGGTGGTTGATTGGTTGATTGAGTCAGATGTTCC
Source organism: Amaurobius ferox (assembly GCA_951213105.1). Classification (NCBI taxonomy): domain Eukaryota; kingdom Metazoa; phylum Arthropoda; class Arachnida; order Araneae; family Amaurobiidae; genus Amaurobius; species Amaurobius ferox. Next base: position 68,125,919 of record OX578137.1, on the reverse strand, counting down.
AGGTTTTTCTTTACTGCCTCATCGACCAGGGAAGGCAGATCCTGCGTTAAGTTCTTGGAGAAGTTTTCTAGATTTGTGGTGATTGCATTTTTCAGTTGGTTGAGGTCTTCGTTAAATGATGTTCTGATATTTTGCAGGGTATTTAAAGCTTCCTGGTTTTGAGAGGATATGACTGAAGGGATCTGGTTTTCAAAGTTCAGGCAAGCTGCTTTCAATGCTTCGAATTTATCGTCCAAGTATTTCGTTTGCGTTGCATTAGGTTTTACATATCTAGTTAGGTAATTCTGGACCTGGTTACAATGACGCTGTACTTTAAGGAGGAAGGTGTTGCAGAATTCTGATTTATCTTCAGTCATGTCTGTGGTTGCAACTGAAGTGGTATCGTCTGGTTCGTCCGTATTTGATGTTGGTTCTGGTAGAGTTGGTTTACTGGATCGAGTCATAGCCAAAGGAGGGTTGGAGAATACAGTAAACTGTGTTTTCGGTGTTGAGAGGACAGATGAGCGAGGAGGAAGAGGGAAATTCGATGGAGAAGAGCGGGAAAGCACTGTTGAGAATGATGGAGTTGTTGAAGAAGCAGAGGCTTTTAAATCAATCAGTTTAGCAGTGGGTTGCGGTAGTGGAATGAATGAAGATGATATGATGGTAGAAGGCAGAGTTGATGAAGTAGAGTGGTCACCAGGCTGAGCCTGAGCACAGGAGTAATTCGATGTTTGAGACCTTCTATTATAGTTTGATGCCATAGTACGGGATTGATGAGATAGGTCTCTGAGAGAATCAGTTGTGGGATTTGAAGGATGATTAGGAGAGTTTCTGTTATAGTTGGATGCAGAAGAAGTTGATGCATTGTCAGGAGATGTTCGAGGAGAAAGATGTTGGGAAACAAGAGGTGGGAAATCTGGGATCGGAGATGTGTATATGTCATTAGTATCCATGATAGAGGTAGTGAAAAACTGGTATCTCTTAAAAAGTTTCTTGTTGATAATATAAAATGCAATAATTCTGATAATTCATGAGTATATAGTATCGAATTTCACTAATAATCCTAAGACACTGAGTAATACACTGTTTCAAACATAACATTAATTTTAATACAATATGTATATACAGTATCACAAAAACCACCAAAATAACATATAATAATATATAGATTGTCCATTTTCTGTCATATAATTTACAAAAGTGAAGGGTACGACAAGTTGTATTCAATATCAATTACAGGAGCGAAGGCAAAAAGATGCGACGGGTGAAAGCAAACAAAAAAAGCTAAAACAAACTAAAGACGAAACCGGTCAGCGGGAAAATCCCAAATCCAAAAAACTGTAAAAAAATCCATGATAAACCAAAAAACCAAATTTTGAGACGATAGCAAAAGAATAACCGGAGAAAAAGAGAATAAACGAAAAAAGGGGATGCTGAGCAGAAACGAGCAAAATAAAATTTATAAATCAAAAGAAAATAAAAAACAAAAGGGTGCAACCGCAAAAATTGGAGCTCTAGCACCAATAGGACACAAGATATAAAGAAAAAAATGAATACTGTTAAAAATTACAAGTCCCACTGGGACAATATGCTAATTAGAATTAAAATTAGATTTAAAAAAGATACCAATGTTATCCATAGCTTGAGATTCAATAGGAAAGTACAATATGAATTTTACAAAGGGGCAGAATAACGACTGGAGTGAGTGTGACAAATTAGTTTGTTTGAGATTGAATTTAGAGGGGGAAGCAAATAGATTGATTGAAGAGAATCCAAAGCACAGAAATTGTAAAAAATTGCAGGAAATTATTCACATTTTGAAAGATCATTTTGAAGTGACCGAAAATGTCACTAAAAACATAATTTCACTCGTGAACTTTACACAGAGACCAAATGAGTCGGTTAAACAGTTTTCGATGAGAATCGAAGCTGCTTCATTTAAGGTTGTTCCGGAAGATGTAGATTCCGAAAGTGAGAATAAAATCAGGCAAACACTTTTAAAAACTTCATTTATTAATGGTTTATATCCGGAACTAAAAAGATTGGTGTTGTCACAAAACCCTAGAGATTTTTATTCGGCTAGAAAACTTGCAATTTTTGAGGAATCTATTTTAAATGAAAATAATGCTATGTACTTGACTAATCCGGTACTTACAAGAAAAGGTGTTCTCACACCAGAAAAATATGTTCTCACACCAGATCAAAGTGAAAGTATGTCAGATTTAAAAAGAAAAGTGTTAGAACAGGAAAGGGACATTGAATTTCTTAGGGGTAAAATAGAAAAATTTAAGTTTAATTCAGATAAAGTTAACGAAAAGCGTTCACCGCGTCCAAAGTGTGACAAATGTGGTAAATTAGGTCACGTTCAAGAACAGTGTTGGAAAAAGGTTTTTCAAAAAAGAGATGTGTACGGTATAAAATGTAGGAAAATTTATACCAGTCCTGGAACTAGGTATCACCAGGGTGAAAGACACAGAGGGCAAATGTCTGCAAATGAGTGGAAGTATAGAAAGCAAGGAACGCAAAATTATAAAAATAAGGAGTCATATAAATCTTTGCAAAATTCCAAAAATCATTCTTCTGGGAATCAGAGTAGATATCCCATGCACAATTATAATAATAGAAAAACTTTTGATAGGCAAACATCACATTTTGAGGAAAATAATATTTGTCATAATATTACAAATTCTTTGTCATCTTCTTCTATTATAAAAGGAAAATTAGTGAGCAGTGAAGTGTCAATATTGATTGATACGGGTAGTTCAATTAATTTAGTGTATGAGGAAGCTTTAAATACTGTACCCATTGCACATATGTTGCTAACATACAAACCAACAATTTTGCGTAGCTTTAGTTCACAAGATACTAAAGTTGAATGTTTAGCCACTATTTCACTAAATTTGGGAAAAGAAAGATTCCCTACCGAATTTTTTGTGTTAAAATCACCAGCTCCTATTTCATATAATGTAATCCTTGGTAACAAGTTTTTACATAAACATAATGCTATTATAGATTATAATCACTTCTGTTTTAAGTTTTCAAACTCTTCCATTCCTTTTGTTGGTTATCAATGTACGAATAATTTACTTTCGATTTCAAATCATGAACCGGCAAATGAGTCGGAAATTGCAGACTCAAACCTAAGTAGTGTCGCAAAGCGTATTGCTGTGCCTGACTCGCAGATGAGTAGTGAAAAAAATGTTTTGCAAAACTGTATGCTATGTTAAAATGGATCCAATATTTCTGAACTTCTGTGTAATTTGCTTTATGTGTCAGTCAGCTGAATGTTCTGTACTGCAAGTTCTGTGCCAGTGCAGCTTTCTGAATGTGAGTGCCATGTTAATCAGGTTGAAGTAGTGTTTTAAAATTCTAAATACTTAAATAATAATTTTTTTTTGCTTTACTTTAATGATAAGCAGTAATGTTTTAAAGTAATTTTAAGATAATTAAGTACTTGATGGATTAGAGTTTTGGTAAGGATTTTTAAGGATAACTGATAATTTTTATCTCTGTTTTATTTTATGAATGTGTGAATGATTTTTTTTTAATTTAAAGGTCTAGTAAATTTTAGAAATTTTTTTTTGTCATTTGGTGTTTGTTGACTTATTGGTTGGGGGTACCGCCACCTCTAGGTTTGCAACTTTCTAATGGACTTGTTTCTTGCCTGGGTGCCTGATCAACATTCTTGGTTTGAAAATTTGTCTCATTTTCTAAATTAGTAATTTTTTTAAATGTCCTTTAAAGTAATTTGTTGGCAAGGTTGGATAATAGTTAATAAATTGATTTCTGTGAAAAGTAAATTTATAGAATTTTAATTGTAAAATTTTTGAAGAAAGAAAACTTTTTGTTTAGTTAAACTTTTTGTGAGTTGAGTAAATTAAATTTTCATGTCTCTGTGGTACTCACCAGAAAATGTATTAGTGTTTAAGTTTTAAAAGGGGCAATTTCATCATTTGTGTCTTGTTAATTTGGTGTTGTCTTGTAAAGGTCTATGCTTGTATTGAGACTTATTTTTTTTTGACTCACGAGTCAAACTTTAGGCCACTCTTGGATTTTGGTTATTATGCTGGTCATGATCTTGTTTGTTTTTGTTTTTTTCTTTGATGTACATGTACATCGCTCAAAATTTACACTAAATTCCTCTCAATGGAACATATGTCATTGGGAACTTAATGCAGGTATTTTCCTAGTATTGTGTGGAAAAATTCCCCGCTTTGCAGGAAATTTTTCTCCCGGGCCCCGAAGGAGTGTGATAAGGCTTTCACACCTCTGTGTTAAAATTGTATATTAAAGTATTGTTTTATTTCTGTGTGATTGAAAGTGTCAATTTCGAAATGTAAATGTCTTTTCTACATGTTTTCAATTACATTGACTTTTAAGGGAAGTGAACTCTAAAATCGCAAAAGTGTTTATGTTCCAGAAAAATAGTAATAGTTTTGTATTTTCGCTTCTCAGTCGCTAGTTGGGAACTTGCAGGTTTTGCGCACGCGCGAGTTTGAAAAAGGATTTTGGAAGCAGTGTGGAAGGAGTCGTGGAGAAATGTAGACGTGTGTGTTTGATTCGCGTATGATCGCGAATTTTAAGAAAAGGTGGATTAATTTTGAAAGTGGAAGGATGTGATTAAAATATGTAACATAGTTCGACAAGTTGTGCGTAGAGTCGTTTGGCTCGGTTCAGAGATGAGTCACTCGTGTTTTTAAATGAATCAGCCTGGTAGTAATGGAATAATGAATCTTGTGAAAAGAGAAAATGGTTCTTTCACTGGTCGGCTTGAATCGCTAATAGGGCTAGAGGGAAAGCTCATTTTACAGCGATTTGTATTTGCCTGACTCCTCCTTGTGTCCTAAGGTACGAATCAACCAATCTCCGTAACCAACCAAGATGTCGAATTCCGCCAGCATGATGTTGTGTAGTCAAGTTTCCCGACCATTATGGATTTTGTTCTGCGCAAGAATCTCGATGAGTTTATGCCGAGAGTCCATCCTGATATCCTTTCCCATGGTACAGAATTGTAAATGTTATATTTAAAAGAGACGAGGTAAAGTTTTATATATATTTAGTCTTCCACCTAACGAATAGAGTGTTAATTGTCAAATCCTCGTGAGCATCGAATCATTGATGATGTTATATGAAAATGTCGTATATGTTCAAAGTATACAAATGTCGTATATAAATGTCAAGTATAATATGAGGAATATTGTGTTTATTTTATGTATCAGAAAATATGTGTATTCTCTTGGTTCCTCTTCCTCCAGGGGTGTTCTTAATGGTCACCCTACCGAGTGTAACTCTGAGTTATTGCGAGAAATGCTTGTACTCCACTGTTTTCGATCAACTGCCTTGTTATTTCATGTTTAATAAATGTGTTTGATTTCAAAACTTTGTCTTCTCTGTCGAGTATACCAAAACGTTCGCGACACTTTAAGCATGATTGATCTTTCTTGTTATGAAGATGTGCGAATTAATCTGTAATATATTATTCTTCCCATTCTTAAAGATATATTCCAGGGTGTATCATATATCACACTGAGTTGCATAAACATAATTTAAAATTGCGTCTTTTTATTCAGCCTCTAGGATATAAAAAAACGGAATAAACACATGAATTTGTTCAAGATTAAAAGCGCTGATAATTTTCTGCGGACCTCGTTTGATCGCTTCATTAAACAACAAGGGTACATGCTATGTCAGAAAATGTTCGAATTCCAATTAGGTACATACAAACGTAGATAATGAGTGTGATATATGTAATATGCCCCATTGGTCTCAACAGTGAATGTGTCCGGATTGTATTTTTATGATGAAAGAATTGTATTTTTATGAACAGTGTGTTCATTGTATTATTATGATGAATGCCATAAAAATACAATGAGGACTGCCTGACTACCTAAAATGGCACTGTAACGTTTGATATGATTTATGTCTTCTGAGTCATATTGAAATTCTATCCAAATGGGGGTCACGAAAGGCTGGTTCTACGTCAGGTAACGCTATGTACTGATGAGCCATCCAATATTAACAGGAGCGCTATCCAGGGATAGCACTTGCCCTAAAGCAAAGTGTGCTTGGTAGATAAAGCTCACCGAGTAAAGAAAAATCACGAGTAAAGGGGAGATGAGACAACGGATCAAAGCTATTGAGAAGCAAAGTAGTAAGAATAGAAGGGGTATTCAGGAATGAGATGGTCGTAAGAAATGACTGAGTACACGAAAAATACCCGTACACGTAGAAGATAATGAACAACAATCTGTAAGTATCCTGAGAATCGGGTTTTAACTTTATTCCACAACAGTATGCTACAAAAAGATTCAAATGTACCTATTTAATAATCGTATTGAAATGAGGCGATGAAGATATATTTAGATCAATAACACAATTTTAGCCTGGCATTACATATTTCCAATCACCAAACCTTACTCAAGTATGCCTGCATTATGTTGTCAAGATTTAAGTATGATTAATAAATATATTGAATTTAATTTTGGATAATTACTGATCTCCTAATTAATGAGCATATTTTATTGTCGAGTCCCCCATTATGTACTATATGCAGCATTAGAATATAGGGGGTTCAATTGTTAGAAACAACGGTATGTAAAGTATGTCATCAACATTCGATTTTAAATTTAATAAATGTTTAAGCAATTAATATTAATTCAAATAATTAATTTTATTTTCCACTTTTAGCTTAACAGCACGTTACTTTAAATTAGTATTTCGTAAAATCACACGCAGATGTCTTGAAAACTGCAGAGTCTACTTTAATGATAAAAGCTTATGTTCCAGTAACTCAACGGTAGAACGTCGGCTTCTCAGTACGAAGACCCGTGGTTCAATTCCCGATTAGGGCAGCAAGATTCTTTACAATACCATCAGTTCGAAATGTAGTTTGTTATATATTAAAGAACGCTTAAGTCAATGTAAAATATTGGTTTTTCATCGAATACAGAACTATCAGTACAATGCTTCTAAGTAAATATACATATTTATTTTATTCAGAATTATAAGGGTAACAAACCACGTCTCTAAGAACCCTAATAACTTTTTACGGAATAGTCCATGAATGTACGCATTAGATGTATCTATATTAAAGTGACCATACTCGAAAAAATACATAATACGTACGAATTATAACAGCGCAACTAAAGAAAAAATATGATGTGGGCAGCACATGATTTTCCTTATATAATGCAATGAATTTACTACTTTTACAGTAAAAAAATAGATTATTTTTATAGTAGATATTTGTATTATTTCCATAATATTGAATTTTTGTCAATGAGTCGTCATTTTCATTGATTTAGCGTCATTTTTATCCATTTGGCGTGTTTTTCGTTAATTTAACAACATTTAAAATGTCAACAAGTTGATAATATTCCACAAAATTCGTCGCCAAAATCTCGCCAAGCATTATGGACGGAGAAATAAGTTATTCTTACAGCATATAAATGACTATTGGCATTCAAATACAAAAGTATTACTCAAAGTATTTTTTCTTTCATGAATGGAACGAGCTAGATCCACGAGAATGATATCCCCAAAATTTATCGCAAGGTATTACATATGAAAAGTGAACATGTTTCTCAATATGAAATATTTTTTTAAATTTTATATGACGTTTTGATAATTTTTTTGAAAAATGAGAAATATCTCGAGAACGTTTCATGTTAGCGTTCTCAAATTTATGTCAATCGTTTTCTAATGAAAAATTACATAAGAAATGTTAATTTGCGTAACTTTATTAAAGGTTTTGATTTTTTGGCGATTTTTTTCAAAATTTCACTCGAAAATTTAGTGGGGTTCTTAACATTTGATTGCTTATAAAAACAAAAGGCTTCCAGTGTTTATAGATTGCAATTTTTGTACTAAATTTCGTTCGAATCGGTGCATTTGTTCGTCAGTTATCGTCTCCACAGACTCACTGACACACACACACAAGCACATGCACATACTTTCACACACACACACAGACATCACTTAAAAATTTTCTATTCGTAATCAGGGATGTTTGAAACGTGCTCTCCCGCTGAAAACTCGAATTCGAATTTTCGACCCCGTCTCAATACTTTCCATATACTTTATAGTATATAAGGAAAGTAAAAATTAAAAATTTAAGATAAGTAGTAACTCTACAACAAAGAGAGATACAGAAAAGCACCCAACTACAGAGTCGTAGTGTATTGTCTAATTAGTAAGCATCGACTTCAAGAACAAACGAAAAGCGTATGCTGAAGACAATACATTCCAGTGATATTTAATTCGCTGCTGGATGTGCAGACAAGCCACAATACGGTTAAACGTCGCCGAAATATTCGCGAGTGCATGCAAATAATTCCAGTAACGTTATGGAATTCTGTGAGATAAGAGTCAGCAATTGGAGCACTCAATACAGCTCCTGATGGCAAGCTGTTCGTTCTATCAGTGGATTATAACATATATTCAGCGCTTTCCTTATATATATATATATAACCTTTTAGGTTTTATATACGTATATAAAACAAGTGAATATATTTTATTTTGTGTGTGTGTCAATTTTTACTATACAAACTACGACCTTCAAGGTCGAGTGGTAGCTTCGGAAAAGTACACACACGATCCCATTGTAATTGTAGATAATGGGCAATTATCTTCCACTTTGTAATTTATGTTTTATTACGTCTTATTTATGTCTTATGTTTTATTATTCTATCTCACTTTGTTGTCGCGTTCATTATTATAAATTTTCTACTCCGCAAGGGGACATTGTAATTTTACTTTAGCTATACTTACCCTATGGTCTAGGAATATACCTTACCTTACAAACTTATTGAGGTGCTCAAGGAATTTATAACTTGTTATAAAACTGAACTCTAACTGAAGAAATTTAAATTTATTTACACACGTTCCTAACTCAAGTGTGATACATGCATGAGTGAAAACACTTCCAACATATCTTAACATCTTTGTTAAAATTGGAGTTTGTGAATTATGCTTCTTTGGATGTATATAATTTCATTTTGTTATATTTCGAAACACGCTTTGCCAATTACCCAAGAGAAATTATTTTTAATTTTCGCTATTTACTAGATTTTCCACCTCAGCTCATTACTGATTATTCTCGCCGTTTGAAGTAAAACACGAACAAGGGGCGCGTTTTAGTTAGATAAATGTAAACAAATAAGTGCGTTTCAATTAGATAAATTTAAACAAATAAGTGCGTTTCAGTTAGATAAATGTAACAAATAAAAACTGAATAATTCATTAACGTCGTTTTGGCTGAAGTAATTAAAATTATTTTCACGATTTATAATGGTCGTTTCCTTATGTTTGAAAAAACAGTGGGAAACACTTAAAATATGCTTCAAGAAATCATTGAAGATGATGTCATAGAAAATATTATTTTTCTGTTTATTAAAATGCGAAAGTAATTATAAAAGCAATTAGAGTGAATAGGTGGATAAACCGATTCATCAACAAATTCAGACAATTATTTAGTGTATTTTTTATTGCGTCTGTTACAACAGTTTGTTCTGAAACCGTGTTGATAATTATCATTTCTTTCTCAATTTATAATACTCATATATATATAATAATTGTCTAAATACTTTTGTCTGTGCCTTTTCGAAACTACTAGAAGTGCCTAAGTAACTGTGAAAAGTTAATCTACACACACTTATAGTATCTCTCACAGGGTGCAAAATTAAACGATCCAATATTTTCGAGTTCTCCAGTGGACCAAGAGGAATGGGATTGAAAGTCATTTCCGACATTTCTGAAGGATCGCGATAACCTAAAAGGCTAAATCTTTGCACACTTACAGTATTTTACACGGAACAGAAACTAATAGAGTCGAATTTTTGACTCATACCATGGGACCTTAGAAAATATGTTTATATTTACTTCACTGAATCTCCAGAACCCCATTTGGTACGCTAAATGGATGAATTTTTGTCCAATCATGGTATAAATCATGGGATAGAGACAAATGGAGCTAGAGTTTCTATTCCTTTGTCTAGGATGGTACAAACATTTTTTAATGTTGTTCCTGACACTCTGGATGTCTATTTGGTGATCGCGAAAGCTTAACCTTTACACATTTGTAGTGTTGAATATAAAGATAATTAGAGCCACATTTTTTATTGTTCACAGATTACGAACAATATGATTTCACCTAAATGCATTTTCAAGCCCCCATCCCCCTCGGTAACACAGATTGCTTAATCTTCATACAGTTACAGTATCGACCACGGTACCAAGCTGAGCCAAGTTCTATTCAGATGAATATCTTAATTATAACTTTGCTCAAATTAACGTCAAATTCCATTTATTGTCAAGTAAAAAATAATTTATCAAAAAATTGCAACATTGTTTTAAAGAATATAAGTTTCTCTATATTATATATTTTTAAATACTAGTTGAATATATTTCTTATATATATATATTTCACTTCAGAGTTTTTGCTTATGTAAATTTCATCGGTCAAACATGAATTGCAGTAATGTACTGCATTATACGTTAAAAACGTGTACTACATTATATTTAATTTATTTAAAATACTGAATTAAAACAAACTGAGATAAGTAGACAACACACTGAAATAAATATAAATGCTTCGGAAAATAACCATAAATATAATTATAAACAATGATATTTTAAATATGATAAACTACAGCTAATCTACGTTTTTATATATTTGCTTCAGATATGTTAAACCTATATATTGTGGGTTGCCAGGAAAGTGTATATTAAATTTGTGGATATAAGTGAAACATGTTTAGAACCACCGATATAAATCGTGTGCCGTTTGGTATATTCTGTTAGCTTTGAATATTGGAAATTGAGTAATAGATTTGCATGTATAGAGGTATACGTTGTACGTTGCTAATTCAATATAATATGGAGTACAGGTGTAGTATAATTCATTTTTCATTATTGGCGATTTTAAGTAAGATTCTGGCAATCCTTACAGTGATTTGGAGAACATTCCATGCCGGAAACCCTTTCCGCTTCATGTATCGCCTTTTTGTTGTCTTTTGTCGTCCTTTTTTCACTCTTTTGTCACCAATTTAATAATCATGACATTCCATTCTGGCAACGCTTTCTGCGTCTTTTGGCGGCCTTTTGTTGCCAAGGTAAAAATCAGAATATTTTCTGATTTTCATCTTTCGCTCTATAAGCCACAGAACATCTGTTACACAAACAACTTTTGTTACATGGAACCTCGAATAGCCAGCGGAACCGGATTCTGTGATGCTTTTAGCGAACAAACGGAGCGAGTTAAGCCGGCGGAGCGGGCGTAAACCTATGTTTGAATTGAGGTCTATGTTTACCTTGGAGACAAAAAGTCAACAAAATATTGACAACAAATGCTGTAAACGTTTCAGAATGCAATGTTGCAATTTTTGCCTTGGCGAAAAAAGGGCAAAAAAGTGCAATAAAAGACGCGGAAATATTTAAATAAATTAAAGACGAAATCTTTAGATTTTAAAAGATTTTAATAAACATCTTACGGACGTACATACAGATTAAAAGTCAGAGCGCTTTAGATCATCATTATGCCCTTTCTCAGTGGCATTATATGAAACTCGTACCAACAAAATTATATACTATCCACATTGGTAGGCACAATTTGCATCTTACAAATCGGCATCATTACATTAAAAACGATAGGGCATGAACATAAAATATGAGCAAACAATTTAAGCTGGAGGTGTTTATAATGTAAAATTAAAGCTACTAACTGACAAGTTATATATCAAGCATGGAATGTATTAAGCAATTAATTTTCTCTAACTCATAGAAGGGATTCCATCTCACCTAAAATCACCAATAATAAAAAATGATTATACTACATCTGTAACAATATTATTTATGTCAACATTAACTGATCAGATATTTTATAATGCATGTTGTATTTCAATTTATTTTATTTTTGCTGTATTACAAAAATGCATTTTTTCTAAACTACATCTATTCCTAATACGGTGTTCTATGAGAATGTAGACATGACTTTAGTTGCAAGAAAAATGACGCGGTCAGTATATGACTTCCCCTACATAATGTCATGACTTTATCTCTTTTACAGCTTAGTTCGTATATGCATAACCCACGACACAGTATTATTAGCGTCGATTGTACATATAGATTGATAATATCGGGGGCTTTTCTGTCTCACAACAAGTAAAACTATTTCAAAGTACTTTTGGGCAAATCTAACTTGTCAATTATGAATATAGTTTGTATCCGCTAAGCAATATAGTTCATATATCAAACGATTATAATCATTATAAACTGATACTTTATTAAAAAAACATGTGCTTTACGTTCCTTTCAATATATTCTTAAAATTCAAATTACAATCATTATAATATTTTTCATACGTCAATATTGCTTTTAAAATTTCGTCTTTTACTTTGGAAAGGGTAAATCTTCTTACTATGACAACCATCTAATCATGGATAAATAGGCGTATAAAAACTAGACGTTAAGCTTGCAGTAATGATTAGTTATTATGGCGGTAATTATTATTATTCTTACAGTAATTATTTTTCTATAGGTAATCATTAGTCACCTGTTATAAGACGCAAATAATTTAGGACCCCTAGACCCCTTATAAAACGTAGTCTCAAGAAACAGTGAAACACACTATATTTTGAATCAAGAAAATGAATCTCTCTTAAAGCGACAAGAATTTTTAAATAAATTAAACCCCCAATATACCACGTCATTGTTAATGTAAGTAACGAGAAAGAACATGGAAAATAAAGAAAATGAATATATTGAAACATGGTACACACGTAATTAAACACCATTCAAATATTTGATCACTTTTGACGATTTTGCGCCAAGTATTAGATAAGGCTGCCATCTACAAAATAACAACACAATTTGTTAGATGATCAAAGGATGCATCATATTCTTAAAACCAAGAAAGTTCTCACTTCATTATACATAACCACCCATAGACCGTGATTTTAATGGTTAATACTGTCCGTTTCCATTTTATAGAGGATGACAGTATAAGTGGACATTAAAATTTTATATTAATAATTTTGTATTTTTTCCTAGTAGATATATTGTGATTTAAAAGAATTCAACAACTATGTGGGGCGTTTTAAGTAATACAATTGTTAGTAAAATGCTAAGCTCCCAGAATTACACCTCACAATTTCGTTCTTGCAACCGTAATTATTACACGATAAATTTACAAACAAAGTTTCGCAAAATTAAAAGGATATAAAATAAATTTGAAGTAATTGAGATATAAATTTCGAAACGCATTTTCGAACAACATAAGTTGAAAAGAAAAGTGTATGGTTTATGCTACGCCTCCAACTGAGATAAAAATCTGTAAAATGAAATCTAAATCGAAGGAACTTAGGTTTTGAATGTTTATAATCAAGGAAAAATCCAGGCCCAAATATATATATAAACACAGTTTTATTCTCAATTTACCTAGTCCGCCAAGTAATCAGTTTCAGAAATTGATAGAAAATTCTTCTTTAATTCTTAAATACAACGAGCTTTATTAACACTTTACAACAAAGTTGAAAAGTGTTTATGACTTTGTTCATTCTGTCTGTCTGTCTGTCTGTCTGTCTGTCTGTCCGTTAGCACGATAACTGCCGTAAAAATGACTTAAATAAAATGAAATTTTAGTATGTTGTTCAGACGGTCTATAGGACCTATGGGAATATAAATAAATAATATCACCCAATTAGTTTTGGATTGAACCCGGGTAGAAAAAATGAAATACATTGAACCCAATGGGACCAAATTTTTCAAACATTTTTTATGCGGATTTAAATTTCACAAATTGCTTCGAAAATTTTAGGTAATATTCAAATTGTTCCATAAAATATATAAAAAAAAAATCAGCGAAATATATTCAGTAGTTTTTTAAATAAAAATTAAAATAATAATGACACCTCTTACATGAAGCGATCACGTGACCAACTTCAAAATATAATACGGCATCCATCTTGTCTCAAAATCGTCATTTTTAAAGTTCTTTTTAATTCATATTGAGTGTTGTATTCGTCGTAAAACCTCTTTATTTTCGCTTAAATTCTGTGCATCTACATACTGAAACAACGCAATGACAATATATTTGAGTTTAAATGAGCATCCAACTTTGATTATTTCTCTAACGAAGCCTATTTTTCACTTATGTGAAATGTAAACAGCAAAATATGTAGGATGAGTTGTATAGGAATTGCTGTATTTTTTTAATGCAAAAGAATTTAGCTCATGGAGTCTGCATAGCTGATATGAAAGAAACTTTACCGAGACATTGACTTTACCGAGAGAAGGACGATTTTTTGCGATGAAGTTTTAAGCATAGAGTTAAATTACTTATAGCTCCATGGTCTTAATTTTTAAATAAAATACATTATTATAGTATTGTGATGAATGACATGAATGGGAAATTATTTATGAATGAAATGCTGCTTTTTTAGAGAGAGTCAGGCGTGTTATTTTTTCTATGACGTCATTTGAATGAATTTCAGTTGTTTTCGATGAAGTTTTTAAATATAATAAATTATCGTGGTATTATGATAATACTAAAATTGTTACCGAGTAATATATCACATTTTAGAGATGTTTAAACCAGGCAATTTATATTTCAATGCCGTCATTTGAATGAAGCTCATTTTTTTGGATGAATGTTTAAGTTTTCAACTATAATAAATCAATGTATTATTGTGAGAAGTTTTAAAATATTACCGAGGAATGCATTACACATTTTAGACATATTTAAATAAAATTGCATTGAAGTTGGAAAGTGTTTCTTAATCAATGCGTTAAGCATGATTAATCTTTCTTGTTTTAAAAATTAATTTTATTTCATTTTCAGGTATATCTGTAGTTACAATATATGTTTAAAAGTTGTTAATACTAGTCATTTTATTTGCGTTTTACGCATTCTCAATGGTTAGTGATCACTAAATGTGACACCTGCACACTTAATAAAAGTTTTGAATATCAAAAAGCTTTTTAAATTGAAGCTTATAAAAGGATTGGCATACATTTCTTTTTTTGAAAGGACAAATGGTGTAAGTTTTTTTTTTTTAATCGCTTTGTATCGTTACCCATCATACGAATTTTTAATTATTTTACTATTAGTTACCGATTAAGTGAGACCAAAACCGAGATTCTAGTTCGACTGAAAATTCTCTATAATTTTAAAAAGTGGTTTTGATTTTTGTTTACTCGCTCCTTTTCGTCGTCACCCTTATATTGCATTTTTTAAATATCATTTTTTATCTTTAACCCGGAAGCTAATACGGACACCCTGTCAACAAAAACAAGAATCTAGCTAAAGTAGAAGAGCTCGATAATTAAAAAATGTGGTTGTGAAAATTTTTATTAATTCTCTGCATCCCTAATTTGATTTTTTGAAATGTTATATTTGTCCTTGGTGTCGGAGTGGAGACGGACAGCAAAACCAAGATTCTAGTTATAGTTGAAGTGTTCGATGATTCAACTGCATCACTCACTCATTTTCTTTTTCACTTATTCTCTCAATCAATTATTTTCTCTTTCTTTCATTTTCTTACTCACTTATTTTCTCTTTCACTCATTTTCTCACTCACTCTCTTAAGTACATATTATATAGATCCCGGAAATGACAGACAACTTTAACGAGGAGATAGGTTGCCCCGATCCCCTGTCTATCCCTGTTCCTCCTGCAACTTTAAACTTGCAATAACTTATAAATTTAACGTGTTTATTTCAATGTATGTAGCTATCCCTTCGTGTGTTACAAGTTATTTAATTAGTCCGAAACTCATCTAATTAAAAATATGCACTCCTCTTTAAGAAGATATACTTAGTTCAAATTATCAAATAAATTGTAGCTGATAACATTTATATTTTTACGTAAAACGTTAAGATACTTGTTATTCATAAACGACTAAAATTATTTCAAGTTTGTCAAAGTATTTGTTTCAATTAGAGTTAATTAATTTGGTTTCTCTTTCAAAAAATGCGAGAACAGAACTTCTCGGAAAGGGATGCATACTTGCATTCTTTATTTTTCCCACCATGTATTATGATTTTCCCAAGAGAACTTCTTTCTCCTTCGTTATTAACAATAATTTCCAGTTCAGATCATTAACTGATTATGCTCTCCGAAAGCAAAAAAAAAGGGCAAGGAGCGAAGAAGTGAATTTTAAAGAGAGAAATGTATCAATGATTGCATAATTTATTTTTATCTCTTTTGTTTGAAGTAATTAAAATTCTTTTGTCCGCTTTGTAATGATTGTTTCCCTCTATGCAAACGAATAATAAACATAAATTAAGATATATTTTGCAAAATATACTTCGTTTCTCCACGATTTTAAAACTTTGAATTGCTTCGAACATAATTAGAAAGTCAGACTTTATAACTAAATTGAATAATTTAATGTTTTTTTAGTTAAAATGAAATATAGAAATGTATGTTGCACGTGGTCCTTTTTGTTTGTGGTATTAAGTATTTTCAATATTACTCAAAAGTATATACACGTAAGGCATCAATGGATTACCAAGTATAAGATGAAAGTTAAGCGATAAGATGAAAGTTAACCCATATAGAAAACCCATATAATTTCCACCACCATTAAAAAAATCAAATACTTCTACCCATAAAAAAATCAACTACTTGTATTTTTTACAAATACGACACCAACATATGTTTTGACAAATGCAGCAACTCAGATTTAACAGCATTAGTTTACTAGGAATAGTATGATCTTTCTATAGCTCCAAATTTCGTTATTCGATAACATGTTAGCTATTTCATCTGTTTTATTTTCTGTTTTTATGGACAATGGAAAGCGATTTCGTGTATAATTACCAAGCCTTATATGCTATGGGAATATTGCATGTAGGGGAAACTTACATTACTGGGATGGCCTTAAATGAATTTTTATTAAATAATAGCATTTTGAAGTGTTATTATGCTTTTCCGTAACTTTTTACAGCTATGGATTAGTTATCGGTAACTCTGGTTAGCTATCGGCAACTCGGTAACTCTGGTTCTGTATATTTATATGCGTTTGAAATTCTACAGAGAGCAAAGCTTGAGAGTCGACTTTATACGCGTGTTTGTAGAAATTTATCCTCAAATCTAAATTAAAGTTCCTTTACTGCACTTGTAAATAATAAACTATGCCAGCAAAATATGTTACTTTACTTTCATTCAAATTTAAGAGAAAAGCAGTCACTGTATAACTCTTATTTTTTGTATTCGCTGTTGTTAGCAAGCGTCCAGTTTTATATGTTGTTATCAAACGCTTTGCTTTATCTAATTTATCAATAAGCGAGAGTGTATATATTTTAGTTGCAACGCATATGTAACCACATAATAACTTGTTGGTTGGATTATATGCTAGAAGAAAATCATATATTAAAATTATTTTCATTTTTCACTTCAGTATTTTTGTTTTCAAAATATTTTTATAGAACTATTTTATAGATCAATCGATGTAATAAAATCTTATTTCAAAATATAATATAACATTTATTTATCAAATTTTAATCTAAAACGCCTCTGTTTGTAGGATAAATCATAATCACCCTACCTCTGGTTATTATGACATGTATCCTCATTTGTTTATTCTAATTTACATGGAAATTCGTGTTGGAGCATTTCAGCTTTATCATCATCTGATAGAATGCAATGAATATGAGAAAGGTATTCCCTATAATAAATGACAATTGAGCACAAAAAGTTTATCATTTTGAATTACACCCTCTGTCAACCATTTCGGATGTATTGAACTGCAACATCCTTTCAATATATCTCTTCATAATACCGTGCTATAAAATGCGCCATTCAAGCATAGACGAACTCCCCCAGAATGCGTTCACTGAGGAATGATATGGAGGATATAACATATTTCAGTTCAATTCAGAATGAAACGTGGCATTTTTATCCATTGAGAGTAGTATGAATGGGATATAACCCCATGTTTTGATATGGATATTGATGAAGAATGCAGAAATAGGTTTTATTATGAAACGTAAATGATAAATTTTCGTCGTTTCCTGATTTAGTACGTATTTGTCAATAGAGTCACTAAAAATATGTTAATCATTGATTGAAAATGTAATCAAACTGGTGATATGCTTTTGCTGTGGTCCCTAGCAGAAGCTAATTTAAATTATAACAAGAAAGGTCAATCATGCATAACGCATGGATTATGAAATACTTTCCAACTGAAATACAATTTTATTTAAACATCTCTAAAATGCGCCACATTCAGCGCTGATATATTTTAAATTATCCCAATACTACAATAATTTATTATATTTGAAAACTTAAAACTTCATGCAAAAAAATGAACGGCATTCAGATGACGTTATCGAAATATAAATCGTCTCACTCTCTATATAAAAACAATGAATATTTCATTCATATCGTTTTTATTCCAGACTCCACAGCTTAATAATTTAGGGTGAAAAAAATTCTGAAATTTTTATATACCTCATCTTACAAACACTGTTTTTTATTCTGCATCCAATAAAATTAGGCTTCGTTGTAGAAATAATCAAAGTTTGATGAACATTTAAATTTAAAAATATAATAATGGCGTTGGAACAGAATATAGTTGCACAGAAAGTACGCGAAATAGAGCAGTTTTAAGTCGGATGCAACACTACAAATAAATTTAAAAGAACTTTAAACATCACGATTTTTACAACGGAAAAAAATATGGAACCGTATTTCATTATGGAGTGGGTCACGTGATCCCTTCATATAATATGGGTATAATAAATATTTTAATTTTTAATTAAAAAATTACAGTATAGATTTTTTTGAATTTTTTTTATATATATTATGGAATAATTTGAATATGCCCTATATTTTTCGAAGCGATTTGTGAATTTTAATTTCGTTCAAAAAATGTTTAAAATATTGGGTCCTATATGGTTCAATGTATTTTACATTTTCAACCCTGGTTTAATCCAAAACTAATTGGGTGATATTATTCATTTACATTCCCGTATGTTCCATGGACCGTCCGAGCAACATACTAAAATTTCATTTCGATAAAGTCATTTCTACGGCAGTTATCGTGCGAACAGACAGACAGACAGAATGAGCAAAGTCATGCACATATTTCAACTATGTTGGAAAGTGCTAGAAATATGCACATCAATTTCTCTCTGTATTAAAAAAAACATACGAAATTTTGGAACTGCATTGCGAATAGATGGCAAGATGCACAGTTCTAAAGGCTATGCTATATGCATTGAACAGACTGACAGAAGGGCTAGATGTAGCATTTGAGTCCTTTCTATCATAGCTAGAATCTTGTTCTTGAAGTCATCAGATCTTTATGAGCTTTGAAACCAAGGAAGAAATGAAATAAACGAAAAATCGAAATAGAGGTGTGGGTACAAAGTAATAATAAGCGAATACAAACAGAAGTTCAGAATAATCGTGTACTCCGTTTGAACCAGAATCTTGGTTTGGGTGTCATTCGTTCCGTCTCAGTTTCTTGATCAACGAAAAAATCGAAAATTCGTATTAGGGATGGCGGTAGAAGGGATTTTACGAAAACGTACAGTCCCATGGTCCTCAAAAACAATTACTGCAGCATTTAATATCATTTTGCTGCCAACAGTTAAAACTGATTAGCAGCAAATTTACATGTGCAGGTTTCACATTTATAGTAGACACTAGCTATTGATAATGCACGATACGTGATGGCTAGTTTTATATATATACTATTATGAACTTGTAGATGTGCAAGACGAGCATATTATTTTTATTTAGGTCTTGGTTAATTAAAGATGATATTAATTACTAAAAAATTAGCATTGCCAGTATGGCCAAATATTGAATTTTGCGAGCCATTTTTCAGCTTCGATCAGATTAGTTGCTGACAGAAATGTAACCAATATGGCCAGAAACTGAATTGTTGAAGCACTGATAACATTAAAAGTATCTATACTTAATTTTAAACTGGAATGTACCTTCCGTTAGCACATTTGAAATGGGTTGCCAGTCAGGTCGAGTTGAGAATAGGTTTATGGTCACGACTAGGTAATGGCCAGTTGAGGATAGGTTTATAGTCATGGATGGGTCATGGAAAGTTGGGAACTGGTGTGGTTCTCTGTTATTCAAACAGTTATGATGATAAAATAGTTTAAAATAATTATCATCTTCTACGGTTATAATGATCGTAATAAATTAATAATGAGTAATACACGTGATTTTGCGCACAGTCAATAATATACTGGTTATAAAAATCAATGATAAGCTTAATGGACTTTAATGTATGCAGCTTCTCAAAACTACAAAAAAAAACATTTCGAAAACGGTTCAATCTAGAGTTGTGGTCGTTAGTCTTATTAAAAAAATTATGTAAAACATTACATAAAGAGAACTGATTTAATTAATATGTTTCAGCAAGTTATTTATTTTCAGATTTTCACAATATTTGCCGGTCATGTCGCAAAACAGGTATCGGTTTTATTTTTCCGAATTATGCAAATATCTAATCAGCATCAAAATAATCCTCAAGGACGTAACTATTAAAATTTTAAGAAATTTCATTAAATGGTTTCTAAATACAGTGAGACACGTCGACAGTTTCCCCAAATAAATATAAACTTAAATGTGTGAAGAATGTTGCATCTCATATTAATGGATTTTATTTTATTCGTTTCATCGTCAAAAATTACGTATAAATCAAGTATTTAATTCTTAATGTTATAGAACTGTATTTTAGTTGTTGACGATTTTTCCGGGTAATTTCGCAAAAAAAGCAATCATACCAAAATCTCATCAGCACATGAGTAACCCCCAATTGGCTTATCAACCAAATTTTGTAAAATTTGATAAATTATGTCTTCAACTAGAGTTGGATGTACGATTTTGTGGCCCTTTTTTGAAAAATAAATTAAGGTTCTTTTTCCGCGATCCTTACCAAAATCTAACCAGCATCAGGGTTACCCACAAGCGACTTACCTACAAAATTTTATGAAATTTGGTCAATTAGTTTTGGAGTTAGTGTGGATAAATACATTGCACAGACGTCAAGATACACACACAGACGCCACTCCACAAATTGTGTCCCCGTGTTCTAGAATGTCCAAAACTTATAGAACAGTCGAAATTTCGTCTTGCAATTTTCGATATGAATTCAATACTTCCCCTATACATTGCTATGAATTGTAAGGAAAGTAACAAACTTATGTGAAAAATAAGAAAAATCATCAAAATGTCTTTTTGAATTATTTGACGTTTGCGAGCATCATAAAATAAAAATACAAAGGTGTAGTTTCAAATATTATTTAAATGGCAAATGTGTCTTCGGAAGTATTTTAATATTATTTTATATATATAGTTTATTAGTTTTGTTGGGTGGTGAAATGTCAATTGTAATAACAATTTCGACATACGCTTAGATTAAACTAAAATCACTATTTAAGGACAGAAGCTGGCTAAAATACAATTTAGTAGAAATAAAGTTTATCAATTGTTCAGAATTTTAAAATGAAATTGGCATTCTGGACATGAATTAATATAATCGAGTCAAATACAATTTAGTAAAAGGAACGTACGATTAAAACAGCAATATAGAAACAAAAGATAATCAATTCTTGCATCTACATTTTGAACTTCTGCCTCTTTCAAGTGTTTGAAACATTTTACAAATGCTCCGATTTTATCAATACTTAATAATATAGCATGGGTTTACTATTGGTTTATCAATAGTTAATCATTTATTTACCATTAAAATGTAGTAGCAATTAATACTAACAGAAAATTTCTTAAATACCAGCATTTTGCTGGCACACTCTTCTAACATTTGTAATATTTATAATATCTAATCTAAATATATATTTTCCAAGATTCTAAATATATATGATAAAATGCATCATTTGATTAATGGAGTACACATAATGCATTCTCTAAGAAATGATATAAGAAATATGATAAATTACAGTTAAAATCAAAATATGATATGTTATTTATATCAAGAGAACAGAATGAATTGTTTATAAACTTTCGTTTTAGAAATTATTAATGACGAAGAATGCTGCTGTGGATTTTATTGCTTACGGATGATAGCACATTTTCTTCATTTCCTGGTTTGATGCGATTATTTTATAAAAAAAGTCAGGAAAAGGTAGATTACTACCTGTCCTCAATGATTAAAATTGTTTATGTGTTTAGTCCTCAAAATATTTCTAAAATATGTCGGTGCATCTTCTGACGTTATATACCCATATATCAGGTACCATTGAAAATAGTATTAAGAAATGTCAAGCATAATAAGACTCTAATAAGATATTTCGCTTTTATTGTTGTTTTATTTGCAAAGTATTTGTAATTCTGTACATTATTATTGTGACGTGTACACTCATATGATTAACAACAAGGTGTTAGAGGCAACGTACATTCCTGACATTTTAAAAAATATAATTTATGCTAACATTTGCACGGCTTCTAATATGGAAAACAAATTTTTAAATATTAAAATAATATTTTTCAGAAAGGAAATATACCACACTTTATCTTATCAGTGAAGTTTTTGTATTTTTAATGTGAGAGTGCTATCTCCTTACAAAATTTATAACACTTTGAATCCTAGTTCGAAATGCATAAAAAATGCAAGTTTTGTTGAAAAAGATATGATACAACACTACTGCAAAGATCATACTTAGTAAGTATAAAAATGAAGTTTAATGACAATATATTTTTACATCAACATGTCATGCAAAACTGGAATAATTTTAAGTGCATTACAGTGATGATTTTGATGCTCAGTTCAGAAAGGGAGATAATGTTATCTCATCATCACACCCCTTCAAAAATTTTAGAAGACTATACGTAGAATAGATTTTAGTTGTATGCTTTGGAAATTAATTGTAATTGATGAAAAAACAAATGGTAATTTTCTTCAGAATAAATAGTATAAACTTTAAGAAATGACTTGAATAAAATTAATAATTCTTTTCAGAAATTTTTTGACATAATTCCAAGAGTAAGTTATCCAATAACGCAGAGTAAATTGGTGGATTTTTTTATGCCCCCTGCACGACGCGATATCAATTAATTGAAAGTTTTCTAACTATTTACTGAATTTTAAGATCTAGTTTTAATCAAGCAAATCTGGTGCAGTATTACCATATTATTGATTACAATAAATATATAAAATACTACACAAAGTGTTAAATAATAAATTAAACATAAAAAAGTTCACTTGCTCCATTTTGAGTTGCTCTCATTTTTTACCATTTAAAATGTGTTGAAATTTTTATCCATTCATCTTTTCGTAATACCCCCCATATAAAACGAACCGCTTGGGTATAGATGAACTGCAGCGTAATGCTTTTTTCTGAATGATTATATGTGAAATAAAATATATTACCGATCAAATAAAAATGCTAGGACACATTTCTATCTCAGGAGAATAGAATGGATGGTATGCAAAAAGTTATATTTCAAGACAAATGCTAAATAATTCAGCTGTGAGTTTTATTGCGAAACTTTAAAGACATGGTTTTGCAGAATTCCTTGACATGTATCCATCGCTTGTGTCTGAACAAACGGATTTTCTTAAAATCAATTTATTGAATAAATTTAACTAATATAAGGCATGATTTTGAATATTTATCTCACATAATTAAAGAAGATGCGTGTGTGTGTCTGTTTATGTGTGTGTTTGTGTATGTATATCGTCTGTAGAGGAAAATAGAAGTGTTGGATAACGACGAAGTTTGCTACAGAAGTAATTCCGGCTCTCGAACTATGCACCTCGGCGAGTGAGTTTTTTAGGTATTCTATGTTGAAGCACGATTTCAAAATTTCTCTGTGATTGAAAATATCATTACCGAGTTTCTATCTTAACAAAATTGAAAATACTGCAAAATGCTATGCTAAACGGTCTTTGAAACAAATCTGTAGTATAATGCCTTCATATGCATTTATTTAACTTTAAATATATCAAAATACACATATTTTTCGTTATCTGATTTTTATTTCAACGCAGCCGAAAATTGGAAATTAGCACAATTATATAGTTTTGCATAAATATGGGTGTGTATATTTGACATTATGATATTGACATTTTCGGTTCGACGGTTGCTTTGTAATGGACGTTGCAACTGGGTGTTAAGTCATCACTTTGCACTGTACGTAAAAGCGTTGTTGCATCAAACGGAGGAAAGATATGAAGACGTAAGCAAGTCCTCAAAATTATATTTTTCGGCTTGTAAAGAAAAACAAATTTAGAGGCGAATTTGTTCCCACAAATTTTACTGGAGCTATCATCACACATTCGCGTTAAGCAGTTATTCGGTGGGAAATTAGTTAAACCGACAGAGAGGAGTATTTAATTTGCAAGAGTGTGTATGTGTGTGTTATACATTGCACTTGGGCATGTTTTATTTAAATCTTAAAATATTAATTTAAATATTTTATTATTACTTTTATATGGTTGGCATATATTTTACATGTCCATCCCTTCTTGCAAACACAAAAGGTATATGAAAAATTTAATCCTAAAATTAATTTATCCATTATGCCAACGTTTTATAATAGCATAATATGGATATGCAATCCCGATAAATACAATTAGAAATAAATAATCTTGTCAGTTAGGAATTTTATGATGAGTACATTATATTTACTCATTTGTACATACAAAACTTTTGATATTTTCTAAACTGAAGCCAGTTGATTATCTTGACATAATTCAGTTAAAAAAAAATTTCTCATCTGCTAATTAGAATTTTAACTATAAAGGTATCTTATATATTTTTTTCGTTCTTCAATTACATAACAGACTGAAACTTGTATTTAAACTACTTTGTAAAGCCATACGTTTCCAACACACAAAATATACAATTTTTTTAGTTATTCTATGAAAACTAATTTTAATTTTTATGAAATAATGTTGTGATATGTGTTTATACTGTTACAATTAAAATTTGATGATTGTATAAAATATATCTATTAAAAATAAGTTTTATACAATTCCATAAGTGGAGGCAAGGAATTAGTTTTTATTTTCATTAAGGAAAATTCTTATACTTGTATATACTTTATTTTTAATCCTGTTTAATTTTCATTCTAATCGTCTTAGCAATAAGTAAATCACTTATTTTATTTATTGTCAAAAAACTAATTTATTATCAGAAAAGCAAATTGAATATGGAAATATAATTTGAACTTTTCAGCATTTGAAAACAATGACTCTTATTACGAATTTTTTATAACATAAACTAGTATTCTATGTTACACTAAAATAGATACACATGTGATATTATATCAAATTTAGAAGAATATGTAATGAAATCAATCTTGCGTAATCTTTAAAAAAATATTCAGAATTGTTATTGCTATAACACTTCAAGAAACGTATTCCATGCTATAAAGATTTGTAAAGAAATATTCCATAGTCACTACACTTTTTAAAAACTAGAACGATACTAAGGAACATAAGACTCTTAGACTGTAAATTATAGTACGTTGTTTCATCATCTATCTATACTATATATATATATACGTACGTAATATATATATAGGACGTAAGCAAGTCCTTAAAATTATATTTTTCGGCTTGAAAAACAAAATTGATATATATATATATATATATATATATATATATATATATATATATATATATATATATATATATATATATATATATATATATATATATATATATATATATATATATATATATATATACAGTGTTGCGAACGTGTAAAAGTTCTCCCGTCTTGTCTTTCGTTTTTCACCGAGTCTCGTGACATCATTCCGTCTTGTCGGGCTTCCATGAGAGCCATCATCTTGTCGTGTCTGGCTCTCATAGCTTTGATCGAAGCCATCATTTATATCTTCTTGGTGACAGAAGTGAGACCGTCTCATTTAAACGCTGGTGCGCTTTCAAGGAGACTCTGACCTTTTAACCATGCACACTGCTCTCGTGCTAAAATACAATTTGAAAGCCAAATTTCAGCGACCATCAAACAAGTTATCACCTATCATAATTCAAATTCATCAGTATATCCCTGGAGTTATGTAGAACTTTCTGGAGCCAAAGAGAGGACAGGGATATCGAGCCAATTTTGATCCGCAAAGAATGGGTGGGCTACAGAGAAGCCAGCTTGGCAAGAATTTACATGCTTTCCATCTGGACCAAAATGGTACTGGGCACTGTGGGCTTCTCTGCACTTAAGGAAATGGATAGTATAACGCAATAGGAGAGTGATGACAGAAAGTGCATCAGATGGCAATTGCTGCCCCCTCGTTCCGAAGTGTCCAGTGTGCTAAAGACTATACATGAAAGCCGATATTTTGGCATCAGCAAGACGCTGAACAAAGTTCGTAAACGTTTCTTCTGGTGCAATGTGAGATCCGATGTTCAGTGCTAATGAAAATAATGCAAGTAATGCGACGCTTGGAAGGTGACGAAGAAGAAAACACGTGTTCATATTCAATGGTATAATGTATAGATCATTTCGAGAGACTTGCACTCGACGGCAAGTCTATCGAAACTTGCCGTTGCCCGAAATTTGCGCCACCCAAAGCTCCTTTCGAGAGACTTGCAGTCGACGTTATTGGGGCTATTACCACGATTATTAGACAATAACAAATACATCCTAATACAAATGGACTAATTCACGAAGTAGCCAGAAGTTCACGCAGTCCCTGATCAAGAGTCTACAACTATTAGTGAAGTTCTGACTCACAATTGGATATGTCGTGTTAAGGGTGTCCATCTATCACCATTTCTGATTAGGGAACGGACTAGCTGTGGCATATTCACGGTATTGTGCAGTATTCTCGATATGGCTATATGGACAGAACTCGAACTAATCCTCTTCATCAACAATCTGATGGAAAGCTAGAGAAATTTAAAAGAGCGGTACTTAATCAACTCTCTATATTTTTATCCAGAAGAAAACAAGACTATGATCGTCACTGTGGTGACGAATTATTCACAGTATCCAAAGTAATCACGCACCAAATTGCAAAGGTGGATTTTTTCTATGGTGTGAAGAATACACGATGTTAATATGATCATATGTCAATGACGGTTTTTGTTTCATGTATATTTCGATAATAAGATGATCAAATCAAGATGGTGGTTTACGAAATTAATATGATATTGAATAACCATATTATATTTATGTTATTAAATAAAGGTATTGTCCTTCCACACTTAGGATTTCGAAGACATACCAGCACCACAGAGGTTCACATATTTACCCAGGTTCACCCTTTTGTTAGGGAGTAAAACTCCAAGATGACCTGCCCGAAGTCTTCAAATCTTACAACCAATAAAACTTTAAAAACTAACCTTTTAAGTACGCCATCTTCTTCCGCTATCAATATACATAAATAATACACATTTCAAGAGCCTTACTTAAACACACAGAATTTAAGGTAACTGAAATTACTTTTTTTGAGATGTTAAATTATGGAGTTAAACAAATGCTGAGTCCTTATCAGGCAAATGCCACTGGACTCAGGCGCAAGAACTTATACAACATGCCACCGGCCTTTAGTCGCAGTAATAATAATGTAAATAATATGTGGCGAAACAAACGTAAATAATAAATCATATATTTTATATTATAAGGTATGGTCAAGACAACAGGGGAGCGGGCACTCAAAGCTCAATTGTTCGTTATATAAGTAATGAAATCATATTAAAGTAATTCAAATTGCGAGTTAGTAATTTTGTCAGACATATAGGTCACTGTTCTAGCGTCGATCAATCTGCTATTAGTTCAAGATGCGGGGGAACTACATGGTTCCGAAACAGGAAAGTAAAAAGCGCTTACCACTGGCCTCGAAGAAGTGGAGAGCACCCGAACGGGGTTATTCCCTTTTTCCGTGAAGAAAGGTCGGTACACCATTTACAGGCTTCGCCAGACAATGGCCCGGCCTGGACCTCAGCATCATTCATCGGTGCTCCGACAGACTCGGACTCGGACCCGTCGGCAGCGTCGTCGTCATTATACGGATCCGGCATGGGCCTCAGGCAATCTGGGTCGGAATCGGTCCCGGCATGGTCATCGGGTCGTCCTACAGGAAAGTCGATGTCGATGATAATGGCAACATTCCCCAAGCTCACGGATCTCCGGGAATCGACCTAGTGGCCGAACTCTTGAAACCCTTGAAAGTGAGAGTCCAAATTAACATGGACGGAGCCTGACTACCGCAGAGAAGTTGGCAGTCCAATTGGGGAATGCGCCCAGAAAAATGGTTCAACACCCATTTATGCAACCATCACACGGACCTGCGAGAAAGTTAATCAGGAAAAAAAAGTTGCCGCTCAAATTCATTCTCACGCCATCTCCACCAACTACCAATTAGTCCAGACACAAAGTCTTGCCGAAAGCAACCTCTGCCGATTCTTCACTGCAGAACGAATAGTATATTCTATATAAAACCTATACATGGTACTTTTTCGCCAGCTAAAATGACCTCGAACTTAACGGAAAATAATTCAGTCTGAGTGCACACTCATTCGAAATAATACTTTAAAAATGGCTATAGATTGCGGTTAAAAGAGATAGTTATTTCTAAAATATAATTTACACAAATGCATGACAAGAGGGAGTTCAAGGCAAAATTAAATATGTTTAAAGCTGTATATAAATATGAAGAACAGAAATACGTTATAGATTTATGCGTCCAAATTTCGTGGTTACATCACCTACCTTTGTTCCTGATGGCCTTCAGAAGTGCTGTCCACGAGCTGATGGGACATTCCTCATCAAAAATGCTGTTTGGATGGGATCTGCGATTACCACGTGACCTGATGTTTTGGGGCACCATGTGATGGTCCTTCACCGCCTGATGAATATGTGCAAAATATGCAAGCACTATTGTAGGAAATTCACCTTTTCGGCTTGCATTTCTTGCACGGAATTAATTTCTTCTTTCATCTCGTCTCACCCGGCTTCCATAAAAGCCATCATCTCGTCTTGCCCGACTTCTATCAAAGTCATCTTCTTTTTTGTCCGGCTTTCATAGCTTTAATCAAAGCCATTTTTTTTCATCCGACCCCCCTATCTCTTTTCTTGTTACTACAATATACGCTTGTCAAGTTTCAAGAAATACCACTTCTGACACCAATTTGTTACGAAACGTACCCTTTAAAATCGTGGGTTTATACACAGGATACAAGAACGAATCCAAGTTTCTAGATAACTAAGGTGTATTAACAAGTACAAAGCAAACAGAAACAGTATACAATCAAACAACATTTAAATGCTTCACTAATTACACAAAATAAGCAATATTTTTTACAGAACGTTGACGAAACTTATTTCACAAAACAGCTGCTACTATTTCCAAAACATTGACAAAAATCATAGTTCAATACAACTCATGTCACGTCCATTTGCCAACCCTCTAACTGATCTCCAACGGAGTGATGAGTCCTTTTTTTGCCTCTCTGCAGAAACTTCTGGAAATATATCTATAGAAATTTCTAGAATTATCTAATATCTCCTAGACTAATCGTCATTTCGTGAAGTTTCTGGATCATTCCGGAAGTGGCCAAATGTCATCAAATTGGCGGTAAATCACCAAATCTAACAACCCTTCTTATGACTCGAAATAGTAGCAACTATAGAGTGTCATCAGGGAACGAATGTTCATACTGCTGTCTTCTGGGGAAAACAAACCAATGGCACCGCCTGATCCGCCGTCCCAATTGACGACAAATTTGGGACTTTCTTAAAATGTTCCCAAATTGATCAAAATATAGCCGGAATCTTTAAATATCCCCAAATTTTTAAAATGTCACTAAGCTGATAAAATGATGTTAAATAAATGAAAACGACGCCTAATTGAGGGAAAATTAACATTTTGGGTAATTTTCACTTTCTTGAAAATCCCTATCGCTTTGTCGGAAATACATATTTTACTTGTACATTTTTTTGCAAGTCACTTCAGATATTTTATTCTTCAAATCTGGCAGTGAAGATAATTTTGCATAGCGAGAACAGAGATTCTTATAATCCATTTTAGGACAATTTAATTAAGCATTTTAATAAAATGTTTTGAATGACAATGCCATTTAGAATATTATAAAAATTTGCACATAATTATGAATTTTGGGTTTCTTTATATTATATATTCTGTACGGAAAACAGGTATACTATTAGTATATTATATATATATATTGTTAGGGTGTTTACTGTAAACATTTTGGAAATGCTTAAATAAAGCCAGGACCATGTCCAGAAATAAGTAATTTTCATATCCAGGTATAAAGATCACGGGATGTGTGAATAGTAAAATGGAATTGCATATATCGTTTGTCATAAAGCTATAGTAATATAAATAACTACTTTAAATGATACCAAAAATAATAAAAATTCAATCCAATTTGGTATATGAAAATTCAGCATAGATAGCGATTCGTCGCTACGCCAACTTTCTGTCCTTTGAAATGCATTGAACTTCTTTATCCCGTCTCAATATATATTTTCGTAATGCCCTGCTATAAAATGGGCCATTTGAGTATAGATGAGTTCCACTCTTTGAGAGATGACACGCAGAATACGATAGATTTCGGTTCAAATCAAAATGTTACGTGGCATTTTCATCCCAGGAGAATAGTATGAGAGGACTATAAACCTCCTTTTTGCAGATGGATGCTGAAGAAGAAAAATGATGTAGGTTTTATTACAAAACATGGATGATAAAAGTTTTATCGATTTATGTTCTGTGATGAATTTTTCAGAACTCTGCTGTACAGTCCACAATAGATGCATTGGTTTCAAATGCAGAATATATATATTTATTAATTCTAATTTTATATTAATAAGGGATTTACTTATGATTACTTATAATAATACACTGTGGAAATATGTCGTCCATTCAATCAATTTGTCCATAAAACTAATATGTCCAAGCAATCAACATGTTAAAACGTCGGCTTTTAGAAAACACATTTTTTTAGCCATATCGACAATTATTTGTAAAATGTATATAATCTTTTGTAATTTTGGATTTTAAAATCAGTGATTTCAAAAAAAGACACAACGGAAAAAAAAAGTTTTTGTTGTAATGTCAAAAAATATTTTTCAGAAGTTTCAAAACATGAATGATAAAAGTTTTATCTATTTACTTTTTGTGGTGAATTTTTCAGAACGTGGGTGTATAATCCAGAATAGATGCATTGATTTCAAATGCAGAATGTATATATTTAGTAATTCTAATTTTTCATAAATGAGGGATTTGCTTATAATATACTGTGGTCCATGAAATCAAATTGGACGAATGCACCTGATGCAACGAATATTACTTTGCTATCAAGTCCATGCAACTAATATACCCAAGCAATCAAGTTGGCCATGCAACTAATATGCCCATGCAATCAACATGCCCAAGCAATCAACTTGACCATGTAACTAATATGCTCATGCAATCAAAATGCCCATGCAGTCAACATGTCCATGCAAATAACAATATAGAAGATCATATTTTGATTCATAATGTCATTCTACATGTTTCTCTGTAATTATGCATAATGCTAAACCCAACAAATATTACATTTATGCACATTTTGTAAGTCTTTAGTCTACATATCTTTAAAATATCAAATTTTAGGAAACACATATTTTTATCAATATCCACCAGTATTTGTAAAATGTGTCTACACTTTTGTAACTTCGGATTATGAAAAAGTGACTTCAGAAAAGACACAATGGAAAAAATAACTGTTTTTGTTCTAAAGTCAAAAACTATTTTTCAGAAGCCTGTTTTTAATAATATTTTTGTACTAAGGTTAGCATGTTAGCTCCTCAGAAACATTCAAGTTACTGCCTTGTCACTAAGGTTTCCAACAACACCTACATGTTATTAAAAAGACAAACGGAAAACTACATAGACTGATATCGATCTTTTTCTGGTATCATCATTTTTGAGCTAGAGCCAATTTGAAGCGTCAAAAATATTTTAATTACATATGAGGACGAAAAAGAAGCGTATAAAATAGTTTCTGTTTCACATTAAATATGCCACACTTTTTTTTTATTTTGGGTATTGTTACATTGCCTTCTACGAAGAGAACAATGTTTTGCAAAGATCTTTAGAAATTCACTTATTACATGATGAGCAGACAGACTAGATAACACTGAATTTCTTTGAAATGGAGTTTAATGAAAGTCAATTCATATTTATTTGCATGTTAGCTACTCAGTTGATGAAAGTTACTAAAAGTGAGTGTTCGCATATTTTAAACCTCCGGTGAGTAAAATATATATTTTCAGCTCACATATGCATTTTATAATCATGATTTTCTACTTGGAACTATTTGAGATGAACAATCTGAAAGTAAATAAGTATCCATATAATCCAAACGTGTTATTGATTTTTTAATATTGATTTCAAGCCGGGATATATTTCATCAAAATTCTGGCGCTCTTGCAAACCATATTGCAATGATTCAATCGTTCCCTTTAAAGATGTCATGGCAGAGCTGTACTATATATTATACCATGATTAGTGTATATTAGTATCTACCATCATGCATCATATACTTTACTATAAACAATCATGATTGGTATGTATTAGTATATACTAGAATATGTATCAGACATTACAAAGAGATTTAAAGCAGGGAATAATTTAATTTATTCATTTAATCTTGCAAATGGTATATTCGTCCGTTGCATAAGCGCATGAGTGGCTGCGTCCCCCGCGTTAATCGGACTATATAAGTACCTAAACATGTATTATTCCGCTTAGCGGTTGCGTTAAACACTATGGCATATTGATCTGTATGCTCCACTACGACTGCGTATTATGTCCTAAATACGTCTTTTGTATTCTGTGCAAGCGTAATACGCACAACGTAAGCTTTGATACTCCCCATAAGTTTCTTTGATGCGTTATTCAGCCTCTGTGCGGACGTAGTTTTGAAACATCAGAAAGTATTATTATTTTTTTTATATTGTGAGGGAGGATCATTGTGGGTAGTATCATTTTCATATTTTGAGAAGTGGCATCATTATTGTGGATAGTATCATTTTTATCTACTTCAACTTGACCCTGAAAAAGAAAACACATTCAAATAGATTCTAAGGGTTTCAGGAAAATAAATGAAGAAAATTATTTTCTTCCTCTAATATCATTTGTGCGCTGAATGAATGTACAGTGTAAATGATACGCACAAGTTTCTATTTCTTCAATGCACACCGACAACCTTTCGACCAATCCTTGTCGAACAGCAAGCAAGTGGGGTGATGTATCTATATTTCTCGATTGGGATTGGGAATGCGTAAAGTGTCTTGCTGCCGGGAATCAAACTCTGGTTCTACGAACTGGTTAGAAGACGCTCTACCGTTGAGCTACTGGGACGAAATTGCAAGACCTTATCGTCGACATGTACTCTACAAATGTTTTGATGTTATTTATATTCTTTATTTGTCTTAAAATAATTTAATAACTATTTCGCAGTAAGTGTTTAGAATATATATTTTAAGATTTCATATAATTAACATATAACCATTTCTAATATCCGATAATTCCACTACTCTCACCCATTACCAAAAGAACATCTGATAGAATTATCGAATGAAAATATGTTTACAATTGATTTTGTAATACTCAATCGTAAAACTTCTTAACTGTAAGTGGATGTTTATTTTGTTTTATAAAAGTTATTGCAGTTTAAATATATTTTTTCTAAACCTATTTCTTAAAGCTGTTTTAACTATATATTGAAAGTAATACCATGTTCTCTTTTAGATGTGGAAGCTTCGGGATTTAAGCTCATAACATGGGTCCTTTATTAAAGGTTACCAGTCCATTCATCTAGTTAAATATACTATATATATATATATATATATATATATATATATATATATATATATATATATATATATATATGACTTTAGATTTATCTAGTTATTTGAAAAAAAATTCATAAACGTTTTAAAAGGCAACCATACAGGCTGTTATATGAAAGTAGAATTTCCGAAACTTGGCGAATTTTCCATGATTTGAGTTTTAGATATTTCAAAATATCACCAACTTGGAGAATTTGGACCCATGGGTGAACATACCCATGGGTGGTGCATGCTCATCAATATTGGCGGATATTTATCTATCCAAATATGAAAGAGGAACCCATATATTATCGGAAATACCTTATTTCCGTTATGTTGACGATGTGATATTAGGGGGTTATGCAAACACCCCTGACATAGATTTTGCATTCTACCCATAAGAATTAGACTTAATTGAAAACCCGATCAATGAGGATGGATCGACAGACTTCCTGGATTTGTCAATAAGAAAACACCAACAGTATGGAATTTATACAACCATACACGACAAGAGAAATTCATACAATATCAAAATTAATAATATTATTGATTTGAATTCAAACCTCACTAAAAATATATTCAGAAATATTGTTATCGGATACTTCAGAAGAAACAGAAACTACAGTACTTTTAAACAAGAAAGATCAATCATGCTTAAAGCATTGATTATGAAACACTTTCCAACTTCAATGCAATTTTATTTAAAAAAGTCGAAAATGCAATACATTCCTCGGTAATATTTTAAAACTTATCACGATACTACATTGATTTATTATATTTGAAAACTTACACCTTCATTGAAAAAAATGAACTTCATTCAAAAGACGGCATTGAAATATAAATTGCGTGGTTTAAATATCTCTAAAATGCAATACATTCCACGGTAATATTTTTAAATCTATCATAATACTACGATAATTTATTATATTTGAAAACTTCATCCAAAACAACTGAAATTAATTCAAATGACGTCATAGAAAAAATAACACGCCTGGATCTCTCTATAAAAGCAGGATTTCATTCATAACTTTCTCCATTTCATTCATCACAATACTATAATAATTTATTTTATTTAAAAATTAAGACCATGGAGCTACAATTCATAAACTTTATGCTTAAAACTTCATCGAAAAATATCGTCCTTCTGTTTATAAAATCAATTAATATTTCATTCATATCAGCCATGCAGACTCCATGGACTGAATTATTTTGTGTTAAAGAATTACAGCGATTCTAATACAACTCATTCTACATATTTTGCTGTTTACATTTTACATAGGTGAAAAATAGGCTTAATTCTAGAAATAATCAAATTTGAATGAGAATTTAAACTCAAATATATTGTCATTGTGTTGTTTTAGTATGTAGATGCACAGAATTTAAGCAGAAATAAAGTAGTTTTAGGATGGATACAACACTCAATATGAATTAAAAAGAACTTTAAAAAATCACGAATTTGAAACAAGATGGATGCCATATCCCATTTTGAAGTGGGTCATGTGATCGTTTCATATCATGGTCACGTGATCGTTTCATATAAGATGTGTAATTATTATTTTAATTTTTATTTAAAAAACTACTGAATATATTTAGCTGAATTTTTTTTTATATATTTTATGGAACAATTTGACTATTACCTAAAATTTTCGAAGCAATTTGTGAATTTTAAATCCGCTTAAAAAATGTTAGAAAAATTAGGTCCCATAGGGCTCAATGTATTTCATTTTTTCAACCCGGGTTCAATCCAAAACTAATTGTGTGATATTATTCATTTATATTCCCATAGGTCCTACAGACCGTCTGAACAACATACTAAAATTTCATTTTGATTAAGTCATTTTTACGGCAGTTATCGTGCTAACGGACAGACAGACAGACAGACAGACAGACAGACAGACAGACAGACAGACAGACAGACAGACAGAATGAACAAAGTCATAAACACTTTTAAACTTTGTTGTAAAGTGTTAAAAAGACTGCATTTATGAATGTAATAAAATAATAAATGATGCATTGAAAAAAAATTACCCTAGATATATTTTACAACAGTATTACTATTCCTTTTTCAAAGAAAGAAATTGTGCTTTGTTTGAATCTAAATGAGCATTCTTAATCATATATATATTTTTATCTGCGATCCTATCATCATGAAGTCTTTTCGCGCATGCGCGACTTTCCCTTATAAAATGCTGTGTTCTCATGTTGGATTGTAGGGGGTATCTCTTCCTTGCTTGGTTCCATCTTTGCTTTTGTGTCCGTTCGGGTGCTTCAGTCTTTGCACATGTGGGAGATTGACCATTGAGTTACATTGGTGCCGTGAGCGTTGCCCGGGTCGTAAAAGCGGCTTTAAGCGGGAAAGGGGTGTCGCAATCCACCCCTGCCATTCTATGCAAATCATATGGTCACTCCTGTTCTCGCTTATTTTTTCTTCTGGCTTACATCCTTATATATATATATGACTTTAGATTTATCTAGTTATTTGTAGAAAAATTCATAAACGTTTTAAAAGGCAACCATACAGGCTGTTATATGTAAGTAAAATTTCCGAAACTTGGATATTTCAAAATATCACCAACTTGGAGAATTTTGACGAATTTCCGAATCCAAGAATACTTACTAGTTTAGATGAATATGGCCTATTTCTAGACATTTATATGGAGATTAAATAAGGAAGACATCACTCACTACTCAGCAGTCGCCGTGATGCGAGTCGTGAATTGAATTGTACAGCACGTCACTATTTTGTGAACATAATCGGCTTCTTTGTAATGTTGCAAGATAGTAAGAGTGATATTAGTTATTAATTGTCCCTGTTTCCGCCCATTGAGGCTTCTAACTGAAAGAGTTAATTATACAGAAATTCGGATTTATTTTGTGTATCCTGACAGTATACCGACGACTTGAGAGGATACATCGTAACAAATCGTTGCCAAAAGTTCTGTCATTTCCGAAAACTCGAGTGGCTTGTAAACCCTCGTTTAGAAGGATGAAAGAACAATTTGAAGTTATTATGGTTTTAATAAAGTATATAGGAACAAATAAATGTTGAACAATTCGAAATTAAAGCTTTTATTTTAAATGTGTCGACAAGATATGAAAGCCGGACAAAAATGACTGAATATAAGGCAAGAAGCGGTGAAACAAGACATGAGAACCGTATAATCCGATGTGAAAGCCGATTAAAGAAATCTGATGTGGGCAACACATGACTTTCCTTATATAATGTAATGAATTTACTACTTTTACAGTAAAAAAATAGGTTTTTCTTATAGTAGATAATAATATTCTTTCCAAGATATTGAATTTTCGACAATTAGTCGTCATTTTCATTGATTTAGCATCATTTTCATCCATTTGGCGAGATTTTCATTAATTTGGCAACATTTCAAAATGTCGCCAAGTTGGCGACATTCCGCCAAATTCGTCACCAAAATCTCGCCAAGCGTTATGCACAAAGAAAAAAGTTATTCTTACAGCAGATAAATGACTATTGGCGTTCAAATACAAAAGTATTATTTAAAGTATATTTTTTCATGAATGGAACGAGCTAGATCCACGAGAATGATGTTACTCAATTTATCGCATGGTATTACATATGAAAAGCGAACATGTTTCTCAATAGGAATTTTTTTTAAGTGACTTTCTCATAATTTTTTTGAAAAATGTACAATATCTCGAGAACGGTTCATATTAGCGTTCTAAAATTTATGCCAATCGTTTTCTAATGAAAAATTACATAAGAAATGTCTATTTGCGTAACTTCATTAGCGGTTTTGATTTTTTTGACGATTTTTTCATAATTTTATTCGAAAATTTATGGGGGTTCTGAACATTCGATTACGTATAAAAACAATAGGCTTCCAGTGTTTACGGATTGTGATTTTTCTAGCAAATTAGGTTCGAATCGGTCCATTCGTTCGTCAATTATCGTCTCCACAGACTCACTGACACACACACATACTTTTACACACATACGCACACACACACACACACACAGACATCACTTCAAAAATGTTTGATTCGTGATCAGGGATGCTTGAAACGTGCCCTTCCGTCGAAAACTCGAATTCGAATTTTCGACCCCGTCACAATACTTTCCTTATACATTATGTATATAAGGAAAGTAAAAATATGCGCCAGAAACAAAGTGATGACGAATTCAAGACATAGGTGTGGTTCATCGGATTTATGATACACTCTCGATAATACCAAATAACACTCTCGAGAACAAAGATAAAGCAAAGATATCCAAACAATCCTGATATATACAAATAATAAGCTAGTTAGAGTCTAACTTGGCCAATTTGGGTAAAACATTTCCTATTTCTTATCTGAAACGAAACGATTCTAGACACTGTCAACTTCTCTACACTTGAAGAATGGGGGTATACCGAAAATGGCAGAGTGAATACGGAAAAAACAGCATATGAAAATAGTTTCTCCCTTGCAACAGAGTGTTCAGTGTAACTAAAAGATATACATGGCAGAACTACTGAACGACTTTTTGGCATTAGAAAAATGATTAGCAAAGTTCGTAAATGCTTCTTCTGGTGTAATGCAAGGTCCCGTGTTGAGAGTTGGTGTAATGAATAAAATGCGACTTTCGGACGGGACTAAACAAGAAAACACGTGGGTCTGTTCAGTTTTGAAATGTCGAAACTCCTTTTGAGACTATTTCACTGTATATTATTAGGGCGATTTCACAAACTTTAGACGAAAGCAAATACCTGCTATTAGTAATGGACTATTTCACAAAGTGAACTATATGCAATCCCTGACTAAGGATCCACAACCGTCAATGAAGTTTTAACCTGAACCAGTTATATTATAAGGTTTCCCTCGTTCACCCATTCTAACAAAAGAATATAATTTAACTCTAGTATATTCACAGGACCATGCAATTCACACCGAATTGATAAAACTCAAACCACTCATATTCATAACATTTAGGACGATATGGTAGAGGTTCATCAGAACGATACATAGTCATCTTCACATAACCTCCAAGAGATCAAAATTGCGACTGTCACCTTCATTTGTTCCTGCTGTCTTGTAGAAGTGCTGTCCACGACTCGACAGGTCAGTGTTCATAAAAAATTTTGTTTGGACTGGATCTTCTGCTACCGTGTGACCCTGACGACCATGCGGTGCTCATTAATCGTCTCGAGGCAGGACCCACAGGCACGATTGAAGGAAATTGATCCTTCCGCTTGTGAAAAAATCAGCATTGCTATTTATAGAATGGAGACCCGGTACGATGCCTAGGCAAAATAAAACGGGTGATTCCAGGAGGCGACAAAATGCGGCTGTTCAATAACAAGGATTTTCGCTAAAATTTCAGCACAACTGTTAAGAACTCGACATCATAATGAACATAATAAACAATGTTATTTATCGAATCCAGAAATCGTTTTCCACCAAGTCAAAAGTTGCCCATATTGACGGATTAGTTCTACATTAATAGCCACAGCAAATTGATACTGTCCGGGACGAGTTGTTTTAAGGAGGGGGGCAGTGCTACTAATATGCAAAATGTATGACTCTTTGATGCTTCACAAGGAATCACTTTTGCAGGCCATCTTTATTACGTGAATGTTTAGTTGACAGCACTCGGCAAATTTATTTGTCTGGATACCAGATTCGGTGAAATAATGCCAACTTGAGACATTTAGGGAGTTTCAGTCTGCGGCAAAACATTCTAAAAATATCCATTCGTTTCGATGATACAGCCAGCTCGATATCTATAAATTTCTAGAGAGTATATAAAGAAGCCATCGTGTATTTGGCGGCAATTGACTTGATACGAGGTCAAATTGAAATGTGAAATATTTCATTATCATTATTTTGAGACCGTAATCGTCTGTTTTGTGAATTAGTGAAAAATTTTATTGCTGTTTTATTGTATCTGATAATTATTTAGTGATCTTATAGGATCGATAATGATATCAATAATGATATTTACTGGAAAATGTTTGTATTTACTCTTATTAGTTCTTTTAGATAAAGACTTTAGTTATGCAGAAATGCGAACTCATTGTTGTATCCTAAGCATATACCCACGACTTGAGAGGTTACATCAATGCAATAAGGCAATACAATATTTTAAATATTAAATGTTAAGTGAAATTAAGGAATTATTCATAGAATATGTTAATCGGGAATAAAAATTCGAATTCGGTTTTTTCACCTAGACGTATATCTTCGCTTGACTAAATAACTCGTATGCCGTGAGGAAAATATAATTAGACTTATAACTTGATGTATAGCACTTCCTAGATCTTAACTCACCGAGGTATAACGATCTACATTCAACTATCATATCCAAACAATTATGTCATTAAAACAGACAGGTGCCATTAATTAACACTCGTCAACCTTATCCACAAAGTTTAGACGTCAGTTGCAATGTTTATGTGAACCGGTAATCAATCCTGAGTTTTTTGACCTCAGTTCCGGTGATCTTCCACATAATATGTGCAAGTGATGTGAGGAACATAGATGTTTCATATTGAAGCGTAAGTTCCAATATTTTGATATTATATTAAAAATATTTATATTCAGAGCTGAACAAATTATAATACCATCTAGAAGCTAGTCTAAAACTTTAAGTGCCAATCTTATATCCCATCATAGTATCTGTTGATAGCTATTTTTTATTCTTAATTGGTTTTAATTTGTAGTTCTAGGTAGAGGAGCCAACACGGTGACCGATAGGTTTAAATCAAGTGTTTACTCGTGATATCTCGGTGTCTATGAGGTGGGTTCGAGCCACACCTGCGAGCATGGATGTAGTGGTGTCTAGAGAGCATTTGCCCCAAAGCATCCAGTAACAAATGCTACATGAGTGTCAATTAAGGAGATAGAGTGTTTCCCCCAGCAGTAATTATTGATTAAAACAATTTCATGTAGTTAATCAAGTTCATGTTTATTTTTATTCCACTTTTTTGTGAAATTTTGTTTTACAATACTTTACAATACTCCCCCCGTTTTCATTTTATTCAAACGCCCACACTTCTAATATATAAATAAGTGAAAAAAACTTAGTACAAATGATAAGGAAAACTTGAGCAACGTATTCAAACATAAATAAAATACAAGTTTTATTTTCTTTTTGTGTTTGTATTCGTTACTCAAGTTGTTTGGTTTCTAATGTAATTTTAATCATACCCAGTAA
This sequence comes from Amaurobius ferox, assembly GCA_951213105.1. Taxonomy (NCBI): domain Eukaryota; kingdom Metazoa; phylum Arthropoda; class Arachnida; order Araneae; family Amaurobiidae; genus Amaurobius; species Amaurobius ferox. The sequence continues at coordinate 68,084,974 of OX578137.1, read as the reverse complement.
CAAAAGCTACATGAGTGTTTTTCAAAATCTTCACAAGTGCTAAAACATATTGAAACTACATATATAATATCGATTTCTGCTAATACGATCATTTTTGAGGTAGATACATCTCTTAAGAGTAAAAATAGTTTTAATTACATATTTTGGACGATGTTCTAATGTATAAAAATTGTTTCTCCATCGCATAAAACGTGTAAAGTTTTTTTTGTGTTTATTGCCAGCTTTTTTGCAGTGGAGATAATAATAGTCTAAAAAATATTTAAAGAATAGGTTATTACATTGTACACTATTTAGCTAAATTAGAAAACTCTGTTTTTTATAGATAGGACATTTAATCAAAGCTAAATGTCGTTCAGCTGCATTTTTTGTCTACATGGCTGGTGGGAATTGTTAATAGGGGACGTTCGTTTAGTTTTATATTTTAACATCTGCTAAATTGCAAAATATTCTTCTGAAGAGTTTTTTTTTAATTATATAATAAGTCTAAAATATCATGGAATTTTGAGAAAAAGAATAATACTACCACTTCGTATTATTAAATATAGTATTATGTTTTTTGTGGAGGAATAAACATCACATTTTTAAAATGATGTCGTAATTAAATCAAACTACTTTTGTTGTGTTTATATATTATATTATCTGTGTAATTATATAAAATGTGTTTCCTTTTGTAAAAATATAGGAAACTACCATGTACATCGTTGATGAATGATTAAAGAGCGATATATTAAATGTGTCCTGTATAAATAATCGTATATAATTTTAAAAAGGACTATATGCGGACGAATTATTACTGCATATTTCAATTTTTATGGTCTATACATATTAAAATTATTAATATAACGTTATTAATGATAGATATTGTTTAAAGTTTGAAAGAATAAAATGTATGGAAATTTAGTTTAAATTCAAAGTATTTTTCCATACAAATGTAAGCTCTAATACAAACTGCCTATTTCTAAAGATATGAGTTTCATGCAGAAAACTTGAATTCTTGTGAAATACAATATTATTTTATACTGTATGTACTTATACATTTTCAGGGGATTTTCATATACTTTTCCAGAGTCTGCAAGGAGCAATGGAATTTCAAATATCTACAATACCATCAATATCAAGCCCTAGAAAAGCAAGAATATCATCAGCTTAACATACAACCTGGATAATTTAAAAAGGATTTACTTTAAAATAATGTATACACACAGATACCTCTGAGAATAGTAGTGGATTACTCATATCCGTGCTATCAAATATATAACTTATTATAAAAGGCAAACGAATTTTGGGACAAACAAGTGATGGTAAGAGAAATATGCTCAGAAATTTAAAATTGAAAGAAATAGAATTCATAATCTATAACTAGTCATATTATCCACTATGTTGCCACCATTTATGCCCATTTTATTTCTTTGAATTCTGGTTTATTGATTTTCTTGCACTGACGATGAGATCCAGCGTATACACAATGAATTTGTGTGCTAAATTATTCTTAATAAATTATTCTAAATAGTAGTGGATTACCCATATCCGTGCTATCAAATATATAACTTATTATAAAAGACAAACGAATTTTGGGACAAACAAATGATGGTAAGAGAAATATGCTCAGAAATTTAAAATTGAAATAAATAGAATTCATAATCTATAACTAGTCATATTATCCACTATGTTGCCAACATTTATGCCCATTTTATTTCTTTGAATTCTGGATTATTGATTTTCTTGCACTGACGATGAGATCCAGCGTATACACAATGAATTTGTGTGCTAAATTATTCTTTTAATTGCTCTTAAGTGAGTTTATAAAATCTACCATATCTTTTGAGCAAAGTGTTTTATTTATTGATAAAATATATTGCCTTTGTTTGGTAAGGTATAACTGAAAACAATATTTTTTTGTAAAGCTAAAACTGCTGCTAAAACATAAGCTTATAAAATATTCAATATAACATAGCATAAAACATAAAAAAGTGTGCCAATTGGTTTTGAAGATAAAAAAAGAGCGTCCTTCTTCGAGAAGACTAGCAAGGAGTTCGACTTACAGCGACCAGAGAAGTCGTCAACTGCAAGATATCAGAAATTATTGGTAGAATTACAATCATGTTTGAAGTAAGCTGAAGTAGTACTGGCAACGGCCGAGATAAGTAAATAGCAAGGGGAAACGAACGAGTAGGCGGATATTATAAATACATGGTAAATAAAAATCTGATGTGGGCAACACATGACTTTCCTTATATAATGTAATGAATTTCTACTTTTACAGTAAAAAAATAGGTTTTTCTTACAGTAAATACTAATATTCTTTCTAAGATAATGAATTTTCGACAATTAGTCGTCATTTTCATTGATTTAGCGTCATTTTCATCCATTTGGCGAGATTTTCGTTAATTTGGCAACATTTCAAAAAGTCGCCAAGTTGGCGACATTCCGCCAAATTCGTCCCCAAAATCTCGCCAAGCGTTATGGACGAAGAAATAAGTTGTTCTTACAGCAGATAAATGACTATTGGCGTTCAGATACAAAAGTATTACTCAAAGTATATTTTTTCATGAATGGAACGAGCTAGATCCACGAGAATGATGTCACTCAAATTATCGCATGGTATTACATATGAAAAATGAACATGTTTCTCAATAGGAAATATTTTTTTTATTATTTTATATGACTGTTTAATAATTTTTTTGAAAAATGTGCAATATCTCGAGAACGGTTCATGTTAGCGTTCTAAAATTTATGTCAATCGTTTTCTAATAAAAAATTACATAAGAAATGTCTATCTGCGTAACTTTATTAGTGGTTTTGATTTTTTGACGATTTTTTCAAAATTTCATTCGAAAATTTAGGGGGGCTCTGAACATTCGATTACGTATAGAAACAAAAGGCTTCCAGTGTTTACGGATTGTGATTTTTGTAACAAATTTGGTTTGAATCGGTCCATTCGTTCGTCAGTTATCGTCTCCACAGACTCACTGACTCACATACACACACACACACACACACACACATACATCACTTCAAAAATGTTTGATTCGTGATCAGGGATGCTTGAAACGTGCTCTCCCGTCGAAAACTCGATTTCGAATTTTCGACCCCGTCACAATACTTTCCTTATACATTATGTATATAAGGAAAGTAACAAGGGGGGAGGTGAAAATTCTGTAGAAAGATTATAAGCTTTTATAGAGTAAAATGATGAATAAAAGTTCAATACTATACAAATGGCGCTAACCTGTTTCCGAAACCTGTGCTTCTCGTTATTTTCAACAGTTTAGCTTTTATTTTCTTTTCAGTTTCAACTTTTATTTTCAGATGAAACCACTTATTTTAGTTTCTGAAACATGTTGTTTAATTTTTGTACGTTTTTCCTTTGTTTTATTTTTTGTGTGTAGTAGTAAACATTTTTCTTCCGGATTGGTTGCTTCTTTCATTCTTTCATTAGTCGTTATACTCGATTTCGTAGTCTTGAATATTCACTGTAACATGTCACAGTGCATTGCGCTCATTGCTTGTAAATAGTCACTATTTATTTCACTTTGCTTCATACCTATCCGGAACTTATGTTTAATTACTATTGTTTTCAAATTGGTAATATATAACCTCCTGAATTAAGTGACCAGTATTCAGGTGACATATATTCTGCTTTCCCTGGATTACTTCTCTGTTACACTTATTTTGAAGAAGGAAGCGCATTTTTGACTCATAGGAGGATGCTTTTATTACTTTCCTTACATACATAATGTATAAGGAAAGTATTGTGACGGGGTCGAAAATTCGAATTCGAGTTTTCGACTGGAGAGCACGTTTCAAGCATCCATGCTCACGAATCAAACATTTTTGAGCTGATGTCTGTGTGTGTGTGTGTATGTGTGTGTGAAAGTATGTGTGTGTGCGTGTGTGTATGTGTCAGTGAGTCTGTGGAGACGATATCTCACGAACGGATGGAGAGATTCGAATGAAATTTGGTACAAAAATCACAATCCGTGAATACTGGAAGCCTATTGTTTTAAAACGCAATCGAATGTTCAGAACCCTCCTAAATTTTCGAGTGAAATTTTGAAAAAAATCATCAAAAAATCAAAACCTTTAATATAGTTATTCAAATAGACATTTCTAATGTAATTTTCCCTTAGAAAACGATTGACATGAACTTATTTCTACTTCCATAACACTTAGCGAGATTTTGGAGACGAATTTGACGGAATTTCGCCAACTTAGCGAAAAAAACTTTGAAATGTTGCCAAATTAACGAAAATCTCACCAAATTGATAAAAATGACGCTACATCAATGAAAATGACGACTAATTGACGAAAATTCAATATCTTGAAAAGAATATAAGTATCTACTATAAGAATAAGATATTTTTTTTATTGTAATATTAGTAAATTCATTGCATTATATAAGGAAAGTCATGTGCTGCCCACAGCAGATTTTTTTCTCTTATTGTAGTTATAGTAAGACCTACTTTATTTACATTTTGATTTGTATTTTAAATAAGTTATAGCGAAAGTTATATAAAATAGAAAATATGTATACTTTATATATATCTTGCCAACATTTAGTTTGAGCTATAACAAATAAAAACGTAATGAACTGCAAAAGATACGCAATTAATCTCTTGAATCTATATAATAAATATATACGTAATGAATGACAAAAGTAATTATAAATGATAAAAATAATAACAAAAATAATAATAGCTAAAATATGTATAGGGAGGTATCTATAAATCGTTTCTTATCCTTATCAGATTAAACGCGTAACACTTACTTCTTTCTTGCTAAAGTATTTTAATCTGCGAAAATAAACATATTTCATTGATTTATCAAAACATATTTTAAATACCTGCTATTAAATTCTGTGACAAAAAAAACACTGATGCCTAGAGAAATTGTATTGAATGAAAGATAGCTATTACTAAACTGCATTTTTGTCTTGATTCCTGATGAAAACCATTTAAAACTATCTAGCGTTAAATTTAAACATCTGATAAGTAGCAAACTTTCTTTTTTGCATAAATGGAAAGATGCTTTTTTTTTTTTTTTTTTTTTTTTTTTTTTTTTTTTTTTTTTTGCGAAAATATATTATGTATTCGAAATTTTTGCTCTAGCGGGGTATTAAAGATAGTAAATTTCTATTCCGTGTAGTTAAAAGTTATTTATGTTCTTTGTACGTAAAATTAACCACTGGCATGGAAATCATTTTTCATTTCAGGACAAACTTTTCTATAAGATCTTCTTTATTTCGTTTTCTTTAGAATTTGAAATGATTTTGATTTTGTGAAAAATGCCAACATTTATCATATATTTTGATACTTCCGATAAAGCTAATAATAATAATTTAGAAATATTTAATTAGAATATGGTATTAATAATTAAAATATTTAATTAAATTCATATCATTATATTTCGAACATTATATATTTTAATTTAAAAGTAAATTAAATTTATGCTAAAATAAAAATGTTAATTTTACATTTAAATGTAAATAAATCCAGTATTTTTATATAACTTTTGGTAATCTTTAACTTAATTGCACACAAATGCATTTTATCAAAAATGTTCACACGTGTAAAGTCCCCAGGCTAAGTATTTCTTTAAATATAAATTTGTTTTTAATATTTTTAGAGTAACTGAATTATTTTTAGTGTAATAATTTTTGCGTAATTTTTAGCTACCTTAATCTTTAGATACAAAAAGCTGATATTTCGATCCAATTTTGTGGGTATTTTGATACCGGTATTGATACGAAAACATTTATCAAATTGCAAAATTAAAAATTTCAATTTATTCTTAGCTGTTCAGTTATGTATGTATTCTGATGGGCGTTTATTAATTGCAACCACTTTATTTAAACAGCTGACACGGCGGAAGACCCTAGCTAACCTTTAAAGGCCTCAAGAGGAACTTCAACCTTTAAGAGGAATACTCATTCCGTTGTTTAGTATTTGAGAACAAAATTCATATTGGAAAGCTTTATTTATAATATCTTTTAATTCAGCAAATCTGTGCTGTTATCGATTTTATTTCGTACTATGTTGTCATTTTTTCATTTTTTCTTTATATATCCCGTAAGTGCATGTGCTGGGATAAATACAACTTTAAATGTTTTTAAAATGTTTTAAATATTTAAAAATGAATAATTAGGGCATCTGATCTTTTATACACTTTCACAAAAAGTTTTTTGAAAAAGCCTTAATGAAAGGAATTGGTACAAAACATGCGTTATAATTTCTTACATGATGAATAACACGATGGTTAATTCCACTCGAAAAATTTTTCGATTGATCATAAATGTCAAATGGAATATATATTTATACTTTTTTAATCAAAATAATTATGCAATGCATGGGCATATATTTATCTTGATTCCTTTTGTATAGAAGTAATCTAAAAATGATAAAACAATAAAAAGGCAAAATATGGCAATATTTCGCAAAAGTCACACAGAAATGCCTAAAATTAAGCGAATGCTTTTACAATATTGCTTCTAATAGCGAAATTTATTTAAGCATACATAAATAATATTTAACCTCGAAACATATAATTATACCATTTTATTATTCCTAGTTAGGTCCGCAGATATTCTGCTCGTAAGTAATTAAAAAACAAAAAGGTATATTTATGTTGTTATAATAAAATACAGTACTCAATCACTGTCTGAATAGCCATAACACAAATGGCAATATTATAATATTTATTGCTGCAAATAAATTAAAATCGATTCCAATATCCAGCTTCATTTTCCGTATCTGATGTGATAGTTTCATATCTGATGTGATAGTTTCATATATGGTGTCATAGTTTCATATTTGATGTCATAGGTCCAGATATCGCCATTGTTGTAAATAAGTTAAAAAATCTTATGTGGGCAGCACATGTCTTTCGCTGCAGAATTAAATTCATTTTCTGTTTATATCATCAATAATTCATTAAATGTAATTTAATTGCAAAATACAGTACTACATTTGCACATTTAATTCATTTTCGATTTCATTGTTAACTGGTCATATTTTTTAAATGCAACGTAATCAAAATGCGAAAAAAAACTAAAATATCTCTAAAATGGTTAGACCTAGAGTAATTTGATTATTATTAATTTCCTCGTCAGAAATTGCGTATAAAACAAGCATTTAATTATTACATTTGAACATACATAGTTTTTATTTTAGATTTTGGAGACTTTTGCGGCTCATGTCGTTAAAAAGGCAGGTTCTTCTTTTTCGAATGGTACTAAAATCTGATCAGCACCAGTGTATCTCAACAGTGACTTTTAACCAAATTTTGTGAAATTTGGTGAATTAAATTGTTAACCAGTGTGGATACATGAGACTTATGCGGTCCAATTCGCAAAAAAAAAGACGCGTTTTTTGATCCCTAATCCTGACAAAATATAATCACCAGAGTCACACACACGTGACTTACCTGTAGAATTTTATGAAATTTGGTATATTAGTTTTTGAGTTACAGGGGATACATGCATTACACAGACAGACACACACATGCGCGTCACTCTAAAAATAGTGGTTTCGTATTCTAGAGGTTCCAAAACGTGTAGATCCGTCGAAAACTCGATTTGCGATTTTCGGTATGATTCCAATACTTTCCCAATACATTTCCATGTATTGCAGGGAAAGTAAATATAGTCCAATATCTGGCTTCGTTCGAAGTATTTGATGTCGTTGAACTTCAGAATACTGCTCTTTATATATAGATCCTTCGTGAAGTAGATTTATAAAATATCATCCGTGTGTAAACAAGAGATTCGAACATTTTCATATGCTATTTTCGCATTTAATCTAGCAATTTAATGTTATTTGCTCTATTTAGCATTTAATCCAGCAATGAATCTTATAAAAAAATTGGTTGAATGTAAAATAAGTAAATCCTACCCACTATATAAATGAAATCATATGCTGTTCACATCACAGATTTTTAGAGTGGTGTACTGTCACAATTTTTGCTGCAGATATAATCCGCTCAAAGTAACCTTAAAAAAAACCATTATTTTATTTTTGTGACATTAAGCCTCACCAGACAAATTTATTCTTACTTTGATAGGGCATTTAATGAAAGTCGGACGTTGATAAGTTTTTTTTTCTTCACGTCTTCTAGAAGTTATTAAAAAGGGAATGAACATAAATTTAACACCTGCTAAATAACACACTATTGTTTTCTCCTTAAATGAATAAGTGTTGTATATGAAAATATGCTGTATGTATGTTAATTATATGGTATATGTGAGACTGTGAAATTAAATGTAATATTATTTAAATACATTATACATACTATAATTATATAAAAATTTGATGTGGGCAACACATGACTTTCCTTATATAATGCAATGAATTTACTACGTTTACAGTTAAAAAATGTTATTCTTATAGTAGATACTTATAATCTTTACAAGATATTGAATTTTCTCCAATAGTCGTCATTTTCATTGATGTAACGTCATTTTTATCTGTTTGGCGATATTTTCGTTAATTCGGCAACATTTAAAAGTCGTCAAGTTGGCGACATTCCGCCAAATTTGTCGCCAAAATCTCACCAAGCGTTATGGTCGGAGAAATACGATATTCGTATACCAGATAAATGACTATTGGTGTTCAAATACAAAAATGTTACTCAAAATATCTTTTCTCATGAATGGACCCACGAGAATGATGTCACCAAATTAATCGCAGAATATCACATATGAAAAGTGAACATGTTTCTCAACAGTTAATATATCTGTTTTAATTTATGAGATTTTTTGATAAATTTATTTGAAAAATGTGCAATATCTCAAGAACAAATCATGCTAGCGTTCTAAAGTTTCTGTCAATCGTTTTCAAAAGAAAAATTGTATAAGAAATGTCTATTTGCGTAACTTTATTAAAGGTTTTGATTTTTTGATGATTTTTTCAAAATTTTGCTCAAAAATTTAGGGGAGTTCTGAACATTCGATTGCGTTTAAAAGCAATAGACTTCCAGTATTCACGGATTGTGATTTTTGTACCAAATTTCATTCGAATCGCTCCATTCGTTCGTGAGATATCGTCTCCAAAGTCTCGCTGACACACACACACACATACTTTCACACACACAGACATCACCTCAAAAATGTTTGATTCTTGATCAGGGATGCTTGAAACGTGATCTCCCGTCGAAAACTCGAATTCGAATTTTCGACCCAGTCACAATATTTTCTTTATACATTATGTATATAAGGAAAGGAAAAATGTAATACATAATTAACGTTAAATTTTGTTTTATGATACTGTTTTCATTATGTACATTTTTTATTTCATTTTATTATATTTTATTATAAATCACATGCTTATCGAATTACATATGACATGGGCTCAGAATAAGACACCATTTTAGAGTACTGTTATATTTTTTCTAAATGGATTTCGTACATGTAAGTTGGTAAATTTTATTTAAAACTTGTACTGACATGGAATATTTTTAATTTTGAATAAAACATAATTCATTAATTGCATAAATAACAAAAAGGCTCTTGGTCTTATACTTTTGTAACAGACTTTATATCCTGTTTTGGAGTAAAAAAAGCGCATGTTCAGAATAAATGTGGATGAGAAGTACTCTAGAGAATGCGAAATATCTGTCATCTGAATAATGGTCACTTGATTCAGGCAGATATGCATTACCAATATGAAAACATGAGTAATTAAACATAGTGTTAATTGCAAAGTTAAAAATTAATTATTATTAAATGTTTTTATCAATATAAAAAGCTCCCTACATTTTTTACACACTTCATTTTAATTCATTTAATAATGTAATGAGGGGAAGGAAAAGCTCAAATCATAATTTTTATTTGCGAGCTTTAGCCGAATTTTGACTATCTTTTAATTGCATATTGAGAATGGCGCGAAGCTTATAAAACGGTCTCTATATCAAATTAAACAAGTCGCACTTTTTTCTGGATATTACCGCATTTCTTTCTCCCGCGATAATAATACTTCCAAGAAAGCCTTAAAAAATCGGCTATTACATTTTGTGACATTAAACAGAACTAGAAAACTCTGGTTCGCAGCGATACGACGCTTAATGAAAGATAGCTGTTGTTAAGTTTTTTTTTTCCTTCACGTCTGATGAAAATTATTAAAAGGACGCAACGGCAACATCTGTTAAAAAAAACAAAAACCCTTTGCAGCTAAAATGAAAATATTTTTATTAAATATTTTATGCATTTGAAATTTTTTTCTAACTGTAAAGGATATAAATTTTATTCTGCAGATCAAAGCGAGCTTAATATAATTTGCAGGTGATATTAAATATGGCAAGACATTTATTTGAAAATATTGTGTGATTTATATATTGAAATTGAAATGTCAATTGTCTCTCATGCGGACATCATGATACATACTTTAGATATAATTCAATCACTAGTGCCAGAAATCTATTGAAACATATTGTTCAGCCCCCTACTTAAAAAAAATGTAACTGCCTCTGCAGCTGTCGCTGTTTGACAAATTTCGCGTTTCTCATGTTTGTATGCAATGTACCGCAAAATCTATAGCATATAAGATGATGAAAGTCGGTGCATTTGCAGATAAATATTAGGGGAATACCCTGATATAAACTGTTTGTCGATTTAAAATTTAGTTTAAGAAATATTTAATGCCAAAGTCAAAGGAAGAGTTTTTGAGCTGCGACTTTGAGTCCTGGACAGACTAACAACAGAAATATTTCCAATTTTTGTTGACGTGTACCTACATATTTGAATTTTTGCATGACGGGACCCTTTTTTAAATTTCGGTTTAGTTAATGAGTTATTCAATGTTTTATGCACTTCTGAAGTGAACATTTTCCTTCTCTACGGGCGAAGATTTAAATGGTCGAGACGATTGTTAGCTTCTTTCTGATTGGTTTCTGACAAAAACGTCACGAAATAATAGATGACTAAGTTATTGAAGCATTAAAAACTTTAAAAGTATAGTTCTTTATTTCTAAACATGACTACAACGTGGGTAGTGCACTTTAGAAAATGTGAAATGTTGATAATCATATGAATTATCGTTTATTCCGACAAACAGAGCGTTTCGCAACCATTGCTGTCATGAATATCAGGATTTCATTGTTATATTGTACAATAATTGATTGTTTTATTGTTGTAAATATCTCTATACTGAACGCGTAACATGTATTACGAAACTGTATTACGAACAAACAGCAAAAACTATAGTTATGAAATTTTGCCGTCTCTTCCCAATAGAGTTAGCTATCGTTCTTGATAGCGTGCGGAAAGAAAGGATTCGTGATGCATGTTCAGCGAGAGCAAGGAAGTAGAAGATGAAGCCTTCCAACTCACGAAGCGATATTCTTAGTTGACGAGAGTAACTATTTGGGGACTGAGTTTGGTGAGAATGTTCGCGAAATTAAGGGAGTTGATGAGCGTCAACTAATAAGAAGACGAAAACCCTACTTTGATATGACATCTGGGGCGAAATGAGATTAATGAGTGGCAGTCAATGGAGGGCTGAAGTCCTGGGATTCTGCGACCTCCAGTGAGCTTTAACGATTTGGAGGCGAAGTCTCCCGACTGGTGAATCGAGATGCGGGGTTAATGAGCGGTATCTAATGGAGGGCGGAGCTGCGGGATACTGCGAGCGTCAGCGAGTATAGGACACGTTGGAGGTCTCTTGCACCGTCTAGATTGGAAGAGCTAGCGAATCAAGTCCTATGACTGGTGAATGGCAGTTAACAAGGACGGTATCCATTTGAATATTATGCCTGCGTAGCTGGCTGCACGAAAGTGCAAGCAAACAGAGCGTTAGCGAATAAGAAGCGAAGCCTCTCTATTCGCGAATCCAGTTAAGGGGGGAATAAGCTGCGATTAATGAGTGGCAGTCAATGGAGGATGAATCCCCGGGATGCTGTGAGCGTCAGTGTTTTGGTGGCGAAGTCTTCCGACCTGTGAATCGAGTTACGGGGTAAATGACCGGCAGCCAATGTCAGACGCAGCCCTGGGATTATGGGAGCGTTATCGAGCATGGGACACGTAGGCGGTCGTATCCAGATTGGAAATATATATATATATATATATATATATATATATATATATATATATATATATATATATATATATATATATATATATATATATATATATATATATATAAACACGTTTGAGTTAACACATGGTTTTCCTTTCAAGCGTTGCATTTCCGATTTATTAATTTATATTCCTTAAATTAGGATCACGTCCTTCTAACCTTAGACCAATGTATTTATAATAAAATTACAATTTGTAATGACATTGATTGCGACGTATGACAAATTTTAAATAGACGCTAATTTTTGAAAATTTCCGTAGACAACTATACTTTGAGAACTATGCAACTTACGCAGAACATAAAGCATTCTTTAACGCACAGCATAAAATGAATTAGTAATGGTATCAATGGTAATCAAAGTGAATAGCACAGCGTTCATAACAGAGAAATTTATTTAAAAATACACAGCGTTCACGACGTTTGTAATTAGTGTGGAAAGAAGCCACACTAATTATTGTTGCATTAATTTATCTCTCTTTGTATTCTAAATAATAAAACTGATTTTCATTTTCTAAAACCGGTTGGTATCGTTACTAATTTATTAAATGTTGTGTTCTATCAAAAAAATTAATTTTCAGCTATTTTGAACCAGTTTCAGCTAATTATTTTAAATGCATCCTAGAAAAATATTTGCTGCCTTTACATTTATATTAAACATCACAGTAATTTTACTGTCATAGAGATGCATTTGGTATTGTAGTTGATTTCTTTATTATATGAGTGGCTATTGTTTCAATCTTCGACAAATTCTGTTCCGTATCAAGGTTAAACATAAAAAAACTAACCGCCAAATTATGAGAAATACAAATAACATTGAACTAATTCATAAATATTCAGATACCTACATATAAAAATACTATAGACATAAATTTCATGTATAAGACCATTTAGATTGTTGTTCTTTTTCATATACAATATATTCCGGTTAATATTTCAATTAAATAATTTTTGTGAAATAAAATGCTAATAGTTATCAAAAAATAATGTTTCGGAAAATATGAATCTCACTAAAGGTTTATAAACTATTATTAAAACCCACATAAAATCAAATTCATTACAAATAATATTTCATCATTCTGAATAAATATTGTTTCTTTCTCGTGTGAAATCATTATTTCATATATGTTCAAAAACATTCTACAGAAAATATATAACTTCGCAATATTTATGGTTTTGTCAACTACTGTCATATTTATTTATGGATTTTAGCAGTCATTCGAATAAACGTATTTTAACCCCAAAGTCAAGTTAGGAATTCGTCTGTCTGCGAATTACATTAAGTCAAGTTGAGATCTTTGAACCAAGCACATTATTTAGGTCCAAGTTGAGTGGCAGAGTGAAATAAGTTTATAAAATGTTCTTTAATATTTTTAGGATAAACATTTAGAGTGTTTTACCCAGGATTGTTATTCGCAATTGTTTTAAAAAAATAACAATGGACACAAATATATCAACGAGGTTTTTCTGTTTATTGAAACGAAATCATGTTTTGATTTTGATGCTTCTGTAAACATGTTGATTCGATTTTATAATATTTCAAGTGAAGATATGGGTATTTTCGAGGCTTTTATAGAACGCTGTTAATTGCTTGTTCATGTCTGACGGTACATAGAGAGAGGGGGTGAGAGAGAGAGGGGTGAGAGAAAGAGTTGAGAGAGAGGCGTGAGAGAGTGAGAGAGAGGGGAAGAGTGAGAGAGAAACGTGAGAGAGTGTGAGAAAGGGAGAGGAGGAAAGGGGAGAGGAGGAAAGGGGAGAGGGGGAGAGAGGGAAAGGAGAGAGGGCAAGGGGAGAGAGGGAACGGAGAGAGGGAAAGGGGAGAGGGAGAGAGAAACTGGAGAGAGTGAGAAAGAGGGGAGAGATTGAGAGAGAGTGGGGGAGAGTGTAAGGGAGATGACAGAGAGGGGAGATAGTGTAAGAGGGATGAGAGAGAGAGACAGAGAGAGGGGAGAGAGAAAGAGAGGGAAGTGGCGTCGATCAAATGGGTGTATCAACAATTAAATAGAAGATACAATTATATTTTTAATTTTGAGTTAGCCCTTCATGAAGGATAATATTTAAACGCGAAACTATATTGTTTTGTATTCGTTTTAGAAAAAGTAATGAACTAAACAATTGAATAAAATTACAGAGTTACATAAATCTAACAACAATAATCTTAAAATAACAATGATAATTTAAACTCATCTGAAACAGGTGGAGTAGAAAATTTTTTGGATTGAAATTAAAAGCAAAATCATTTTCGAGTGGGGCGTCACAAAATCGAGCTCACTTAGACAAAGAAAATTACGTATTTGTTTCTCAGTTTTACAGTTGAAGAGCCGATATGTTTTAGAAACAGTAGTTTTTTCCTTAGTTGTAGAAAAATAATGAACGAATACATATGTAATATTTTTAATATAGATCAATTCCAGTGAAATGCACAAAAAATTAACTCGGATGCTTAAAATTGCTTAGGAAAAGTAGTGTAAATAAAATGTAACCGTACAAATTCAAAGCCAAGAAAGCTTTTTATGCTTTCATTTAAAATTGATGGTAGGTGGAGTGATTATAAGAAGTTAGTTCTTGATTTTCTGTGTTTGGGAAAAGGGGTCAAACAAATATAAAATAGGTTTTTAGAGAAGCATCAACTAAACTCAAATGAAGATAAAATAATACGGATGTTTCAATTTGATTATAAAATGAAGGGTTAGTGGAATTTTGCTTGAATAAAATAAATTAATAAATGATATATGATATATCAAATGTAGTACGCAGTACTATAAACTGAAAATATCATACTTATATCGTTGGGGGGGGGGGGGTGAAGGGTGAAAATTTTACATTTTGTTAATGTCTGTAAAAATGAATGAACAGACACATGAATTTTCGTTATATTTGGGAAAATATCTACGTTTGCTAAAATGTATTTGAAAACGGATGATAGTGAAATTTTTTGAGGGTTGAAATTGAACAAATGAAATGTGGACGTCAAAAGAAATATACTAGCAGGAATGTGTCAAACAGAAATATAATAATTTTGAATTTGGTATATGGGTTAATTATTTTAACTGCGGTACCTTTAATGAACAGCATGGATCTACATATATATTACTAAAATATTCTTATATAATATAGAAAATCATGTCTCTCATACAATACATTTTTCGTCGCATTATATTGGAAATTATACCTCTAAAACAAATAAGTCCCGAAATAGTAAACAACTTATTTAATTTTCGTTTGTGCATTTTTTAGTCTAGTATAGCGTAACTACGAAGTCATAAAATAGATTTGAAATTATATGAAAATTAAAAGTACTCATGGAAATAGAAAAGCACAAAACGGTAGATTTTCGACAAACATATTTATTTTAGATAGCAAAATATAGTCTGGAAATAATCTTATGCAGTAGCTACTTCATAAATCCAAAATAATACACCAGAATGGAACGTTCCAGGCAGTCATTGGAAAATACCCATAAGTTTCCCACTTTTCTGACAAGAATTTAGCATAGGGTTCTCAGTAAGGGTCCTCAGTAGTTTACTAAACCTGTAAATCGAGAGGTATTCTAGGCCCGTACTGCTGTCTCCTAGACTTTAGCATACACCATTGCTTTCGATGTCTTAAATCATTACCGCGTTTTTCTAAAAATCAATAAATCAGTCTATTATATATCTATTTATAACTAGAAAATGTACCCAGAATAGCTTGGTATTTAAAACAGAGATTAAATGAATTCATTCATTAAAATTTCCAAAAGGCGTAGATGCGCTCAACTGCGTCACGCCCAAATTAAGCGGGCGTAATATATCCTAAAAAGCACCTAAACACCCCTTACACCGTTGTGCTTGAGCATAATACGCATTTGGCCTGGCACTGGGGAAATCGACCGATGTACCCTATACGTCTGCGTATTATACCTTAATTTCGCCTTTCGCCCTCTGCACCAGCTTAATATGCCCTAAGAAAGCTAGTTTCATAAGCCCTAAATAATCCTCTTTGATATGTTCTGCATAAGATCCTTTGATACGTCTAAAACATGGCTTTCGCCAACTGCACAGGTGTGATACTAAGTGTTCCCTAAGTCCCTTTATGATGCGTTTTAAATGAGCTCTATGATGCGTCCTAAATGAGCTATTTGATACTTTCTAAATAAAATTTTCGCCAGCTGCGTGGGCGTAATACACCATAAAAAACTATTTAATACGCCATAAATAAGAGTGCGAGTGGGGTTCACTAAACTAACTTAAAATCAAGAGTACATTTAAAAAAGAAAAAAAATCTGATGTGGGCAACACATGACTTTCCTTATATAATGTAATGAATTTACTACTTTTACAGTTAAAAAAAATGTTATTCTTATAGTAGATACTCATATTCTTCCCAAGATATTGATTTTCTTCAATTAGTCGTCATTTCCATTGATTTAGCGTCATTTTTAACAATTTGGCGAGAGTTTTGTCAATTGGGCAACCAATAAAAATGTCGTCAAGTTGGCGACATTCCACCAAATTCGTCGACAAAATCTCACCAAGCGTTATGGACGGAGAAATAAGTTATTCTTACAGCAGATAAATGACTATTGTCGTTCAAATACAAAAGTATTACTCAAAGTATCTTTTTTCAGGAATGAAACGAG
Source organism: Amaurobius ferox (assembly GCA_951213105.1). Taxonomy (NCBI): domain Eukaryota; kingdom Metazoa; phylum Arthropoda; class Arachnida; order Araneae; family Amaurobiidae; genus Amaurobius; species Amaurobius ferox. The sequence goes on along the minus strand of OX578137.1, from coordinate 68,068,291 downwards.
CTAGATCCACGAGAATGATGTCACCAAATTTATCGCATGGTATTACATATGAAAATTGAACATGTTTCTCAATAGGAAATATATATTTTTTTTTATTTTATATTACTTTTGATATTTTTTTTAAATGTGTAATATCTCGAGAACGGTTCATGTTAGCGTTCTAAAACTTATGTCAATCGTTTTATGATGAAAAATTACATAAGAAATGTCTATTTGCGTAACTTTATTAGCGGTTTTGATTTTTTGATGATTTTTTAAAAATTTCACTCGAAAATTTAGGGGGGTTCTGAACATTCGATTGCGTATAAAACAATATGCTTCTAGTGTTTACGGATTGTAATTTTTGTACCATATGTCGTCCGAATCAGTCCATTCGTTCGTCAGTTATCGTCTCCAGAGACTCACTGACACACACACACACACACAGGCATCACTTCAAAAATGTTTGATTCGTGATCAGATATGCTTGAAACGTTTTGTCCCGTCGAAAACTCTATTTCGAATTTTTGACCCCGTCACTATACTTTCCTTATACATTATGTATATGAAGAAAGTAATACATGGGATAAAAATAATCCGTATAACGTATATATATAAAATACCGTTGTACAAAGAATATGGATGCCTTTACGCCAAATAAAGTATTTTATATGTTTTGGGATGTACTTCTGTTGAGTCTTAAAGAATGGGAAATATGTTCCATTGCGTGCGTCAGTGGAAGAATTTTTTACATCACATTTTCACAATATGAGATAAATGAAATTTGTTAAAAATAAGCGATACATGAATTACTAAACATATGAGTCCGGACACATCGTTTTTATTTTCGAGCATTGTGCCATATTCAATTAAATATCTTTAGGTTATGAAAATCGGATTGGCAGTCAGTATTTTAGAATCGGAATTTTAAAATCGTTTACTTCATCAATACACTAAAAACATATATTTAAAAAAAAAACAGCAAAAATTCCTTTATTGATAGTATGGATTCTGTTGACATATTTTTAAGAATGCTTCCGATGGTGTTCGCTTCCAATAAATATAATCTCCTCAATATTTCGGTGTCAATTAGTGCGAACATCGCTCAAAATGAAACTTCAAGTACAAATTAAAAAATCTGATGTGGGCAGCACATGAATTTCCTTATATACTGCAATAAATTTACTACTTTTACAGTAAAAAAAATAAATTATTTTTATAGTAGTTATTTATATTCTTTATAAGATATTGAATTCTCTTCAATGAGTCATCATTTTCCATGTCGTCATTTTTATACATTTGGCGAGTTTTTCGTTAATTTAGCAACAATTAAAAAGTCGCCAAGTTGGCGACATTCCACCAAATTCGTCGCCAAAATCTCGCCAAGCGTTATGGACGAAGAAATAAGTTATTCTTACAGCAGATAAATGACTATTGACGTTCAAATACAAAAGTATTACTCAAAGTATATTTTTTCATGAATGGAACGAGCTAGATCCACGAGAATGATATCACCAAATTTATCGCATGGTATTACATATGAAAAGTGAACTTTTTTCTGAATAGGAAATATTTTTTTTTATTTTATATTACTTTTTGATAATTTTTTTGAAAAATGTGCAATATCCAGAGAACGGTTCATGTTAGCGTTCTAAAATTTATGTCAATCGCTTTCTAATGAACAATTACATAAGAAATGCCTATTTGCGTAACTTTATTACGGTTTGGATTTTTTGACGATTTTTTCAAAATTTCACTCGAAAATTAAGAGGGGTTTTGAACATTCGATTGCTTATAAAATCAGTAGTCTTCCAGTGTTTACGGATTGTGTTTTGTACCAAATTTCGCTCGAATCGGTCCATTCGTTCGTCAGTTATCGTCTCCACAGACAGCTCATTAAAAATGTTTGATTCGTGATCTGGGATGCTTGAACGTGCTCTCCCGTCGAAAACTCGAATTCAAATTTTCAACCCCGTCACAACACTTTCCTTATACATTATGTATGTATATAATGAAAGTAAAAACTAGTTTAAATCTGAAAAAAATATCGACAATACTTTTTATCTTATGAGCGTTTCATTGCTGTACTACGGTTAGATTTTTCACCACAGAGAACACAAACAGACTATATATTTTATTATTATAAATAGAGTAAAATTTCTGATAATAGCAGGTAAGTTGTATTATTGCTGAAACATATATCTTTAAAAAGGCAGCATAAAATAAACATTTACGAAACCATATATGAAAGCCAGCTAGGAGTCCTTACATTGTAACTTCACATAAAAAGTATTTTCAAGGAGCATTCACGTCGCAAATATTTTTCCAGTAAATTATATTACTTGCAATTTATTTTTAACTCTTCACTAACAGAGTTAGCATTATAAAATTTGCTTTTCAAGATCTGATGATACTCACAATCTAACGTTTCCAAAAATGGTGTGTTTATAAAAGCATTTCAGAAAAGTTCGCTGTAGCGTAAAATTACACATTTTGATTTAAAATATGAATTTATATCTAATTTTTATCATATCAAAAGTGGGAATTTATCCATTTGTTGATTTAAAAAAAAATTATAAAATTAAAGAAAATTCTATATCCGTATAAACGTGTATATTGCTAGCTACGGTTCTAAAAATTCACTTTTAAAGTCCTGTAAATATTTATGAAAAATCATCTCCTTATATAATCGATAAAATACCGTTAGAAATGCTAATAATTTTAGGCCATCATATTTTAAAACTGCTTTTAATGCTTTGGAGTAAATATCGATCTAATAAAAACGACGAAATATCGTACAAGAGTATCCACATTTAACATGCAACACGAAAACGAATTCTGGTCGTATATGCTTGCTATTAAATTTGTATGAAATTTAATTAAATCACATTTGACAGTTTTACTTTAATGTTTTAAAGTAAATTTTATTTACGATTTTTAGACATAAGCTTGACTTAAAAAATACTGCATACATATCTATAACAGCTACGTATTGGAACGGATATTTTATGAATTAAGCTAGATACTTTTTAAGGCTTTTATTTTTAAGGCTGCATAAAATAAACATTTACGAAACTATATATGAAAGCCAGCTAGGAATTCTTACATTGTAACTTCACATAAAAAGTATTTTCAAGGAGCATTGATGTCGCAAGTATTTTTCCAGTAAATCATATTACTTGCAATTTATTTTTAACTCTTCACTAACAGAGTTAGCATTATAAAATTTGCTTTACAAGATCTGATGATACTCACAATCTAATGTTTCCAAAAATGGTGTGTTTATAAAAGCATTTCAGAAAAGTTCGCTGTAGCGTAAAATTATACATTTTGATTTAAAATATGAATTTTTATCTAATTGTTATCATATCAGAAGTGGGAATTTATCCATTTGTTGATTTAAAAAAAAATTCATAAAATTAAAAAAAAATTCTATATCCGTACAAACGTTTATCGGGCTAGCTACGATTCTAAAAATTCACTTTTAAAATTCCGTAAATAATTATGAAAAATCATCTCCTTATATAATCGGTAAAATACTGTTAGAAATGGTAATATTTTTAAGTCATCGTATTTTTAAAATGCTTTTAAAACTTTGGAGTAAATATCGATCTAATAAAAACGACGAAAAAACGTATAAGAATATCAACGTATAACATGCAACACGAAAGCATATTCTGGTCATATATGTTTGCTATTAAATCTGTATGAAATTTAATTAAATCACATTTGATTGTTTTACTTTAATGTTGTAAAATAAAATTTTAGTTACGATTTTTAGACATAAGCTTGACTTAAAAAAATGCATACATATCAAAAGTGCGAATTTACTCCTCATAAATGCATGCAATATAATATGTATATAACAGCTACGTAATGCAATGGATATTTTATGAACTAAACTAGATACTTTTTAAAGGATCTTAATCGTAAAATGTACAAAACATGGTTTAGTAAATTATTTTCTATGTTCTCTACGTTTGTTTTCTATGTTCTAACATATGTTGCTTTAGAAATGTAAGCTATGAAGTTAAGCAATGAAATGCAATTATTTCTAAGTGAAAAATACCCCAATTGTATTTGTCTCCTTGGTACTTTACCTTCGAAATTTATTACAGAGAATACATATTTTAAATGCGATTTCTTTTATTTAAAACAATATAACGCCCCGAATTTTGAGTAAAACTTTTAATCTATACTACAATAGTGGAATTCAAAGGAAGTTTACTCAGATTCTGCAGAGTTTAGATTTCCCTTATACGCATATATCTTAGGATTAAACTAAGCAATTAACCGTAGATCACAATTTACTCAGGTGATCTCTATGACCCATTGATATAGCAATTATTGGAATACACTTACATGCAATTCGCGATGCATTCAGAGGATATACAATAGTTGTTGGGTTAAACGATTAAGTTTCCAGTAATCAGTGGCATGCGCAATGCATGTCATACGCATTGTGCGTAAATCGAGGGCTTTATAGAGGTTAAGGAATCCATTTAATTTTCCTGAAACGTAAATTATATAATTCTGTGTATGGGATACATTTAGTAAAAGTATACAATTTATACTCAAATATCATTTGAATATTAAAATCAATCTCATCATATAAAATCTTTATTTCTTAAAATCAAATTCAAAGAAATAAAACAAAGTTTAAATGATTATTTGTTATTGTTTAAAGAACTTTTGAAGTATATCATTAAAATATGAATCTTTATGAGATAATTTTTAACAAATATTTTTGAAAACACACACCCAGTGTTTTTTTTTAAATATAAAGAACTTTTATGCATTGTAATTTCATGATTAAGTTCTATGAATAAATCTACCAATTATTTTATGAAATATTAATTAAGTGCAAACCACTTTTAGGGTGTAATGTCGTCAGAATAGCTTTATTCACAGATGCATGTAATTTTTATGGCTTTAGGTCACAAACGGTTTCCTGTGCAATATCAAAAGAAAAAATATAAAGGTATTTGTGAATTAAAAATGTATAAATAATAACATTTGAGTACTGGCTCAAAATTCATATCAATACAAGACATCAACTAATATGTAATGTAATAACATTTCTGTAACGAAAATGCGAATTTCTAGATTATATCAGAGATGCCCCATTTTTAATTTAATAAAATAAGCATATAAATGTTGAAGTTTTAAGCATAAATATTAATTTTTTTTTAAATTATTCCCTGGGACTATAAAAGCTCCTAATAGCATTTAAAAGCTGATCTTCATGGTACAGTAGTTTTTTTTTTTTTTTTTTTTTTTTTTTTTTTTTAAATACATAAATTTATTTTAGAGGTTGTGCATACCTTATATAAATAAGCAATTTCAAAAGAAATTATCTTTAAATGTGTTTATGCTTTAGCTGCAGATTTTGTATTTACTGATAATTTACTGTAGTTGAAACATGCAGTGACATTAAATGAGATATCCATAATTATGTATAGTCTCGATTACTAAATCGAATAAAATTTCAAACGAATACCCGTATATAAAATGAATAATTATGTACGCAGTTATAAAAAATCCTAAGTCCTATTTGAAGTAAAACTTCCAAATGGGACTTTATCAATAGTATACAATTCTATTATTAAATTAATGGTATATGAAATTATAAATATAACAATTGAAATAGCAATGCCCAAATCTATGCATGAATGCATACTTTGAAAATGCTTGTTTAATTTATTTTAAAAAAATAAATTATTTAAAATAAAGCAGTAAAAATAAATATTTTTATTTTTACACCTGGATTGTGATCCGAATTTCGGTCACGAGGTATACTGTATGAGTCGTGGACACTCTTTAACACTGAGCATAGAATACCGAAATCTGGTCGCAAATGAAAAATGTTACACTCTGATCTAAATTATATGTTGGAATTACAAAGATAAGTCGAAGTTCTAAATTCATCAAACAAAAAGTGCAATCTAATGTAATGGAAGAACTTACCTAATTCTTTACATAAGCACAAAGGTAATATTAACACCGTTGACAATAGTACTTTCCATAATTTTGCATCCAACTCCATATTCCAAACTTAGTTAATTGCACAGATATTAGTAATTGCAATAAAACACATATGTTGCAAAATAGTGTGCAAATATTTCACATTGAATTCTGATGTCAATATTTTTTGCAAATATTCTTCATTTTAATCTTCCGGTACATGCATTTATATTGATTGATATTCTAAAACACCCGGCAGTTTTAGTATGAAATATTCAACCTTTTCCACATTCTGAATGCTGCAATAAATTGCCAAAGTTTGTTTAAATATCCTGCAGAAAAAATATCAAATATATTTTTTTTATTTTTACAGTATTGTTTGTTTATGCATTAGACGCTGTCCATTTATTGTTTAAAAAACTGCAATCTTTCTTCCCCGAAAGCCAATTAAAATGAACTAACAGGTGTTTACGATAATTTCAATAACCACAGTTTTAATTAAAAAAAAATAATTCTTATCCCCAGACGATTTTCAGCACAAACACATCCACAATGCAGTGAAACGTATCAGGATATAACAACAATATAAAAACGTTAAATTATTTTCCCAGGATATATTTTCCCTATAGTTCCTCAAAATGAGATCGTGGAAACTCCCGCGTGAGACTACGTTAGACTGGGTGAGACAAGCGAATGATCAGTCTGTAAGAGGCGTTCACCGAAATATTGACACTTCCGCTAGGTGGCGCACTTGAACGAGGGCCCTTGGTTCTATTTATCATTGCCATGTGAAATAAAGGGTGGAAGGGGGAAATCCGGGGAAATGATATTCTTGTAGAATTTAACCAAGCATATCGAATGTGTGGATTTAAAAATAATTAAAGCAAATCTAAATACTAGAAGAAATTACTGTTAAACTTAAGATAATATTTAAGATTAAATATTAAATATATACAAGAAATAAGAATATATATGTTAGAAACTGTGATATTAACTCAAAGTGTACTAACATTATTTTTCGGTGTCGCTTTACAATTGGCAATACTAGATAAATAAAGACATCACACAGATATAGGATCTTGAATGTTAATGCAAATTAGTGTGCAGACTGAAGTATGTATATAGTACTCCGTGCTTCTTATTTTAAATAAATGTTTCACTATCTGGAATATTATTTAAATATTTCTATTTTTATTTTCTTCTAAGAGAATCATTGATTATAAGCAGATTTTTTATTCAATAAAATACTGTTTTGCAAATTATATAAATTGAGGGATATGTGTATTACGTAATGTGACATATAAGTTGAATTCATCTGAACTTCAATTTATTTAACTTCAACTGAAAATATAACATAATTAATTATATTATTATCAGGCTAAGAAGTTGATTACATTTATAAACTGCTTTTGGAGGTAAAAAACAGTATCATTCTTCAGGATAAATAAACTAATCATCATTGTCAAGAAGGAGTCAGTTCGTCTTCTTTCGTCTGAACATCTTAGAAAAACGCATTCCTGCCTATGTTGGTGGTGTTGCTCTGCATTTTTCTCCTAAAGAAGAAAGTCGCTTTTTTGTTTCCTAAACTGGTTGATACTTTTAAGTAGTTGTTTATTCTGTCACTAACGAAGAACTTTTATACTTTAGGCACAAATTTGAGTAAATATTTTTATATATCGTATAATATATCTTCAAAATACGGTTCATAAATATAAAACGACTAAAAGTGATTAAATTCATTTCTATAGTATATATTAAATATACAAGATTTTTTTTGTAAGTTTAAAAACAAAAAAAAATCAAATTTCGTCTTTTTAAATATATAAACGTAAAAATGTGTGAATATGTTATGAATTATTACGCATTTAGAAAGCAATATCATATTTAATTTTTAATTTTTATATAAATATGCATCAAACATGTTTATAATACTAGATTTTGTTCGGGACGAAACCACACTCTGATGAATGTAGGGAATCAATCCATATACTATGGATTTTGGACAGACTTGCTGTACTATGCTACACTAATACATTTAGGTAAGAAATCACTTGAATTGATTTGCATTCCCTCCTCCGTAAAATGGCGGAGGATAGCCTTACATATTTTGGCAGTAATCACACTATAGTTTAGCTCCAGAATCTGTTATAGAGTACTAGAAAATGTAATCGCGTTGCCCAGTATTTAAGATGAGCAGTCGTTGCACAGAGGTATGTGCGGCCACACAGTAGTTTATTTAATTTTATTTATGTTATAAGCCAGAGTATTGTTAAAAAGCTCTTTGTTTTCCAGGAATTCTCTGTGAGTTACAGTGTACCTTTTATCAGAAAAGTACACAGTAAATACCGGTAAAGTTTAAGAAAATGCGTCCGGGAATGCCCGGGATTAAAGATGCAGAACTTTAATTACAATCCCACCGGAACTCACAGAGAACTCTCGAAAACCACAAGAACGCTTAAACAATAAACCCGCTTATAATAACAGCAACCACAAAGTTGCACCGATAGATTTAAGATGAAAACTCTGCAAGGATACCTTTTGGTCTGATATCTCCGAAGATAACGCCTGCAACACACGAAAAGTATATATATATTTAATATATATATATATATATATATATATATATATATATATATTTAAAAAAATCTTGAAAATGTGACTATTAACTGTATGAATTCCTTTTAAAATTTGTTTGAAAGATATATGTTTATATTTCCGAGGTATCAAGGTGGAAACTATGACATATATTTTTGATCTTTGAAGAACTTATCTGTGTGGAGAACGTTCTAGAACATAAAATAACTAAGCAACACTAATGCGAATAAGTAAATAACGCCAAAGTACTCATTCCGGGGTCCTGAAATAATTGTGCACCATATTCCATAGCTGTGCATCGCTTATACATAGACGAGCAAACTAACGAACGTACGAACAGACGTGCATATTCCTTTATTATTATAGATTAGACTTAATATTAACCATTTTCAGAGCTCACTATCACGAAATAGCTAATAATTTTACATGCAGCATTTGGACTTGCTATGAGTCTCTACTTTAAGAATCCTCTTTGGTAATCATCATCCATCCTGGGAATCAGATCACTACCACTGGGATCTCATTGAAAAATTTATGAACTTTCCGTAGTGGCGATTTTGTAACTATCTATACTAGACAAAGTTTCGCCCGCCAAGATCCAGAAACTTGTGTATTAAACATTATAATATGTGACATATTTTTACAAATTGTTAAATCATTCCATTGATATTTAATTCCCCTTTTATATCATTATATTTCATTTATCAATATCTATCTCGTTTATCAATATGTTCGTAAGACTAACAGTATGTACGTAATAACTGTCAGTCCAGAGTTTTTGTCTTTACAAATCCCCCCCCCCCAGAAACACTTCAGACACAGAAACTACTGAATTTCTTTGCACATTTATAGTATACAATGCATGATTTAACCTAACTGGGGCCACATGCATTATTCCGGGTTCCCCCCCTCCCTCCGTCTCACGATATATATAAATCTACAAAAACATTTCTTTAGAAAACAAATACAGTCCATAGAAATGTAAACAAATTTAATTTCTTTCATAATTTAATGCAGTTTAAATAACAGAAAGCCTCCTCATTGCAGTCAAGAAGGCAATATGCTCTGTATTTTGAATTAGTGGAGTAATTCCTATGATATCTTGAAACGGACCTCTACGAAAATGAAATTACTTATGCATTCGATAGGTAAATATGAATTAACTTGGTCTATCAAATAAGCGGATTGTTGCTAACTTCTTAGCAGTGGAAGTTAAATATTTTCAGGCAACAGCTCTTAATTTCTCGATATTGCAGTTATTTAATTTAGGACTCCTCTGAAGCGGAGACCGGAGCAGCTGACCCGTATGTTCCTGTGTTAGTCAGGCCTTGAATCTATCTACTCCAAAACAGAACCTAACAGGGCTGGATTCTTTTTAAAGCTTTCCCTTTAGGGCGAAAGAAAATGGATATTTTGTTCGGAAATTATTTCCCTAAATCTATAAGTGGCCTAAAACGTTGAATTCTGGCGTGAAAATGGGGGGATATAAAGATATTTCAGACATAGCAGAAGTCCCCTGAAAACCTAGAAGAAAAATTATTTGCATATATAGCGTCGGTCATTCGACACAAACTAAGGAACTAAGGGAGTCTTATTTTCGATTTCTCCCATTGGCGGCAAAAGCTGGTGGTTGGGTTATAAAATCATTCCAATCTATCTAGAAAATCCGCCGGTGATCTATAACATAAAATCTCTGTACACCCATAATATCGACGAAGGGGCAGAACCTAACAGAGTCAATTTTTGTTCAGACAAATATTTTCAGTACTAAGGGCTATGAATAATTGGATATAATAAAACTTAAAGAAAATGTAATAGTTAATTTACATATAAGAGTATCGGTTTATGTAAGAGTATCTGGCTTAAATACCATTATAATACTTTTATAGTATGCTGAAAGTTACTGATGCTCATATGTTATGTAAGTAATAACACATAATCATTTTCAAAATCTGCATTTTATTAAAAATATAATGTTTATGCTTATATTTCCAGATTTAAAATGTCTTATTAAACCCATATATTAAATTAAGTGATAATCGTATTATCATTACAGGGTATCAACCAAAACTAAACAAAAATATTCTATGAAAAATTATATTATATTAATACAATAGAATTATATCATTAAATATATCTTTACTTTTTATATTTATATGTGTTTTTCCAAAAAATTTTATCTTAGGTAACTTTTTATGTAATGTGACTATACTAATACTATTTCACATAAAGTGCTTTACAAAATGGGATTTAAGAACGATAGAAAGCATATACTCTAAGTAATGGATTGCTTCTGCTGAATAAAAGAGACATATAGAATGTGCATCTAGAATTCCAATATCTTTCAATTCTTTGCATTTTAATTTCTCATATTACAATCTTGTTTCACATTTCAATTTCTGTCCTATTCGAATCTATTTCCTTTTTTTTCTCCTTTTACGATATCTTTAACTGAGCAATGAATGTTAACATCTAGTATATACACTTGTTCGTGTGAAACTATAATCATTTAAGTTTCTGAAAGGCATTTTTAATTAAAATATTTTATTATTCTAAAAAAATAGGATTTTTTTTTTAATGAGTGATCATCTTTTCGAAACATAAATAAAAAATAATAATAATAAGTTTGTTTATTTTTTATAAAAAAATAATGATATTCAAAAGCTTCTTCTTTCTTTAGAATGTATTATCCATCCTGAATCTGTACAATTCAATTCAATCCACCGTATAATTTTTTGCGAAAAGTTTTTATGAAACTAAAATCGTTAAATGAACTAACTCTTAGAAACTTTCGCCGAAATGTGAAACTGGTTTTTCATTTTTTTTCCAATAGAAAAAAAAACCTTTCATACGAGACAGATTAGGAAGAAGAAACGGAAATGGCTACTCTGTTTCCTTTAAATTGTTATGAAAAGTGCATTTTTTTCATGTTTGAAACACTCACTACAATTAGTTTTCTTCAGATGCAACTGGAAGTATCCTGAAAAAAAAAATTAACATAGGATCATATTACTTTAAAATTTTAAAATATGATTATTACAAGTGTTTAAAACTTACTTTGCCTGGGGAGAAATAGAAAAATAGAAAATGAATCAAAATTATAACAGAATGTGATTAGAATAGTTCATGATAATACAAATAAATAATCTAGGAACTTACTAAGTATTATTACATTTATTTTGCTTTAGTTTTAAAGAATATTTTATAATTATATACTGGGTGTCCCAAAAAGATTGAAACGGGCTTTAATTCTTTACCTGTTGGAGATAAGTATTCAATTTAATTCACAAATATTGAAAGAACGGTAGGAAATAAGACTATGTTAATGAAATAGTCCTCCCATTAATTTTCAAAATTTGACACTTTTTAAATTTTTATACGACCTCCTTAAACAAATTTGATCAATCAGAATTTTTTTATTTTGAACGGAATAAGATCATTAAAAACCCCGCATATCTGTATCTTTAAAATCAACTGAATTATGATAAAGGAAACAATCTGACTTATGCCACTTTTCCATACCATGGGAAAGGCTGTTTCATCAGTGAAAATAGCGATCATATACAAATTGACGATGGGAATTGGTTAGATCAAAAATCCGTTAATATGTGTCAAAATTTTTTATTGGCATGTCTCAATGTGAAAAGTACTTAGAATCCGTGATTGCATCGTGAGCCTACGCGGGATTAGCAAAAATCTCTCCTATGTATTATCATCTAGTTTTTTTTTTTTGTGATATGTCAGAAATTTACATTTTTAATTTGATATATGGTCCCAATCCACAATGTTCTATTTTCAATTAAATATAACTTGCCCAATTTTAAAGATACAGATATGAGGTTTTTTTCAAGGATCTTGCTGCATTAAAAATATAAATTTTCTGATTGACCAGATTTGTCTAAGAGGGTCATATAAAAATTTAAAAAGTGTAATTTTTTTAAACTTAATGGTAGGACTATTTCATTAACTATTTCCTATTCATTAACTATTTCATTAACTATTCCATTAACTATTCTTATTTCCAACCTTACTTTCAACATTTTTGCAATTTATATTTCCCACTTATCTCCGACAGGTAAGGAATTAAATCGCATTTTAATTTTTTTGGGACACCCTGTATATAAATATAAAAATTCGGATGTGAAATGTTGAAGTCCTCTTTTCTTCGTATTTGTGCTATATATGAAATCCTTTCCTAAATAATGGATTATGATCAAGAAACGGAAATGGCAGTTCAGTTTTCTTTAAATGATACTAAAAATTGAAATAATTCAAGCGTTTTTCAGTTTCAAACATTTATTGAAATGCACTTCCATCGGTTCATATAAAAGTTCAATAATAAAATGACATTTTTATATTAGGAAATGCGCCATTAGAATTTTAAGTTAACGTTTACTATTATCACATTTATTTCAATCGCATTATACCATGTAAAAATTTAAATGACTTTTGAATATATATATATATATATTTTTAAAAATGCACATTGCTTTTTTTCACATTTATCCACATTTCGAGAGGTGGAACATTTTCGAACAGATTAATTGAAACAAGAAAGATCAATCTTGCATAAGCATTGATTATGAAACACTTTCCAACTGAAATGCAATTTCATTTAACATTTTTCAAAAATGTGATACATTCTGTGGTGATATCTTTTACATTATCACAGTACTACAGTAATTTATTGTACTTAAATATTTAAAATTCTATCGCAATATAAATCATCTCAGACTCTATGCCAAATGAATGAATATTTCATTCATATAACTTGTATTACAGACTCCAGAGCTAAATAATTTTGTGTGAAAAAAATTCAGCAATTCTTATGTAACTCACCTTACAATCACTTGAGATATTTGCATTCCGCATAAGTTAAAATTAGGCTTCGTTGAAGAAATAATAAAAGTTTAGGGATCATTTAAAATCACAACTAATGTAATTGCGTAGGCACGGAATTTAGATACACAGGTTATACACAGATACACAGATAATATATATATATGTGCGTGTGTGTGTGTGTGTGTGTGTGTGTATTCAAAGTATTGGAATCGTGCCGAAGATCGGAACTCGAATTTTCGAAGGATCTACACTTTTGGGACTTCTAGAACACGAAAAAACTATTTTTAGGAAGACGTATGTGTGTGTAACAGTGTATCTGTGTGTTTTTCTGTGTGTCTGTGAGGATATTGCATCCACTCTAACTGAAAAACTAATGAACCGAATTTCATAAAATTTGGTAGGTAAGTTTTTTGTGGGAAACCCTGATGTTCATTAGATTATAGTACGATTCGTAATAAAAGAATCTGCTTTCTTTGCGAAATGGCTGGCAGAAATTGTATTTATCCACTCTAGCTTAAAACTAATGGACCAAATTTAACAAAATTTAGTGTATAATTTTTCAATAACCTACAAGTGATTTATATACCAAATTTAACAAAATTTGGTATATAAATCACTTGTAGGTTGTCCTAGTACGATTCGGGAAAAAGGAACGAGCTGTTTTTGTGAAATGGCCCGCAAAAATCGTTAAATATAAAAATAAAAGACTACGTGTGCTCAAATATATCAATTAAATTCCTATTTTATACGTGATTTTTGACAACAAAAAGAATAAGACTAACCCCATTACTCTAGGACTAGCCGTTTTTGAGATATTTTATTTTTTTCGCGTTTTCGCTACGCCACCTTTGACAATAAGTCCAGCTATCAAATCAGAACCAAATTTAAGTTTAACGTGCAAATTCAATGTCATTTAAAATACTTATGGCTGTTATTTTGTGCAGATAAACTGAAATTATTATTGAAGAAATAAAGAGAACGTGAATATGAGTCTGTAGGGAAAGATATGTGCTGCCCACATCAGAATATTTAACAGCATTGCAACAATGATTTATAGAAGTGAACGGGGATTATTTGCAGGCCATTTCGAAGAAAATGTAGGATCTATATGTAAAGATCCACCAAATTTTTGTAGAAAAAAATGTTCTACAAATTTAAGCTGTGTTCCACATTTTAACTCTGTAGGACGTAGGAATGTGCATTAAAAATGTCATCAAATAAGTATATCATGAAGAGTTATATAAAATTAAAAAAAAATTAAAGAAATTGAAAAATTGTTAACTACCAAATTTTTCTTAAAATGTGAAGCCTCTTTCATATACAAAATACTTAAACTCTTGGAAAGATATTTATTATATTATATATATCTTTTCCTTTCTGGAGAATATCCCAAAAGTCATAATTTAATTGAATTTGTTTCTCTTCCTTTATTAAATAATTTTTAATTAAAAAACTACCTAACATATTTTACTGAATTTTTTTTTATATATTTTAGGGGACATTGTAAATATTTTCTAAAAATTTCGAAGTAATTTGTGAATTTTAAATTTTCTTAAAAAATGTTTGAAAAATTAGATCCCATAGGATTCAATGTATTTCATTTTTTCAACCTGGGTTCAATAAAAAACTATTTGGGTGATATTATTTATTTATATTCCCATAGGTCCTACAGATCGTCTAAAAACATACTAAAATTTCATTTTGATGAAGTCATTTTTAAGGCAGTTATCATGCTAACGGACAGACAGACAGACAGACAGATAGACAGAATGAACAAAGTCATAAACTCTTTTCAACTATGTTGTAAAGTGTTAATTAAAATGTATGTATCATCTTAGGAGATTAAGTCAGCGACTTACCTTTAAGTTGCGGACTTTAATTCTCATATCTTTTTCAGCCAGGTAGAGTTAATTTTGTCTCTATCTGAGAGAAAATATTATTTTAGCTTTTAAAAATTGCATAACTGGGCCATAATTTTGTGCTTATATTTAAAGCGGTGATGTTTGAAGAAGTTCTGAATCAAATAGCCAATCTGAGGTCCCTTATTTTGTATCTGAAATAATATCAAATTTAAAATAAAGTTTAAAATATGAAGAATTAAAAATATAATTTTTTTCCATACTATAATTATTTAACTAATGAAAAATAGCATCCGAATTATTAAAACACTAAAATATTAAAATATTATTATCCCTGATTTAAATAAAGTAGCGAGTTGAAGCATTGCCCCTTGTAATATAAAACGTTAGACACGATTCATTAACCGTTATTTTCACAACAGTTTCTCAACTCCACAAATAATTTACAATTATACATTTACCAGATGTGGAGTTGACACTTTCTAGAATTTCTTCTATTATTAGCAAAAAAATAATAATAATTACGAATACAGTATCCTGTCAAAACAGTCATGAAAACGAAAACAGCTACTTGTGAACGAAGTAGATATATAAATTAAGAAAAATGATTATAAGTAATTTATTTCAGCGTCAGTTATAAATATTGTATAGTCTGAATGGAATTGACAAAGAATTGACATCTGTCATTTGCCTTTAAATCTTGAAAACGATAATTTTTATATCATCTCAGTTTCCGAAAATATTTAAAACTATCCGCGAAACATCAATAACAAGAAATATCAATCAGGCATAAAGAATTGATAATGAAACGCTTTCCGACTGCAATGCAATTTTACTTAAGCATCTCTAAAAAGCCATACATTCAGCGGTAATATTTTGGAAATTATCACAATAATATAATAATTTATTATATTTGAAAACTTAAAACCTAATCGAAATAAATGAACTTTATTCAAAGGACGTCATTAAAATATAAATCGCTTTGCTCTCGATGTAAAAGCAATAAATATTTCATGCATACAATTTTATTCCATTCCTTTCATTTATCATAATACTACAATAATTTATTTTATTTCAAAACTTAACACCATGGGTGTGAAAGTAATTTAACTCTATGCTATTTTAAATTCGCTTAAAACTGTTTGAAAAATTAGGTCCCATAGGGTTCAATATATTTCATTTTTTCAACCCAGGTTCAGTCCAAAACTAATGGGGTGATAATTTTCATTTGTATTCCCATGTGTCCCACAGACCGTCTGAATAACATACTAAAATTTCATTTTGATAAACTAATTTTTACGGCAGTTATCGTGCGCAAGGAAAAACAGACAGACAGAATGAACAAAGTCATAAGCACTTTTCAACTATGTTGTAAAATATTAACAAGAAAGATCAATCATGCTTAAAGCATTGATTATGAAACACTTTCCAACTTCAATGCAATTTTATTTAAACATGTCTAAAATGCAATACATTCCTCGGTAATATTTTAAAACTTCTCACAATACTACGTTGATTTATTATATTTGAAAACTTAAACCTTCATCGAAAAAAATGAACTTCATTCAAATAACGGCATTGAAATATAAATTGCCTAGTTTAAACATCTCTAAAATGTGATATATTACTCGGTAATAATTTTAGAATTATCATAATACCACGATAATTTATTATATTTAAAAACTTCATCGAAAACAACTGAAATTCATTCAAACGGCGTCATAGAAAAAATAACACGCCTGGCTCTCTCTAAAAAAGCAGCATTTCATTCATAAATAATTCCCCATTCATGTCATTCATCACAATACTATAATAATTTATTTTGTTTAAAAATTAAGACCATGGAGCTACAAGTAATTTAACTCTATGCTTAAAACTTCATCGCAAAAAATCGTCCTTCTCTCGGTAAAGTCAATGAATATTTCTTTCATATCAGCTATGCAGACTCCATGAGCTAAATTCTTTTGCGTTAAAAAAATACAGCAATTTCTATACTACCCATCCTACATATTTTGCTGTTTACATTTTACATAAGTGAAAAATAGGCTTCGTTGTAGAAATAATCAAATTTGGATGAGCATTTAAACTCATATATATTGTAATTGCATTGTTTTAGTATGTAGATGCACAGAATTGAAACCAAAATAAAGTGGTTTTAGGAAGAATACAACACTCAATATGAATAAAAAAGAACTTTAAAAATCACTATCTTGAGACAAGATGGATGCCATATATCATTTTGAAGTGGATCACGTGATACTTTCATATCATCGTCACATGATCGTTTCATACAAGTGGTGTTATTATTATTTTAATTTTTATTTAAAAAACTACTGAATATATTTCGCTGAATTTTTTTTATATATTTTATGGAACAATTTGAATATTACCTAAAAATTTCGAAGCAATTTGTGAATTTTAAATCTGCTTAAAAAATGTTTGAAAAATTTGGTCCCATAGGGCTCAATGTATTTCATTTTTTCAATCCAGGTTCAATCCAAATCTAATTGGCTGATTTTATTCGTTTATATTCCCATAGGTCCTACAGACCGTCTGAACAATATACTAAAATTTCATTTTGTATAAGTCATTTTTACTGCAGTTATCGCGCTAACGGACAGACAGACAGACAGAATGAACAAAGTCATAAACACTTTTCAACTTTGTTGTAAAGTGTTAAAATGTGTTGCTAAACGGTGTTTGTTATATAGCTTTTATTTAATTGTACACAAATGCAAATATAATTCATTTAATATTGTACACAAGTATAAATTACATTGTGTGTTGCACACAAATGCAAATTGCGGATAGTATTGTGCAAAAATACAATTTATAGGTAGTAATGCAAACTATAGGTTGTGGAGTTGACAGACAAACATGGTTACGTGTATATATTTAGAATTAAAAACATATTCATAAACAATTGAGTGGAAAATATGTTTTACAAATAAATCAAAACCATAAAGGCTTGCTCCCAGGATATGTTTATAGGCAAAATCTATCGATAAAATAATTTAATTAACATGCAATTTTTAACATTTCGAGCTGGTCGCAGGAAATTTTGCTCTTTTTTTAAACTTTGAAAATGTGAAGATATTTTAAACGTATTTATTTTTTTTTAAATAAAAACAAAATAATTTAATAATATTTTATTTTTAAAAGTTATTTTGAATGATTAGAAGGATAATTATAGAATTTTAGCTATGACACTAAATATTTCCTAACGTGACATAATAATCCCCGGGTAATATTTATCCAATGTTTTATTTTCTTTGACTACGTATTTATGCATTGTGTATTTATTTTTTACAGAATAATTTATCTTTCATTCTTCAATTTGTGTATTTGACTTTTAAAATAAATGTCATTGCTTTGATCTCAATCCAACTTCTTTAAATCCAAGTTAAACAATACCAAGCCTCACAAAATATGTTTTTTATTTTATTTTGCAATTTAATTTTCATTGCAAAAGTCGAAACAACAGATTGATGCCCATATATTAATATCCGAAAATTCCTAGAGTATAAGTTATGTTAATCCTATAAAATTGACATACATCTAGGAATTCGCAGAAATAAATTTATTCTGTTGTTTTTCACTTGGAATAATTAAGAGAATTTCAAAGAACTTTCAAAATATATTGAAATCATTAATCGAATTTCAAAATACTTTCAAAATATCTTGAAAGTTCAACTTACTTTCCAACTCATATTCCCAGTATCAGTAATCGTTCTATATACGATGTACTGTGATGAAAAAATGGATATGATCTAACGATCTTATTATAAATTGATCTAAAATGAGCAAGAATAGATATTTTTGTGGAGAAGGGGGGTTAAACATTTTAGTTTAAGTACATTTTACCCGTTAGATCTTTAGTTGTGAATCGTATGACTGTCATTGTAAGCTCTAATTTGGATGAAAGATGGCCTTGACATGTCTATATAAAAATTAGAAAATAAGTAGATAGATACAAAAATAGAAAAAGATATACAATGTTTCAAAATGATTTAATTTAATCAAAAATGTGCACACAAATTTAATTTACTCAATTACTTTCTTAGCTACGACTTAAATAGTTGCCCTGTAATTTTGGCTATAAAACGGATGAAATTATTCACCCCATAATGAAAATTTATCTTTCGATAGCCAGACTATCGCAAAACATGAATGGCACATGTTATTTTTACAATATTTTCAATTATAAATAAATAAGTTTTAACAGTCCTTTTTATTAAGAGCCGTAGAAAACATATGGAAGTTTTGTATAAAATAATCCATCTAAAGAATATTTTTGTCTTAACATTTGGAATAGTAAACATTTTGTGCATATTTTATTTTTTCTAATCATCGAAGCAATCTCGAGTATTATTTTATTTAACATTTATTTTCCCCTTCAGCTTCGCATTACACGATTATATTCGCTAAAATAAAATACCCACTATTAAGTTTTCTGAGACTTGAATCATGAAAATATCTTAAAGAAACTTTCAACATATTTCTAAACGTAAAACTGATTTTGCTTTTTACTTTTATTTTTTAATACAAAAAATATTTTCTCAAAAGATGAATTAGGAAATAGTAACGGAAATGGTTACGCTGTTTCTTTCAATCGTTGTAAAAAATAAAATACCAAATTTATTTTTCTGCTCGAAATCCTCACTTCTCTTAGTTTTCTTGAGTTATAACAGCATAAGGGAATTATATTTTTTTTTATTAAACAGGACGATTAACCGATCTCTGTGTTACTAGCGTGCTTTAGATCACAAGAATTTAAGAATAAAATGATATAAATGCTATGTTACAATTATGATTTAATAGCCTATGACTTTACTATTTGAACACAATCATCAATGTGTTGAGGTGGTCAAAATTTTAATAATGTTTTAAAATTTTATATCTAAACACATTTGGCGTTCGTTATAAATGATTTCAGTAAAGTTTATAAAGTGCATCTTATTACAGTTGCATATTTGATTGAAACTATCTAGATTATTCATTTTTCAAAGTACATTTAGTAATTTTCTCAATTTAAAATGTATCATTTAATACCATCCTTTGTTCGAGGACCGCAAGTATGATAGATTATCATCAATATTAGAGCATATTTTCATAATCAGATAGTCAAAGGGAAATATGGACGGAACTCCTTCCGTGATGCAAACATTAGGATATTTATATGAAATATACTAAAAGAGCGATATTTCAAAATTTCCCGACCTTCATTTCATTTTATGGTAACATTGCTTAATTGGGCAATTTGAAATTCCTATTTAAAGGAAAATCCTGTTAAAATCGTGACGGGATAACATTGAGATAACTGAGAATTTAAAGGAGAGAAATACTTTACCCGTGAATAGTGAGTGATAATGCAAGTGATACTTCTTCTTTCAGCGACTGAAACATTTCAGACTGATTATACAGAGATATGAACGAAAAGATGCATTAATAATAAAATATGTTAAAAAAAATTAGAAAAATCAAAAAATCGGAAAATAAGATGCATTAATATTAATGTTTTGAATTTTACTTTCGCTAAAAAATTGTAACTTTTGCCAGTTTTGGAACTACGATTTGAGCGTCCTTATAATGGTGTATAGTGACATTCTCGTTCATCCAGTTTTTCTCGGAATTACGTGTTTAGTAAGAATTTTCATCTTTGCTTCATGTTCATATTCTGAATTGATTATACGGGTTGTTCATATTCTTAACGTTTCCTATCTTCATTTTTTTCATTTTTTCATGCCTGTATTCTGAGTTTGAGTATTTATAGAAATATACTATTGCTCAATCTGAAACATGCATTTGTTTGGGTTAATTAGAATTAAATACTAAAACCTGAAGAGGAATTTAATTCTGACTAATTATCGAATTTGGGCCGGTGCTGTTCTTTCCTCTCATAGACATTATGGCTGTAAATTTGCTTCTATGGTGATGTTAATATTAGAATTTTTTATATTATTGCATTTTTCTAATAATTATATATATATATATATATATATATATATATATATATATATATATATATATATATATATATATATATATATATGAAATTACAACCCCCGATATATAATTTTATTATATCAAGTTCTTACATTGGACTTTCAAGTTCATATAGATCAATTTTGATTGAAGGGAACGAACTCACTTCAAACGAAAGGAAACTACAGAGTGAAGATCCCCTCTTCCGTCTTGTCTTGTTTGAGTGCTTAGGACAGCAAATTCAATTAGCAGAATGGTTGAGTATCGATGAATTTTCCTATTTGTCTGCAATTTGTTACACAGTGTACTGATTGCAGTACAAATAGAGGTCGTTCGCGCTACAAATTGAAATTTTCTCTGAGGATCAATAAAATATATCCCTTTGCAGTACGCTAACTGAGAAATATTAGAACTCCTAATATAGGAAGGGTATATGAAGTAGTCAAATTGCTATATATTATTCAAAAACGTTCAATATATTGTTTTAAATTATCTGAAAATACTATCTTCAACAATCGATTGTAATGTCTTAAAAAATCTCTTAATTTGTTATTAAATTTACAAACCGGTTGTATCTTTTATTTGCAATTATTACTTTCTACTTTCCTTATACATAATGTATAAGGAAAGTATTGTGACGGGGACGAAAATTCGAATTCGAGTTTTCGACGGGAGAGCACGTTTCAAGCATCCCTGATCACGAATAAAACATTTTTGAAGTGATGTCTGTGTGTGTGTGTGAAAGTATGTGTGTGTGTGTGTGTGTCAAAGGGTCTGTGGAGACGATAACTGACGAACGAATGGACCGATTTGAACCAAATTTAGTACAAAAATCACAATCCGTAAACACTGGAAGCCTATTGTTTTTATACGCAATCGAAGGTTCAGAACCCCCCTAAATTTTCGAATGAAATTTTGATAAAATCGTCAAAAAATCAAAACCACTAATAAAGTTACGCAAATAGACATTTCTTATGTAATTTTTCATTAGAAAACAATTGACATAAATTTTAGAACGCTAACGCGAGCCGTTTTTGAGATATTGTACATTTTTTAAAAAAATATCAAAAAGTCAAATAAAATAAAAAAAAAATTCTTATTGATAAACATGTTCACTTTTCATATGTAATACCATTCGATAAATTGGGTGACATCATTCTCGTGGATCTAGCTCGTTCTATTCATGTAAAAAGATACTCTGAGTAACACTTTTGCATTTGGACGCCAATAGTCATTTATCGGCTGTAAGAATAACTTATTTCTTAGTGCATAACGCTTGGCGAGATTTTGGCGACGAATTCGGAGGAATGTCGCCAACTTGGTGACCTTTTTAAATGTTGCCGAATTAGCGAAAATCTCGCCAACTGGATAAAAATGACGCTAAATCAATGAAAATGACGACTAATTGTCGACAATTCAATGTCTTGGAAAGAATATTCGTATCTACTATAAGAAAAACCTATATTTTTACTGTAAAAGTAGTAAATTCATTACATTATATAAGGAAAGTCATGTGTTGCCCCACATCAGATTTTTTTTATTCGGGATGAGTTATATAACTTTCTTCTATCCGTAATTACTTATATTCTTAATATTTAGTTACTATATATTTCTTTTATGTTGCAATTAATTAATTCGTTTTCTAAATCGGTATTTTTCCTTAATTTTTTACTTGTCGATTTTGTATTTCGGGTACATGGTAACCATATTTTTTTCCCATGGGGACGAAGTAAACCATGAAAAAAATTGAAAATTTGACAGGGGAAATATGCAAAGGAATTGTAACCGGACCACCGGGCTACCGCGCCCGAAATGTGCCAACAGCACGCGGTGTTCCCAGGTGGTCACCCACCCAAGTACTAACTGCGCCCTATGCTGCCCGACTTCGGTGGCCTAACGAGAACCGGTGTTTTCAGCACGGTACAGCCGTTGGCTATTGTATAGATTGATTTTGAAGACCATCCGACTCATCCTATGGACTCGAGCAACCGCTTGGACGGCCGGGTATAGATTGGAGTATTTCACATCAATCTATACTCGGCCGTCCAAGCGGTTGCACGAGTCCTTAGGATGAGTCGGACGGTCTGGGTCTTCAACATCAATCTATACGATAGCCAACGGCTATACCGTGCTGAAAACACCTGTTCTCGTTAGATCACCGAAGTCAGGCAGCATCGTGCGCGGTTAGTATTTGGGTGGGTGACCACCTGGGGACACCGCGTGCTGCTGGCACATTTCGGGCGCGATAGCCCGGTGGTTTGCGCGCTGAATTTGCACGCTGCCACAACTGTCGCCGTGTTCATGCGGAGTACGATCACGTTAAACATGTGGGTCCGTAAGTCCTTCCGAGAGTTTGGTGGTAGGGGAAGGAGGGTACGTTCCCTGTGGAAGCCTCCACCACTGGGTTCTGGTCTAAACTTTGTGGCACTTCCTGGCCATCCAAATAGTTACCTTACACCTTTCTGGCGGGTCGGACGATCTGGGTTTCAACTACAACAACATCAATCTATACGGATAAACAATGTTACTCACTCTATTTCTTCTTTGCCACTCTATAATACGCTCTCCAGTTGATGAATAAATACTTTAAATGCATAAATGTATCGATGGTTAGAAAATGCATATTATTATATGAAAGTACATAAGAAGCAATCGGCATTAAACACAAGGAACTTATGCAAACTTCTTCCTTACAGTACAATAGACCTCTGGTCGCTGTGCTAGGCTCTTTTTCAGCCACCCTTACGTGTTCATTAAATGTGCGGTAACTAATATTGCAAGAGCCTAACCTTTAAGATAAAGCTGCACCTAAAATAGCCTAATTCAAACTCAATCCTGGAATATAAATAATTAGCATCTAACAACCAGGTATGTACACAGACAGTTTTAAAGGCCAAGACACATTTACAAACTGAAATTTACAGTATCTTGCTGTAGACAAAATCAACTGGAAATTTTGTGATAGAATTCAACACTAGCAAACATACACATAAACTATACGATACATACACATAAACTATACAAGCGTCGATAACCACTAAAAATCAAACGCCGTATATTACTTCCAAACTGATGTCATAGGACACCAAATACCCACGAGTTTTTTGATGCCCCTCGAATTATCGGCTTTGATCACACCGGTCTAGGTAATTCCATCAAACACTTGGCGACTACCTTTAACCGCAGTCAACCTTTTGGGCATTGGTTCTCAAAAGGTTAAATTCAAAAACCTGATCCAAAATATGATTCTATCCCAATATAGAATCGACCTTCTTCTGGCCTTCTTCGTGATTAGTCAGTCAAACAGGAAGTTATAACAGGCTGATACCTCATAAAAGATCATATTCTAAAATGCAAATTAGGTGTAGGATAATAGACTATTTATCATAACCTCACAAAATGTCCATAAGAAAGAACATGTAAATGTATTAAAAAGATCCAAAATGACTAACTTTATTACGAATAGGCAGTGTGAACTCAAATTTAATTCTCAACGAGTACATGTTTCGATCAATTAATATTTAAAATTAATTGAACATGAAGTTCAATCAATATATTTCAATTATATACATGTTGATTATAGTTTCTCAAATTCAGATTTCCCTCCTTGTAGTATGCTGAATGTTATTTTACTTTTTTTAAAACGTAAATACAAGAGCACAGAAACGTCCCATGTATACGTAGTGCTTTGCCCATTGTATTAATTTATATGCGATTCATTGATTGATTCTAATTATACAATGATCGACATTAGTATATTCGACACATTTTCTTCAGATTGTATAGGTAAAAGATTGTATAGGTATTGCTTTTCATATAGTTCGGACAAATCCTTTCTTTTTCAAACAGTTTTTGCTTCGCCTTCAGGTCGATACCCAGACCATGGACGTTATTGAAGCTAAAAGATGCATTAAAATATTTGTGTGAACGTTATAAAAATATTTTAATTGTTTTAATGCTTTTATAGTATTTAACGTTTATTTAAAACCAATTTACACCGTTTATAAGACACCAATGTGTACAACTCTCAAGCCATTCTGTCTACTATGGTGAAAAATCAAAAATTTAAATATGCTCATTAATATAAACACATTTGAGGATAAAATAAGTTTTACCCGAAATTAATTTATATAAGTATTTAGAGTTAACATTCCCATCGATATATTTTTCGAACCATATTTGCCTCACATCGTGCGGAATATCACCTGAAAGAATTTAATCGATATTCTTAAAACTCTGTATGTTTGTTTGTATTTGTAAAAACAAATAAGTCAATTTATGTTTAGAGAGATCCAGTTATAAAGCAGTTTCAACTTGAGTTATTTTTACACATAATATCCGGAATTGATACTATGTAGTTAATATAAAGCGTTGGACCCATTAATCTTTTTTATTCTCTGTATAGCGTGATAAAATAGTTTAACCGCAATTACACTTTACCTAATCTGCTCAATCTTTATGACTCTCGTATCTAACATTAGAAAGTTATTGACCTTGTGTGTGACTTATCTCATTAACCTATGCATCTGGTTTAAGAATTGAATTATATAGACTTGAATTAATATGAAACAGTTATTAGAAGTATGGAACTAAATAAGAGTATTATACACCAGTAATATAGATATCATAATTACAAAAGCCAAATATTGTACACTTTAGATTAAAAACAAGTCTTACGAAAGGACATTTTCTGAGTATTTTTTTAGGAGCCTTAAAATATCTTGATAAAATTTTACATGAAGTTTACAAAAGTTTTACAAAAAGTTTACAAAAGTTTATAAAGTTCCAATATAATTATAAATAGCTATAAATGAGAATTCAGATGTAAAATGTAGAAATAAGTGCAAGAAATAATTATAATTATGAACATAATATGTGTGAATTTGTATCTGTAATAGAAATAGCAGTATAAAAGGAACAACGGCACCTTTTTTTATGGCTATAAACTCCTTTTTCTGTGAGTACATCAGTAGCAAAATCTGATAAAATAAGTATTTTAAATAAGTAATGAAATAAATATATACCATATACAGGCCGACGAGAAATTATATACCACAAAATTCCAAAATATCCGTACTGAAGGACACTAAAAGCCACACAGCAGTTCTTAGAGTGATGACGACATGACCCTGGTTCCATTTTAGATAAATTTATTCCATTTTAGATAACACACATACTTTAGATCAATTACTGTTTCATAATCAATTGAAAAATAAATTACGTTTTGTGATGAGGACTTTGTCAAATATGTTTCTTACCACTACAGAGTCCACTTCGACAATAAGAGCTTGCAATTTTGTCCCAATAGCCCAACCGTAGAGCTTCGTCTGACCAGTTTGGAGGTCCAGGGTTCGATTCCCGGTGAGGCACAATAGCGCCCAGACAAATCAACCTTGTGGGTTAGTGGAAATATGTCGGAGGTCTGAAAATAACCCTTGTACTATAAGTACAGATTCAGGGGACTCTGGAAGATTGAATGCCGATTTCATATTGAGAGGGTAACGATCATGTTAGATACTTGCATAAATGGGCAAGGCATGGTTATCTGGGCAAGACCTGAGTAAAAATAGTAGTAGCAAGTAGCTAACCTGAGATCAAAATAGCAGGAGGTGGTCAGTCAGATTGTCAGTTGCCCACCAATCTGTAATCAGAAGAGTGTATGCAGAATCCGCTTTGACGATAAGAGCTTGCAATTTCGCCCCAATAGCTCAACGGTAGAGAGTCGGCAGGACAGTTCAGAGATTCAGGTTTCGATTCCCGGTGAAGGCAGCAATACTCTTTACACCACATAGATCAGAAAGTCGAAATGAATAAATGTCAGATCTTTAGTCAGAATAGCAAAGCTCGAGTATTATCAATATGAATAGCTATCCCTCTCAGCTAAACTATAAGAACAGCAAAAGAAATTACATGAAAGTAGGAAATCCAATACTGATTTAATTTATTTTCATCCTGTAATGATTACTTTAAAACAAAATTAAATTTTCATTTTTTGAATATGAATTTTTTTTCTGGTAGCTAAATTATAACTTGCATAAATAGTAAATAGCTGTATTTTTTTAACTGAATTACGAATTTAACTGAAAAGGAAATTAGAATGTATGCAGATCTGAGTGTGTGTATTTAGTTAATAGATTTTAATATTATTGTTCTGAATTGAGAAATACCCAAGTTTATCTACGATCGAATGTAACGATGAACATAATTTATTGGAAGTCAAATGAAAATGTTCTCTAAATATGTGTTCTTTAATTTACGAAATTAATGAGCTTTTGGACCGATAAATGTTGGATTTATAAAAGGAGAAGCGAGATATGAGTTGCATTAACCAATGAGGGATTATTTTCGCGGGTAACTATAAAAATATCTAATACAATGTGTCTTCGTAGACATTATTAAACTTAATCGATTTGCGATATGAAATTAAATTATTAGATAGCAATAAGTCACACGCAATACCATTATTCACTAACTCATCATTATATAAGAAATATACTGGGCTTTTCAGCATAGATGAGCTCATTTTACGAGCTTCGGCCGTTGATTTAAACACATTCTTTGAATTTGAAAGTGTGTTAAAATCATATGCTAAATTATTTCATATAATTTTTTCCGTTGGGGTTATTTTCAGTACAATTAGAAATAGTCGCGATGCCCATTAACTGGTATAAAAAAAAGAAAAAACAGTGAACTTATCTGCCATATTCGATGAGTTATTGCTTATTAAAAATTGTGAATTTTTAATGTCAATAACGTCTGTAGTCAAGGTTTCTCTGGCGGAAAATAAAGCGTTACAAAAATATAAACACTATAGACGTTTATATGCTAGGAACTAATAGAAACAATTGTAAATAAGTTTTTCTATTTTTTTGTCGGAATAGGGTTCAGATTATGAATATGTAAAATTAATTTCAATAATTTGAAATTTTGAAACGTGTCGATCAAAATTACTAACAGAATAAGATCTCCGATCGAGGTAAAGTTTTCTTTTCCTGACCTTCAGTCGAAATATATAATAAAATTTAACATATAGATATAAATAATAGACGACAAAAATGTGTACTAGAAAATTTAGTATTAAATGTATATTTATTATTAAAAACAGTTCTTATAGTGTTTGACTAATCGTCCACAGAGGATGAAACATTTTTGTTTGTTTTTCAAGATTGCAATGCTTATATATCTTGAAAACAAAAATATCTAAATTTAAAAAATTATCAATAATTTGTATTTTTTGGAAAGCCCTATAAGTGTATATATATGTTTTTTGGATCAAACTCTATTTCTTTATCGAAAATAAAAATTATCTGACCAAACGATTTTGTAACACGAAATATCTTTGAAACTATAAAATATATATATATAAAAGTGAACCACAAAAATATGCATTTAGTTTTTATTTAAGTTTCTAAATATATATTTATGTATACAAAAGGCTTTTATCGAATTTGAGTAATCGTCTTGTCAACTTAAAAATGATTAAATTACGTTTTTTAAGTTTGCAATGCTTAGCTTATATCTTTAAACTAAAAGTGATAGCTATAAATAATAAGCAAGAATTTACAACTCTTTGAAAGCTATTAAGTGCATTATAATCAGATTTTTGATCAAATATTTTATTTTGATATTGAAATATTTGAGTTTTATTTTACAAAATGTTATTCAAGCATAACCATTCCGGATCCATCGGACTGGAACAACCTTCCTGGACTGGAACCGATTTTCTTTTCTCTACAAATACAGGATCGGCTGCAAGTAACATTTCACAGATATGGACTTCCAGCCCGAGTCAATAAAATCGTCAAATCGAGAATTCGAGGGAAAATCGTCTTTCAAATTACCACATTCTGGTAATTCTTAATTTGAAAGTTAGACCCCCACCCCCTGTTTTTTTTATAAAATATCACACACTGGAAAAACGTATTTGAAGCAACTGCATATTTACTCTAAACATACTTTCAAATTAGAATATGTCTAAAATTAATTACTGAAGCACTACGATTAAGCGAGGTCAAATACGTCTATATCCCCAGGTCGGATGATCCTCTTTACCCCAGTTATTTGTTATTTCAAATGTTATCAAATGCTATTTTTAAAGGCTATTTGTTTGAAACATATGAATATCTTAAAATAAGAAACTAATCTCTTATAAGTTATTTTATTCCTTCTTTTCTTAATTCGCGTCACGTAGTTCTGCTTCTATTTCCGTAAAGACTCAAGAATCCGTTTCCCATGTCGAAGTCTGTGAAGTTGTTCAAAGAAGTAAAAGAAATAATTTTATGTGCCTAATTATTTTTTCCTATGTTTCTTCTTGTTTCTTCTTTTAATTACTATATTTATACCATTAAATAGGGGAATAAATCGAATAAAGTCTATGGAAATATATTTTGACTGTTCAAGTTCTCCTAAATGTGAATTTAAAAAAAAAATGATGCATTTCTTAGTGATTTTATTTTGTCAGCTGCGCTCAAATCGTTTTTTTTTGTATTTTATAATTTTGTGTATTCATTTTATGTTATTGCAAAATGTGAAGTACTTATGAAAATATAGAAAACAAGTGCATATATAATTAGAAAATCAATTACGTCCACTGTTATGGCAGTAATCGATTAAATAAAATATATAATTCAATTGTGCATTTTATTAAAGCAAAATAATTTCCAAGAGTTGATTCTATATCACCGATACAATTCTGATTTAGTGCAAAAGTTTCATCTTCATGGTAAAACTCCCTCGCATCATATAAAACTTTGTACACAGCTTAAGATATTAATGGTTTAAGTACTGTCGTATCTCAAATTTTAAAATTTGGTCCATGTACTTAAAATTCTGCTTGCTCCCTAATTTTTCTTTTAATTAACTTTTCCCCATAGATTTAACATTATTTGAAATTTTATTTCTTTGATATAACTTATTAAGTGACCTTTTCATCAATTATTTAGTATTTACAATTTTAGATATATTGCTTTTTTTTTACTATCTTCATGAAATGATCCTCCCAATTATTAAATATGTAGCTAGATACCTTGATTTGCTTCGTGGTAAATTGATTTTTTCCTTCTTTGTATAGGTTCTCAAAATTGTGTTGTGGTACATTGCAAGTTTAGGTCCTGTCTTTGCAGGCACCGTCTATTCTATTGCATGTTGAAGACACCTTTAAATCTTGAAACAAACTTGTTGTCGGTATCTACAATGAGAGATCGATTAGATTTATCTGAGATCTAAAATTATAAACGCGCAATGTGCAATAGTTTTGTGTTTCCTCCTTAAAATTATTTCACTTCCAACAATATTTCAGAAAATCTCTATTCTCTCCCAGTTTTCATTTTCTCTCTGTTGGGATAAAATCTCGAAAGATCCGGAATTATTTCTCGCTTTTATGTATAAAAAATTTAATTAGTCACAGAACTTTCTTAGTATTTTTCTATCAACAGCTTTGTAGGAGTCGACAAGAGAAATGAATCAGAGAATAAAGTGTAATAAATAGTTAAGACAAGTACTATTAAAGGTATAATAAAATGGTAGAACATAAAGAAATATATTTTGAATTTTGAGTATCTACTATACGTTCTCATATATTTCTATTTTATATTGTTTTGATATTCTTCTGCCCTACAATCACCATTAGAATACACAAATAATATTTTAATAATTTTCTTTCTCTATTTATTCTTTTAAAATATTTGTAAAAAATATTTCAAAACAATTAACCTAGCAACATGTCTTTTGGGCAGATGAATTCAAATAATTTGATTGCTACATTCTAATTTATGTTATTTTGATATTTTTATTTAATACTCAGTTCATATTATGTAGCATATGTGTGAAATTCACAGCGTATGAATGTAAAATTAATAAATGCAATACATATATTGGATGCAATAGTACATATCTGAATAAACAATATTTCATTTCGGTTCGGTTGATAAATTATATTAAAAAGAGAACACCGTGATCAACAAATACTGCCTTAAAATTTTTCGCTTCGTAATTAGCTGTTTAAAGCTCAATGATCAATGTTTCTACTTTGAAAATTAACAAAAAATTTACAAACCAATTCCATTGATTTTAAATTACTTACTCTGGAGTTTAATTTGCTTTACCTGAATGGTGTCATTATTAGTTGCGTAAATCGCAATTGAAGTTAATTATCCTGGTGATACTAATCACTTTTAAGTTTCTGAGTGCATTTAAATTTAAATCCGATTTTTTTAAAGGGACTGGAAAAGGAGTGTAATACGGCAACGAAACTTTTACGAACAATTTAATTTGACAAACGTATAATTAGCGTGAAGAGTCCTTTATTTCCATTATATATTAATAGATTTACTTTGCGTAATAATAGTATGCATTGTGTTAAGTTTGTATCAATGTTTTTTTATAGTTTTATTTTTAAAGACTGAAAAATAGATCTAGCGTCACTCATTGTAAAGAGTGAAAGGAATTCAATAATTAAAATACTCATCGCCCAAATGATAAGGAAAATTAGTGCAACGTCTTCAAAAATAAATAAAATAAAAATGTCCCCACTCAATAAGTCTCCGGTCTGACACAGATATGGCAGCTCTGTTGACAGACTCATATGATTTCTGGATAGTACCAACCTTCAAACGATTCCTGTCAAAATTTCATAACATTCTGACAATTAGTTTATAGGTAACAGTGGTTTTAGTGACCCCAGTTTTGTAATTTTCAAAACAATGGATAAAATAGAATTTCGTGTAGTCATTAAACATTGTTTTTTGATGAGGAAAAAAACTGTTTAAGCCAAACAGTGGCTTGATAAGCATTATGGAGGCTCTGTACCAGGGAAATCAACTATTATCGACTGGTATGCTGAATTTAAACACGGTCGTACAAACACCGATGATGCTGAACGCTCTGGTCGCCCAAAATCGGTAGTTGTTCCAGAAAACATAAAAAAGTCCACAAAATAGTTTTGAAAGACCGTAAAGTGAAGTTGCGTGAGATAGCTGACACCTTAAAGATATCAGAAGGTAGTGTGTGTTTACAATTTTACACGAAAATTTGAGCATGCGTAAGTTGTTTTCGAAGTGGGTGCCGCGTTTGCTCACACCGGACCAAAAACAACAACGGGTCGACTATTCAGAGCGCTGTTTGGAGTTGTTCAAGCGGGATAAGACGGATTTCTTGCATCGATATGTGACAATGGATGACACATGGATCCATGACTACACACCTGAACTAAAAATATCTTCAGCTAAGTGGACAGCAGCCGGTGAAAGTCGTCCAAAGCGACCCAAAACACAAAAGTCAGCTGTCAAGGTTATGGCATCCGTACTTTGGGAAGCGACTTTTATTTTGTTCATCGACTATCTTAAGAAATGTAAAACTATCAATAGCGAATATTACATGTCATTATTGGATCGATTGAGTGTAGAAATCAAGAAAAAATATCCTCACATGCAAAAGAAAAAAGTGCTGTTCCACCAAGACAATGCCCCGTGTCACAAGTCGATGGAAACGATGGTTGAATTATATGAATTACGCTTCGAACTGCTTTCTCACCCAACGTACTCTCCAATCTGGCCCCAGCGTTTGCTGGCTTTCTACAGACATAAAAAATATGCTCCAGGGAAAGAAATTAAGCTCAAATAAAGAAGTGATTGTCCAAACTGAGACCTATTTTGAGAGCAAAGGCAAATCGTTCTACAAAGGATTTTCAAAAGGCATCGAAAAGTTAGAGGAGCGTTAGAATGAATGTATTACTCTTGAGGGAGAGTATGTTGATGAATAAAGTCGAATTTCTAAAGTCGAACTTCTAAAAAAAAATTGCGTTTCTTAGTTAGACCGGAAACTTATTGAGTGGGCAATGTAGCTATTTCGAATATACGTCATATCCCCTTCATTATATCTGTTGAACCATCAAACCCGAAGTCAAAAAGTAGAAAGGGGCAAAAGTAGATGAAACAAAGAAGTAACATATACAGAAGTCCTGGATTATAAGTCCCCTCGAAATAGCAAATTAGAAAAAAGAATGAATACAACAGCCCATCTAATCTAAAATAAAAACTGTTAAGATAATAATATAAACATGCGTCAATACATTGAACTTCTTTAAGCCTTCCATATTCGTAATTTTCTAGTAATACAGTCCATTAATTATTCAACACTCTTAGTTGCCCAAGGTCTGGCAGAAAGCCTTATTTTTCTTTATATTTATTTTTTTATTAGACTTTGGGGTTTATATGTGCCGTTTCGACTTATTTTTCCCCTTGCGTATTATTGTTCGGACTGGTCGTTTGGGGATATCTCTGCTGTGCTTTAGCGCGAGCCAATATTGTGTGTTACTTCTCTTTTCGGACTGTTCTCCATTCTGCTTTTTGCTTGGCGTTCTCGGGTGCATTCTTAATCCAGCACATGGGTATTCAAAATAATATGTTTCTTATATGCGTGTTGATTTCGTTTTTTGGACCTTGGGTTTGTTGGTTTTCTTGCATTGACGAAGGAGATCCAGCATATACTCGAAATATATGCATTCTGCATTATTTTTCCATTT
Source organism: Amaurobius ferox (assembly GCA_951213105.1). NCBI lineage: Eukaryota > Metazoa > Arthropoda > Arachnida > Araneae > Amaurobiidae > Amaurobius > Amaurobius ferox. The sequence continues at coordinate 68,034,547 of OX578137.1, read as the reverse complement.
GTGCTTAAATGCGTTTCTTAAATTATCCTTAAATGCATTTCAAACATTAAAAAAAACGTTAATTAGATGCAGTACAAATACAGGGGTCTTTACTGAATATCTTACAAGAATCTAATGATAGTCTGCTAGAATTGCTATAGTCAATTTCTTTTGGTACCTTTTACCGAGAGTCCCGATGAAACTGTTCCTGTACTAAGTTCTAATAGCACAGTTTATTTTTGTATTCTCGTTTATTTTTGTAAAAGCTCATAACTTCCAAAGTTTTTTCTTATCTTCAATGGTATTTTTCATGAGAGTATTCAAGCAGTCAATTATTCTGCGGTATAGTACCCTTCTAGTGCGGTATAGTATCTGTCAAACCGCTACGCAAAAAAGTCATAGCTAATGGTTGACCAAAAGAATTTTGATATATGATCGATAGAGCCGAATATATATAAATATATAACTAGAGATATATTACCCGTGCGTTTGAGAACATACCTTCAAAGGATGCTTTCAACTAGATGGCGCCATTTTCTTATAAACTGGCTGAATTAAAATATTTTTGAGTAAATTATTTGAGTTTACCTTGATTCCTTGAAGTAATAATTCATCACTTGTCGAATATAATCCAATAGAACCAAATGTTTATAAATTATAAAAGTGAAAGATATATTTTCTACTTCCTTCCTTTTATTAAAAAATACTCATATGCCTCAGAACACTTGTCAAATAAAATACTATTTCAATGCAAAACGATTACGTCTTCTAGGCTGTAAGACTGCCTATTTCATCTTCGCTCTTAGTACGCTTATGAAAAACTGAATCTATGAAAGCGCTGTATCTATATTTTATCAACATACGTCCCCTCCTAAATACATGCATTTCACTAATTTAATCATATTACCAGTCTATTATTATGCTAACGCTTAGCTTTAAATTCTATACTTTTTTGCTCAGACTAACAAAAAGCTACAAATCCGAATTCCACGTGCCATTGCGTGCTTATTTACTGTGCATAACGCAATAATTCATATATATATATATATATATATATATATATATATATATATATATATATATATATATATATAAATATATATATTTTAAAAATAGATTTAGATCTCCCAAAATACTACTGTGAGCTTAGCACAGCAAATATTAATTGCTGTAGGAACAACTGTTGCTCCGGCATTTATAATTATTTGTATTTACTAATGTTTATTCTAGATATAAGGTGAATTGTAAATTCAATGCTATGTATCACATATATGTTTATTTGGTTAAAGTATTTGTTACAAAGTATGTGTTATATTATGTACAAATTAGTTAAGTTTAATTAGTATTTAATTATAATAAATACATTTTTTGAGCTGCTTTCCGGTGGATTTGTGTATTCTCGAAAATTTTCTGAAATGCATTGCTCATAAATATAATGTATTAGTAAGAGACATTACATTAACATTCAGTCCATTGTTTAAACATACTAATTTTTGAATATTTAAGAGGATTTTCCAATAAAATATATAATATTAAATGTTTCCAAATTTGAAAAGTTATGGGAATCACTAACAATGCTGAAAAATTCTATTATTTTAAATGTTAACAATAATCATAAAAAACATTCTTTAACGTCAAAAAACAGCTTGGTCTTACTGAAGACATATTTTATGCCAATAACTCTATAATAAATGTTTTATTAAAATTTTACGTATAATCTGTATTGCTGGAACTTTCAAATTAGTAAAATAAAAAATACATTTCTTACCATTTCCTTCTTTTCACCACTTTTATCTTTCCTTTCATGTCACGTATCACGGATTCTGTTTTTTTAAACACTTGGCAATCCATTTCCCTTGTGGATGTCTGCAATGCAACTGATAGGGGAAGTCAGGATCTTCTGTGTCTAATTAAATTCTTGTATATGAAAGAAAAAGAATAATTTATGACCTTTCAAGATAGATTTTATCTTTATGGATGAAAAATAAACCCAGAAAGATCTAGATACAATTTGAGATATATTTTTATCTGTTAAATTTTATTTATAAATGAAGCATTTATTTATGAATAATATTAAATTTTTAGATTGTATATCAGTGGATCAAAATGATTCACAAAAGTCGTTGCAGAATTAGTACTTTTATTCCTAGAGTAATTAATGTACTTGCTGTTAAATTTAAAAAAAAAAGAAAAGAATTTTCTTTAACACATTGTTGCTAAATATTACTAAAAGATTATATTAAACATTTTCATTAGTAACAGTATAAATAGTTGATCAAAATTATTAAACATATTCCGAGGCAAAAGTATTTCCCTTCAGTATAAAAGGACAGAAGAACAACACTAGAAAAGGAAAGCAATGCACAGATACATGGTGAAACATAATGCTTCACAATGGATGCTTCATATCCATGAACCGTTGACAACAAAGCTGTAGGAACATTTCTAGCTTGTATCACTATCAGCCGATGTTATTCTAGTTGCCATACTGTGTAAATAACCTTGCTGTTTCAACCGGGAACAAAGCCCTGGACCTTCAAACTGCCCAGCCGATAGTCTACCGTTGAGCTACTGGGACGAATTTGTAAATTCTTATTGTCAAACTGTACTCTGTATTACCTACTCTCTAATGTTAGATTGGCATGCAAATGACAATTTGACTGACCACATCCTGCTAAGTTTACCTCAAGTTATCTTCTTTATGCTATTTTTTAACCCCCAGCTTCCTAATTGGTCTAGTTATCCAGTTATTCTAGTTATTCTAGTTATGTAGTTAATCTAGTTTTATCTAGTGAGCTTTCTGCGTGGTCGTTATCCTCCCGATTTGAAATCGGCCCTCATTATCCCAGAGTCTACTGAATCCAAGCATATATCCAAGTCGTACTAGTCCTCCGACATATTTGCAGTAACTTACAGTGTTGATTTGTTCGTGCGGCATTGTAAAGAATCTCACTCTCTCAACCGGAAATTGAGCCCTGGATCTTCGATAGCCAGCCGATGCTCTACCGTTGAGCAATTGGGACGAATTCGTAAGCTCTTATTGTCGAAGTGTAATCTGCAAGTGTACGGACCAAAGCCTTAGCAGTATATGTCAATAAATGTTGTCGGCAAGCTTTATATCAACGCTGTTTTAACTTGTTCAGCGCTGTAAATCGTCGTTATTTCAGCTGTCTACTGACATTAGTTAAGTATTTATTGAAACCTTTTAATTTCAAATATGGCTTAATTGATGTGTTAAAATTTCCAATATAAAAGTATAGCTAGAATGTATAGTATCACTGCATCCGCATCCATTTAATACATTTTAAAATCCCTATTAAGTTCATAGTTATGTGTCATATATGTCAATTATGCAATGGCTATTAACAATATTTTCAAGTATGCAAAATTATTGTTTTTAAAAGTTTACTAAATGAAGATATATGGAAGTTTAATGACAATTTTTCGAAATTATTGTATAACATTTTTATTATCACTTACAATTTGTACAAATTATGAACAGTTTTTCTCACTATTTTCATCAATTTCCTTCTCCTTTCTGCCTTTCATGCCACGTATCACGGATCTAACTTTGTAATCCACCCCCTTTGTCGACGTGAAGTCGATAAAGGAGAAAAAGCAAAAATATTTTGTGCATAATTAAATTTTTTTGCAGTTGAAAACGAGAAAACATTTATAATCTCTCAAGATATTTTTTTACATTGACATGACGGACTGCGCGCATAAGTCATTATGTATGATTAATGCAAGAATTCAATCATTCTAACGTTTAGTGAAGCTTGGTGAAACACTGTGTTCTAGATTTCAACAATGTTTTACTGCATTTTGCATTTGTATTTAGTAAGTTGAAACTCGCCGGAAAGATTTGAAAGTTATCCTCTGCAGACAAACTGATGCGCGATATAATTTTCTCGTTTGCTGACGATGATTTCAATTAGCAGTCACAGTTACAAAATTGTATGTTGTAGTAGAATATGTCCAGATGAAAAGTATTTAGAATAATTAACTTATACCTCGAAATGTATTTATTATAGGCATTTATAATTTGTACCATTAGAAAGGAAATCTGTCATTATTTTCTTTACTGTTATTCTTTTTATGAATATCAATGCTGCCATCCTTCGTAATACGACAAACACCCATTCAACGTCATTCTACGTGATTTGCTGCAGGTTTGTTGTTACTGCAGCCGCAGCGTCGTTAGGCGGGATTTTAGGTGCTGAATATCTTTCATCTTGATTCAATACACAGTGTTTTTGACATAACCTCACATAATAAAACCCAGTGGTATTGGATATGTTCCTGAACTCGTCTACTATCACTAGTTGGTGTATGACGAAATGAAGCATGACCTTGAAAAATGTATGAAAATGTTTGAAATATTCTCTCTGCGGCAGCAGACACTAGAAGTGTATCAGCACTCCAATATATACTCCAATATAACAAGTTGTATATTGGCATAAAATATTCCAGTTTTTCAGGCATATACATTCATTAATCTACGCAACTACTGATATTCGATGAACTCGTATTCGCAGGTAAGATACGATTGGTTATTTTACAGACATTATAGATATATGCCCAGAACCAAAAAATTGGGGGTGCTTTCAAAGTTCTGAAAAGGACGCCATGTGCAGTGACTAGTATCCACGAATTAGCTTCGCTTTCTATAGTTTTTTTGAGCTTGGAATACCACACATATTAGTGGTATTTAACTTGTCCATTCAACTTTGTGCAGTCTGATATAAAACTTATTTGAAGATTCTATAGCATACTTAGTTGCCACAGCGATTCGCAGAACCATGGTCCAAATAATAGTTTCTGTCCGCCATTCTACTCCAGTTGTCAGGTCTTAAATGAAGACTTAAAAAAAGCAAAAACAGCTGCAGATGTGTTTCGTTTAGGAGGAAAAGCGAGCCAAATATTTAGGGGCGTTACTATACCAATTGTTTCGGGGAGTGTGAGTTTAGATACTGCTCTCTTGTGGATTCACATAGGCAAAAAGTGTCTGACACATACGAAATATTATATCGAAATAAGTTTTATTACTATCCGTTCAGTTGCCGACTAGTTTGTACTAAATAGGAATCCTTGGGTACAAACTGGGTGATTTGTGGAAAATTAGGCAAAATCGACAAAAATGTTGTAAAATTGACAAAAACCCAATAACTCACTAAATGTACACTATTAGCAATTGCCGTCAACATTTCTTAGGGTCCTTAATTGATTTTGACATGAAAATGTGTTATATTCGACATAAAGCCAGCAGAAGGTCATGTAGTACCAATGAACTGTTGCTGAAACGCTTGAAAGAAAATCATAAATTTATGAAACTGCTAGACATCGGCAGGCCGACGAAAGTATTGAAAATAATTTCAACCAAAATCGAAATACGAAACATAGAGCAAATCAACTTTTTTTTTCAGATTCCTATCGTCTAAAATTTCACAGATGCTTAGAGAGTAAATGCTCTGAGCATAGAGCAGATACATATAATCTTTTGAATAACGGTAAAAAAGTACATAAGGTCAGATATTGAACTTTGAGTTATTAATGCGATTTGAGCATTATTTAATTCATATCAACCGTTTGGATATTTTATTCATATCAACCGTAGAGTCTTGTGTATCCGTGAACACTATACCTTCGAAAACTTAAACAAACTGCATTACTGTCAGAGAACTAAAACGTCTAGTGATTATCAGCAATTATGGCTAAAAATGTTTCCTGAATATCCCGTTGTATAAACATATTCTAGTAGACGAAAATCAACTTATGCAGATACATATCTCAGGAGAGTTCTTCTTCAGAAAACAGTAAATATATTTGAAGATTAACTTTTTCACATCCTGCATGGTTTGGTAATTCTAGTTTTGCCAGTATTAACCATTAGTGTTTTCCATCTCGTATTTACCATTAATGTATAAAATATTTTTGAATATTTATATTTTATATGTCAAATATATCTTAATATAAAATACATACTTATTAAGCGATTTAAACAAGTTGATTCTAAGAAATCGAATAGCGAAATATTTAGCAGAATATAAAACTGTTCTCATGGGAAATTATGACTCAATTACCAACCTTTTAATCGTAATTAAGAAGGCAGATTTACGAATCATTATATATAACGAGCGATTATTTATTCCACGCTTGAAATCACTTATCTCTTTAGCCTATAAAGCTGATTTATCTAAATAATTTTAATTTCGTGAAGATCCAATAAAATATTAATAAATTTTCAATAAATTCTTACGTTGAAAATTTAACAAATTTTAAATTATATATCAGTGTGATAAAACAGAGTATTATTTTGATTGTTTCAGCGCCTAATTACATTAATTAACTTGAAGATGTATATCATAAATTTAAATTTTGAAATATTTTGCAATATGAATTTATAATTAACTACATAATAAATGTTGAAATATTTTTTTGAAGAGATAGTAAATTATTAAGTGTGTAATTAATGAATAAATAAGTCATACGCAATATTTTAAATATTAGAACATTGTACATTTTTGTGAAAATTAGTGAAGGACTTCCGACTTCAGAAATACAATACTTAAGTTACAACAGCAATCAAAATTAATTGCATTAAATAAATTAAGCCAACACTTTGAAACTCAACTTTCATATTTCTGTGTATTACAGTAAATTGCTTGCGCAGTAGTTTAAGTATTCACATAGTTGTAATAAAAGTTTTGTTATAAGTATTTTAACTGTTAATTGAAGTTTCAAAACAATAATATGCGGATATTTGATTTTAACTAATTATTAAAATACATTTTAATAGCGGGGTTTTGAAATTAATTAATTAGTTGATTCGGTTACATATTATTTATAATTTTTTGTTAACATATGGTAATTTTTAAAATGTTGACGCAATATTACCTTTCAAAATATATTATCGTTATTAAAACAATAGTCTATAAACGTATATAATTTATTTCCACTCAATTTTATCATATCGCATTATTTAGCGGAAGAAACAATCAAACGGATCGCATTGACGATTAATTATATTGCAGAGATGAAAGCGGCACATTTTAAATTTGCAGCTTAGTAAACATGTTTTAAAAATAGAGGGACGCACGTCACTTTTCATACACTATCACTTATACCATAATTTATATGATCATGGTGTCACACGATCACTTCGCATACACAATCATTGTGTCGCAGGAGAAATTTTCATATAGACGATCATGGTTTCAGACGATCACTTTTCACAAACACGATCATGGTGTCAGACGATCAATTTCTATATGCAAAATCATGGTGTCACACGATTACTTTTTACATACACGACCATGATGCAAAACGATCACTTTTCACATATACGATCATAGTATCAGACGATCACTTTTCTCATACACGTTCATGATGTCACACGATCACTTTTCACATATACAGACATAGTGAATGATCTGTCTACAATTAATCATTATGTTGCTAATATATATTTTTATACATAAAACTATGTCTCTCAAATTAGGATAGATATTTTTGACTGGTAGGACTTGGTGATTCTAAAAATGCTTTACAACTTTGAATGTGTATAAAAATGTATAAAAATGTAGAATACAGAAATTAGTTAGGCGTTAATTTGTAACAAAGCTTACCATGTTAAACAAACTAAAATAAACATTTCAATTCTATGTGATTACCAATAGTGACTCGCCAGATTTCCTACCTGTAGTCAATTACTTCCCAAACCCAAAACAGTAACCACTTCTGTACCTGCGACAATGTTTCAAGTTTAGAGTTAATCTAGATATGCAAGCAATTTTGAAAGAAATTCTCAATATTCAATTAAATTTTATCGAAAAACTCGAGAAGTGCCAAAGGTAGATTGTAAACAAAAAATCATTTTTGATGTAAATCGTGATATGCTTTGTTACAAATTGACGTCTAAACCGATTCTGTGGGTATTATGAATGCATTCCTATACTCTTTCAATGTTACAAGAAACTTTTGTGAATCTCTCTGTGCATATATATTTACACCCATCGATTAAATATTTCGTTGTTTAATTATATTAAGTAGTACTTATACTGGTCTTTGTATAATTAACACTTTCAAACAAAAAATGAATTGTATAATTCTCAATTCAGTCCAAGAAAATATGTTTGTCATATAATTGCTCAAATATTTTCATCTGAAGAATAAATTCTTGAAGCTTACCGACTTCTATGTATTTGTCGATTTCCAAGCATGTTATAATATCATAGACGCATGTTATAATATCATATCGCATGTTATAATATCATAGTAAATAATATTATAGAAGTGTTCTCCAAACTATTTTTATACTTTGGTGTATGGTATATCTTGGCATTTGGTATATCTCGGAACCTTTGGTATATGGTATAGCTTGAAATACCTAAACATATTTTGTTATATTTTAGAGCCATTCGTTATAAATCGACTTCGGAATTATTAGATCGTTTTAAAATATCAAAATTATTTTCACTTATTGGTCTCTGCATAGTATATACTGAAGATGATACGGTCATATAAATGTTCACCATGATCAGAAATATATCCTACTTGACGTTCAACCACTACCAAAGCTGTCTGACATTCTCTTACTTCCAAAATACATATTAATAAATACAAAACTACTATATAAGTATATTTGAAAACTTTCTACACACACAAAATTAGAGGTATGTGGTGCATTGTTTTTTTTTTTTTACTTATGTTCTGAAAAAGTAGTATGTTTTTACCACCATTACCAGTTGGGACTCATACTTTGTCGTATTCTGTAGTTTAAAGAAATAATTAATGTAGCAGTACTTAAATTCCAGCTCTTTTATTTTTCTTTCCTTAATTATAATGATCTATGAGTACGATTAGTCAAAATTAAAAATGAATTTTCTGAACAAATATTATTTAAATAAGTAGTATTTTGGAATATGTTCCTAATATATTGCAAATATAGTTTTGAATTCGAATATGGTGTTCAAGTAAAAGAACAAAATGCTCCTCTAAATTCATTCAACGTGCGATGATACCATAACATTCAAATATTCAGAGATTGGACAGATTATTGAGAATGATTAGCATTCACTAATTTTCACGCTCGCAATGATTGAAGCTCAAAGCATATTTCCGGAATCTAATCTGTAGAATTCTGAGTGAATATTTGTGTAATGGCATTTCAGCGAGTGTGTAGTTAGCTAACTATATTTAAATGTCATTTAAAATGCACTTAAAATGAATAAATTAATAAGGAGGTCCAAACAAATTATATACGAAAGTACATGACATTAAATGCTGATTTTGATCTTGAACATAAAACAAATATATTTTTATTATTTTTTGCAATAAATTTATCAAAATGATTTGAGTTCTAAAATCCTAAATTAACTACAGCATGGAAGTTTTACTGAACTTAAGCTGTAAACCTCTGTTTAAATGTACACCAAAATTTTTAGCGAATTCACCAGTGAACACTTTTCCAATAAGCTCATTTATAACAAAAAATGCCGATCCGGTGGTCGAGCGGTCAGGGTTAAGCGCTTCCGTCTGATCGCTGGATGCCGGTTTGTGGGTTCGAATTCCGCCAGTGGCCATGATATGTTGTGTTGTCGAGGCAAAGTCAGACTTCCGTCGTTGAGGAGCCTCAATAAAATGGTGAAGCTGCAAATTTCTCCCCTTCGCCATGGGACCAGGGTCTAGTGGACTTGGTGCATAGGCACTCTTTCACCACGGGGGAATAAGTAACAACAACAACATTACAAAAAATGAAAGAAACGCTAACCCTAAACAAACCTTTCGGCTTCAGAAAGAGTGTAATACGTCTTAAAAACAATTTTGAAGCGGTCTAAATAATATCATTTAATACATCCTAAATTCGCCTTTTGCTGTCTGCACGGGTATAATAATATCTACATAAACTCTTTTGATACACTTAAAAGTCATCTATGTGTGCATAATGCATCCCAAATAGGCTCATGTGATACATTCTCAATAATTAATTTTTATATATCCTAAAAGGATCATTTAATACACCCTAATTATACTCTTATACGTCCTATAAAAGCTCCTTCAAGTCATCCTAAATAAATGCGTGAGAGCATTTATTTTGTTAAACTTTCTAAAAGTCAACTGTACCGCTTTTAAAATAAAAATAATAGTATTTCTAATCAGTCTATGCGCGTCGACTCCTGTTCCTTCACCGTTACATTACCTTTAGGACTTCAAAAATCTCAACGACTGTGAAATGTTGTTAAATATTTTTGCAGTTTCTATGACACAAATTTTACTTACCCCAAGCATTACCAATAACTCTTTATTTCTCCAATGGCTTTTCTGCAAATTTCACTTAACTATAAGAGATACAGATAATCTCCCTCTATTTCTAAAACTTTTTTTCTAATTAAAACAATTCTCAGGCTACGTTTGCCCCATGCACAATCATGTTAATTGTACAACGTGGATGTAATATGCCCTAAAGAATCTCGTTTGATACACCCGCCCTTTATTCAAGTAAAATGCAAAAACTAATGCTATTTCAGTAAGTTTTTATCCAATTAGACTCAATTTTTTATTCAATATTCACGATGAAAATATATTTCTAAATTAAAAAATTAAAACATATGCCTTTTCAGGATAACAACAACGCAATTCATTACACTAAAATTGAGAAATATTTATTTAAAGGAAGACGAGACCTCATTCGCATACTTGAATTGGCCACCTACTAGAAAATCCTGACCTTAATCCCATTGAATATATGTGGAATATACCAGAGGAGCTGCTAAGGAGATACAATGCCACGACGAAAGCATGTGCTAAATGTGGTCCAGCAAAATATTAACATACACGAACTTTTCTTTCCATATATATATATATATATATATATATATATATATATATATATATATTAAAATTGCATGTCACTCATCCTTCTTTTGCCTTATGTTCTCCGAAAATAATTTCCTATCATCGTCTACAATGTTCATTGCTGAAGTTTTTACTCAATTTAATTAGTTTTTAAAATAAATAAAATACATTGCAGCATTCATAAATTTCAATTTTCAAATAAAAACCCTAGTATTGCTTTCATTAATATCGCAACGTAATGGATGTTTAGCATGATTGAATAAAATGAAATTTTGAATGAATAAAATATAATTTGATTTTCAGATGTTTTAATTTTTTAATATAAAACATAGTGTGGCTTCAATTATTATCATATCTCAATGGATGTTTAGCATTATTAAATAATATGCAATTTGCGGTGAATAAAATGCAATTCATTCTTGAGATCAGTGTTTTTCATGGGTATAACATAAAATATACATTTGAAATTGATTAGTAAACTGTGATTCAAAAATATATTAATTTTATTGGTTTTAAAAACCGCGGTGTAAATATTCTTTGGATTATGGAAAGTCAGTTTATATCTTTGTTATAATTCTCTCATACAAATTTCTCTTGCTGAAATTACTGATATTCCGTATCGAATGAGAATAAACTAAAACATCAGCCATAGATCTGCCTGCTTTAAATGCTTGGAAGTGCAAATCCAATTAGAAATGACATATAGTACGGATGCGTTTTCCTATTATCTTTAATGTATGACAGTCTACTGACTAACATATCAATGCAGCTAACTCGCAGTACAAGTTTAAATGTTATTAAAACATTAGATAAATTTTAATACAGTTTTGTATGCTATGCATTATATGAGATATATAAGCTACATTAATGTTTTAAACGCACTGCAAACAGATCGATATAAAACAACAACACATTACTAATCTGTTGCTACTACCATTTATGATGATGCAATTTCGATATAAAAATTTAATTAATAAAATAAATTTTATAAATTATGCAATAAAATTTGATCGTGCGTTTCGTTCTTTGAGAATGTTTAAGAAAAAATCTGCAATTGACATAGCAGCTAACTACTTGATAACACAAATTTATTAAAAATAGTGGGTACAAGTTTCGTGATCCTATGCTAAGCAGGTAGGTTACGGCTGACGAAAGTACGGCTAACGATAGCTCTGTTAACAAAAGATGTATATCTTCTAGTGATCGCAAACATCCCTGCTAGTCTTTGAGACAATTATTTGAAGTTTGGCAAATATTTGAAGGTAGAGATCCAGCAGTTATTTTCGGCTCTGCGAGTGAATTTGAGAAGTTCCGCACATTACCCTGAATGGAGATAATAAAATAATCTTATTGTTTTGGCAGAAATATTGTATAAAATAACAATATATTGTAGTTAATAAAAGTTCATTTATTTTAATTTAAGTATTAAGGATTATAAGTTACCTAATTATCTGTCAGCTGAACCAATCTTAAAAATATTCGTTAATTACACACTTCCACCGCTTAGTTTAAAAGTCATTTTGCATATAAAGATTTTAAATTTTATATTTTTTTAATTATAATTTACAAAGGACTTACTTAGGAAAGTAATATCATTATTTGTCAGATAAATCAAACCTCAAACAAATTCCTCAGTAGCTCGCCTCTGCAGCTTGATTGAAATGTTTGTCTTAAGAATAAGGTTAATATATCAGAAACATTAAGTTTACCCAAATTTCATAACTTTACATCATTTTTATTTCCAATCTAGAAATTTCATTTAACTTGAATTTTAAAGCTCTCACAGAGAACTGTCGAAATAATTTTGTCTCATGTTTATATGATACTTGGTCCAAAAGTTTTAATATGTTTTACGGACTCTCCCCTTTAACATTGGCAAGTTGTACGGAGTACTATAAGCTGTTGCTCATTAGGGTAACGGTTGAATTAAATTTGATTTTATTTATTTTTATATCTTGTTGTTCTAGGCCGCTGGTATCGTCCGGCTAGACTTTTTATTTTCCATTCTCTCAGTTTATGAAGAAACTAGGTGACAAAATTATTGTAGTTAATGTAGAAATTGAGCGAATTGACAGTATTCTGTTGTAAAATAAGACAGGCTCATCGGCTTCAACCTTTCATATGAATTCAACACAAATAATACTAGAGACTTTATGTAAAGTTAATCATCATTTTAACTTAACTAAAGACAAAATAAATCCTCTATGTTACTACATTCGCAGCAAAAAGTTACAATATTGCTAGCTGTTTAAAAATGTGTTACATACAATTAATATTGTTGCAAAGTACATTACATTTGTAAAATTTAGATAATTACCAAATGTGTCACACTATATTGGGTGAATGATTACCAGAATATATAAAATAATAGGAAATCTCGTTCTATAGGAGTTTCTAAGTCTGTTTGTATATATCGATAGAAACTTCGAATTCAACACATTGTTAGTAATTTTTTTTTAACAAATGAGACCTACTGAATATTTCTTTATAAATTTGCGAAATAATTTCCTGAAGAAAAAAAGTTTTTAAATATTAAGGATTCCTAAAAAATGTAATATGGTTCCAGAATATTGGCCACGCCGACTGAATTTCAGCAAGATTGAATTTTCAGAAAAATAATTAAACAGATACATCAAATTTTTCAAAAGATTGCTACAAAACTGAATAAGCAAACTCCAGTGTGCTTGAATTTCGCTTTATATTCATTAAAAAATGAGTTTAACAACAATAACCATTTGTACCTTCAGAAAAAGCCAGTTCAGTGTATATTCTTATGATATTATATCAACTTTTATGCAAAACAAACAAAAAGTCATTCTATTAAAATTTATGTCATGCATTTCGTTGAGTTTATGAAATGAATTAGAAAATTACTCTCTATTTGAGAAATTCTAATATTTGATCTCTGTGTGTCATTATCACTTAATTACCTACCCTTTCAATCGCAATTGAGGGGAAACATTTCCGTATCATTAAATCCGTATCATTAATTCCTCCATTTCAAATCACTTATCTCTTAAGTACCCGTTAAACCCATTTTATCTCAAAAGTATTTTTGAAATTCGACGAATTAATATTGTTAATATTTTGTATTATTTATATCTAATGCATTTCTACTAAGTATTAATATATTATTTTACTGCCATGATAAGAGAGAATTTTTTTCCAGCTGAGCGTTTCATATTTAACATATTATTCAAATAAATGTATTAAGTAATATTACTTATATTATTATTAAGATATAATAAAATAGATATCTACTTCAAATTAACAAATTCAATATATAATTGAAATAGTATATATAGATATCTACAGGGTGTTCCGAAAACATTGATCTCGACTTTTATTCATTAAATATTGATCTTAGACATGTATAATAAATTACAAATTTGCGTAAAAAAGGTACAGAATTTTATGAAATCGATACAAATTTTCAAGGGATTAAGTATAAAGAAATACAAAATTTCATTTTTATACGGCCACCCTACAAAACATTTCCAATAAGTAAAATATGCTCTGTACACTAATAAGGTAATGTACAAAATTTCAGCAATTTATCATAAAAAGTCCCAGAGATATGTTTAAACAAAGTTGGTGAGGGATTAATCACAAATTAATATGTGAATGCTTGCAGCAAGAGTGCAAATGAGGCAACGCAAAAATGCATGTTAGGCAAATAATACCTCTTATCTTTAATGGATGGAAAACATTTTGAACCAGATTTGCAATCCTTGTATAAAGTTATTATTTCTACACAGTGTAGATACTTTTATACCAATAAATAGCAAAATTGTTATTTATTTATGTAATCATTGTTTTCTTTCTTTCGTAATTTGTGTATGACCCCAGAAACGCGATATGCCGACATGATTTTTCCCCTCTGAGAACCCATGTCCATGCATTGAAAAGTGGTTTAAGTCAGCATATTTGTCTTTTCATATCTCCGGGACATTTTATGATAAAATGCTGGCATTTTGTACATCACCTTATTAGTGTATAGGGCACATTTTACTCATGAGATATGTATTTGTACGGGAGTCGTATACAAATTTTAATTTTTTATTTCTTAATATTTAATTTCCTTGAAAATATTAATCGATTTTATAAAATTCTGCATTCTGTAATGCTGTAATTCTGCGCTCCTTAATTGGACCAAAGTCCAATCAGGCTTTAGGGCCAGTCCTAAATTCAATGCTGCATTCTTATAATTTTTATATAGCTGAATATGACGATGTGCCTTGCGATGTGCCTTCTGGCATTATCGCAGAGCAATACCTCGGAGAACAGAGCAATTAATACCTGCGCAACATCAATGTGGTTTGCTACGTTTCCTTATGTGGTAAATAATATTCAACTGGACAGTAATGCTCACATTCTACCAGGACATCACTGGTACAATACAACAGTGGCTTGGGTTATAATTATAATGTAGGGCGTAAATAGCATTTGCACCCTAAGCCCCTTCATTAGGTATAATTCCTAGACTTTGGATCCAACTATATTTTGATTGTTCCATCTTTATATATCAGTTATTATAAAAGCTTATAAAAATCAGTCAGTGCAATACTTAATAATTTTGCTTGCAAAATTGAAATAAAACCGTATATAAACAATAAGATGTTGCAACAGTGGGTACTAAGCTGCTTTGACACAAATGTATTCCATCCTATTTGTTTACAGAGTCAAACACTTGCAGAAGATCATCTGCAAATTGAAAGTACGCAAGTTCGATTTCTACTAAGAAATTTAGGAAAAAATATATAAATTTCATGTGCAATCATTTTGATTCCAAAATCGCAAAGGCAAGGGAACATGAAAATAAAAAATGCAGAAAAATGCAGCAGACAAAATGGATTTTACTGCAGACTATGTCGATATTACATTAAATTCACTTGGGTCCCAAAATAACGAAATGTGTTACATGTTTGTTTCTTTTAAATGTGTGAATGTGTTTGTCTTATAAATTTATTTTATAAAAATAAATTTGCATTTTCTCGTACATTGACATCTTCAAGTTTTTTTTTTCTATTTTATAATGGGTATTCTCACTGTATGCATAATTTTATCAGATTTCACCACACGCAATTTAAACTTCGTGGGTAAAAAATTTTGTATAACAAATTTGACAATAATTGTATGAAAGATTCTTTATATGATGGTAAACGGTATATCGGCTATTTAAGTAATTGATATAATTAAAATTATTTTTATTATTCAGAGCTATAGTTCTGAAGTTATCGTTGATACTTTTGTTATCGTTGGCTATTGTTACCGTTGAAGATTTTAAATGCCTTATTGTTGTATATACATGACGAAAATATTTATATTCACATAAGGAACGCTTTGAAAATCTCCCTATATGAAAAAGGGAAAGCTATGGACCTTCAATTTGCGCCTTTATTTAGGGCATATCATAAGTGGACTGAGCGGTTTTTGCGCCAGCATTATCAATTAATTTTAGTAACAGTACTT